>VWZS01008947.1:0-140424 GCA_013397075.1 Rhabdornis inornatus | reverse complement strand
TTTTTTTTTTTTTTTTTTTTTTTTTTTTTTTGCCAATGTCAGTCACAGTATTAGCCTCTGTTTAATCTATTTACTGTTGCTTCCATCTACAGTCTTCAACGAATAAGTTGCTCTGGGGTGGCAAGTTGTCCTGGGTTTTGAGAGTCCTCTGTTGGATTTAATTAATAATGGTGGTGCTAGAAGTAGGTCTTCAATTATGGGATTGTTGTCCCACTCCTGTACTGTATTCCCAGTGGCCAAACTTATTTATGCTGCTAAATGAGAGAAAGAAAGAAAAGCAAATTATTTTTTTTTTATTTTTTTTTCTGCTGTGACGTTTTAGTCCCAGACTGAATTCCAAATTTGCTCTAGTTTGGTTACAGAAAAAGATTTTTGCCACTGAAACTTGAGCCAACTGTGCCTCTAAGAGGCTGAGAGTGGAAGAGTTTCAGACAATTAAGAGTGAAGTTTGCCTGCAAATAAAGAATTGAGTGTGTGTGCAAAGCTTATTTTCTTTTTCTGGGCAAAAATTAAAACACATTCCTTGGAACAACGCTATTGCAGCCTGTTCTGTGGGGAAATTTTCTTTGTGAGGGCTGTGGTGAATGGAATGAACATACATTAAAAAAAAAAAAGACAAAATTTTTAAAAAGTATTATAAAATAAAAAAATTAAAGTTGCTGGTCAGTCTTAGTGTTTTACAGTATTTGAGAAAAAAACAATTGTTACAGTTATTGCTGGGAGGAACTGACAGAGCAAAAACTTACGTTTTTGTGAAGATGTCACACGCAAACAAAATGAGACGAGTCAAATGGTTTGCCTCATTCTCCAAGAGCCTCTCCACAACTCAAGCTGAACTGTGAAAGTGGTTTAACACTGTATCCTAGGCGATCTTTTTTCCTCCTTTTTTGTTTTTGTTTTATTTATAGTCTGATTTAAAACAATCAGATTCCAGTTAGTTAATTTTAGTTATGTAACAAACTGACATGATGGAGGAAAACAGCCTTTAAAGGGATTGTGTCTATGGTTTGATTCACTTAGAAATTTTATTTTCTTATAACTTAAGTGCAATAAAATGTGTTTTTTTCATGTTAGTATGTCTTTTTAAAAAATTTTTATTTTCTAGTTGTTAATTTAATATTATGTATCCTGTGAGGGGTAAAGCAGGTCAAGTTGCTCGTCTTACTGGTACATGCTAAAATATGTCTTGGGTCTTTTTATATAATCCTTCCACAGGTGTGTGAGTGTCCTCTCCTTCAGTTACCATGTAGGATTTGTCATGTGGGTCTGGACAAACGTGCAGGAAGGACATTCGCTCCTCACGAGGAACATGTCAGGAGGGGGGAGTTGCTCTGTGGGGGAGGCAGCTATAAAAAGCTGCTGAAGTACCTAAAACTTCTTCCAGTAGCATCTCATTACTGCATCTTAAATTGAAACCTGATATTTATTATTTATGGATTTCAATCAGTTGATTGCAGTTGACAGCAAAGAATAAATCCATAAATACAACTAAAATCAAAGTTAGGATTGTAGGAGAGCCTGAAATAAAGCTTCAGAACAAATAAGAAAATAACATCATTCCACGTCAGTCCGACAGCAGTTTTATCAGAGCCCTGAAACCAAGGTAAGTCATCATCTGTCTCAGAAACTTAGCACTTGAGTGTCAAGATCTGTCTAAAATCTCCTTGACCAAAAAAATTTTTTTCTTTTGAGTAAGCTTGTCTTTCAGGGCATAGCATTTGCTTGTTTGTGACAGTTTTCCCCTATAGAAAGCTGTCATTAAAAAAAATGAAACAAAACAGTAGAAGAGAAAATGCATGGATAGAAAGGAAAAATATTTATATACTTCCGCATGTAAGACTATATGCAAACAAAATTTAATTCCAATCCTTACATTATGCAAAACATGCAGTGGTGTGAAGGATCATGCTTCCATCTGGCCTCTAGAGATTAAAAAGCCATCTGAACTGACTGAGCAGCTCCAAATTGTAAAAATCTGTTCCTTGGGGTGGTGCTTAAGGAAAAAAAGCTTGCAGCAAGCACTGACAATATAAAAGCTGTGTTTGTCTCTTATTTATGTAAAAACAATTAAAGAGTTAATCCTTTCTAAAATGGCAGTGAAAGACTGCCAGGACGTGTCATGGTTCTGCTGAGAGTGCAGGCCAGGACTCTGGGCCACTTGATGGCAGAAGGTTTGCCAGTGTGGGCTGAAGTACTTGTGAGAGGGGATAGAAATAAAAGGGTAGAAATATGAATATTTAATACAGTGAGCAGAACAATAGGTTTTAAGATTATATAATTTTCTTCCATGATTTGTAGAAATTGCAACAATATGTTTTCAAAGATTGAAGGCACTGGCCTGATGGTGCAGGAGGATGGCAGGTTTCTGAGTAATGTTGCACTGGAGGGCAGGAATACAAATATGGGCAGAAGAGTGAACTGACAGAAGAAGGAAACTAACAAATCAAGGTATTTTAGGCAGACAATATAAGCAGGAGGAAAATGTACTTAACCAGAATTGAGAAGTTTTCCTGTTGACAGTGTGGTTCCAGCAGTATCTAAATGTTCAAATTAATGCAGAATAACTTGAAGCAAACCATATTTTCAGATTCCTTCATCACAGATTTAGGTTCAAATAAACTACTGGCTGCAAAGTCAAGATATGATTGACTGTCACATTAAATACAAAAACCAACAGAGTACTTAAAAATATTTTTAGAAAAGCTTTTCCCGTTCAGTAAAACAACTTTACAAAGTTAATTGTATTAGTGCTTTAAAGACTTCTAATTTTCTGAAGTCTGTTTAGGTTTGTAGGAGTTGCTTATGAGCTATCTGAAAAACACAGCTCAATAAGCATAAATTTTGTGATTTAAGTGACAGGATTTCAAAGATGGGCCTCTAGTAAACACATTACATGTAAGAAACTGAGCAGTTTCTCTTTACACCCTTTACACCCTTTTGTTGATGTATTCAGCATAATATAGCTCATAATATGAACTCTTCTTTGGCAGAATGTGCTTCAAGTAGGACTGCTTAGGAAACATCTTCATTTAGTGTTAATTAGATTTTGATTTTAAGGTGGGTGGAGTGTTTGGGATTTTTTAAAATAAAAACATTTAAGAATACTTGTAAAAGACTATAACATCTTTATGTTCTCAGTACACAAGCACTTTTTGAATCCAGTGGCTTAGTCATCATAGGCTATGTCAAAATACTGCAGCTATCCTAAAGAGATAACTGCAGTGGTGGTTTTGGCATTTCTGCTCTCTTCTTTACATGCTGATTCCCCTTTTTCTTTTAGTTTTAGCCCTAGAAAGAGCTTCCTTACTTTCTCCTGTATGTGAAAACAAGTCAACAACATTAAGGTTTTTTTTATGTAATAATTTTTAATGGACCTTGATTTTATCCAACTGTAAGTCAGAATTAGTATTGCCACTTTCTCCAAGAGCCTATTCCTTTGGTCTCAATTTACTTACTCAAGAGATAGTACCAGACATTTAACAGCTGTGTCTATGCCAATTTGTAGTTCAGATCAGTAGCTTTCCCAATAGAACACAGTGCTGCCTTGGAGACCACTAACAGGATTCCTGAAGGAATCCTAAATCTGGAGCAGCTCTCCAGGAGCACACACCAGGCACTCAAGCCACTGGTGGAGTATGTGGGACCAAACCAGAACTAGTCCAACACATCAAAAATACATTTATGTGGAGATTACGTCTTCAAGACCAGCATTTTGTAAACGGCATTACAGTTCTGGTCCTACTGCACAGCACTAATTCCTGGTATGGACATAACCATCGACAGCTCCTTTCCCACAGCACCCCTGGCTCCTCACTTGTAATCAGAACCAGCTCCCATCCCAACAGAATCCACCTGATACCACTTACAAGATTTTGCCAAAGCAAAAAGCTCAGATGCCTTCAACTCTTTCAGCATTCCTATGGAGAGGTTCTTCTGATCAGCTTATGGAATCCAGTAAAAAAAATGCAAATCTCTTACAATCAGTCTGGTCAAAATCTTCTACCAGTAAATCAACACCTGATCATTCAGAAAAAGAAAGAGTGAAGTTGTGCAATTGTACAGAAGAGCCAAATAAAAATAATAGTAATAATAATAAAGAAAAACTTGCCAGTAATTGCTTTGGTCACTCTGACAAACTGTTTATTACTTAAAGGGTAATGGCCAAGCCATACTGACCACTGAATCTTTAATAAAAGTGGGAATATTATTTTCTTTCCATCTCCTGCCATTCTATCTATAACTTGATCCCTGTCAATGCGCAAAGATGCACATGCTGTGGAATGACATTTGCCATTTTATGATGATGTATTATGTTTATGATTATACACGAAGTACACAATCTATTTGATATATACCAGGATTTTCAAACTTCCTCTAAAAATGGCATATACAATTTTTCAAACGCCTCTTCAAGCATTAGTGCAGGTTTATAAATACAATAGATGCTTTTACATAAAATCTGTTCCAGACTCCTTCTGAGACAGAGAACCTGACAAACCAGTTGTCACCAAAAAGTCAGCAGCCAGTCCAGGCTCTTGCTCCCTGTTCAAGTTGCCCACTGGCCCATCAGCTGCCGCGCTACTTCAGGGTGAGGAAATGGTGCATTGTGCTACCAGAAGCAAGAGCTGCTGAGGGCAAATGGTGCAGCACTCTGTGAGACTGCAGTTCCTAAAAACCAATGGCTTTATACCCATGTACACTGCATTGCTCTAGCCCAGCTGGGACAGGAGAGTCCTATGAAATCATAACTGAGCTAGGACAGACTCTCCCCAAGAATTAGAGATGGGAGAAATCATTAATCAGAGCAGTTGCCCGTTCAGCAGTGGTTCTAAATTACAGACTGAGAGTTGGATAAAGGCATCCTTCAGCTCTCCTTTGTCCTTACCTCTGCCTCGCTTCGATACAGCCTCAACTCCCTGATCCCTACTGACAAGCTGATCTTGTCCAAACTTACATAGTAGCAATACTTTTGGTGAAAGATAAGGTGAGCTTTTAGTCCTCTGTGCTGCTGGAATCTACCATTTTGCCACTTAATGCACAGGGACAGAACAACCTTGAGTCTAACACTGAATGCTCCAAGGTGCAGTGTGTTCTCATCTCATGGAGATGAGAAGACATCATTCATCCCAGAGTGAGAGATTCATCAGTGTTGCTAAAATGATCCCCAGCCTGAGTCTAGACTGAAAAAAGTGTTCTAGACCTGGTTCAATTAGGTACATTTCAAGTTGATCTCTAAACTCCTTAGTCTTCCAGTCATGCCTGAAAAGTAGGCACATCCTAAGAAGCTTCACAGTTAAAGCAGGATCATAAGTGTTGTCTCCTGGAAGCTGGGAGAGGTCATGGCCTAAGGACAGTGAAAAAACATGGAAAGTCTCTGTAAGCTGGATCAGAAGTGACCTATGGAATTCGGGGATGAGCAGATGACAACAATCTGGGGCTTTTCGGGGGCAGGGTGGGGTGGGGAGGCTTTCCAAGAGATCATAATTTTACATCCTACTACTGTGTGGTATTTCATCATTGTCATCAACAAAGCACAGGAGTAAGATTTTTAATTAAGCCACTAGTTGGGCTGCCCTGTAATTGAGGACATGATCAACCCTGTTAGCTCTGGCTTACCTGAACTGCTCTTATCTGGGGCAGATTGTTTGATGGGAAGATAAATGAAATGCCCCCAGACCTCCTCCTTGTTTCTGGTTCCTCGTGTCTGACATGCAGGTTTCACGGGCTGCTTGCAGTGCATTGTTTGAGACTGCTTTCTTCTTTTAATTTAAAGCAGGAAACATGGAATGTAGAAGATCCAAAAACTTCAAAGGCAGTTTCCATTGCCAAAGGAGTCACATTTAAACTCAAGTTCATTCTCTAGATTAAATATTCAAATCTGACAATGTGAGAAGATGCTCACACCTTCAAGAGGATTGATGATTTCTAAGGGACAGAAGGATTCAGACTACGGCTGTAAATATCAGTGTGGTAAACACCGCAGTACTGCTCTTCCTAAACTGGAGTTTTATTTTGAGCTCCTCAGTTTGAAATTAATTTCTAGCAGTACCACAGCTTTACAAATATAAAGAGATTATAAAACGTGTTTCCTTTACCCCGATATACAGAAAATCTGAGTACTACATTCCTCTCTCTTTTCAAACTGCCATTTTCTTTTAAGTTTCCTGATATGTTTCAGAGGTGATTTTAAATGTTCACATAGTTTTTAGTTTGGAATAGGGAAGAACTCAAAACCTGCAGACTAGATAGGGCTCAAAATATGTTCCTTCAGATATTTGCTGCTTTTTGTCTCCTTTGGTGTTCCTCCTGTTAGTTCTCAGTAAACAGAAGTGAACGTTTCAATTAACTAACATCCACATTTTCCCAAATAAACAAGTTTTATAGAAACCTTTTTTGTTGGTGCTTCTATTGCCCACTTAGCACACACCTTACACATGCACTGGATGCTCTTGACCATTCTGCTGACTACTGCAAAAACTCAGATACTCCAATTTCATGCAAAACAACATGGTAACATGATGTTCCTTGTGTCCGTCCTTCAGTCTCACACATGGTTTTAGATTTTGTATGTGTGGATTTAGCTGCTCATGGACAGTCATTTCTGAGCAGAATCAGCTCTTGAGGCCTCACTGTTTGTCGCTGTTGCCATGTGGCATAATAAGGACAACCCAGGGCAGAGGAGCAATTAGGAAGAGGAATGCTTTGTGTGAGATACCACTAATGTGTTCATCTTGTAAATGAGATGTGGCTCCACAAAGCTCATAAGTCTCTAATTTGATTTGAAAAATTCAAGAATTCAGCCTGAATTTTAAAAGGCTCAAACTACATATCCATTTCTATATATACACATTCTCATCTTGGAATATGTAAAGCTTTACATATTGTAAAAAAAGACTTGACAACTACATAATTTTTCTGTTTTCCTCTATTTATGCCTCTTATTTTCTATTTTCTTTGACACTTGCCGTTCAATTTCCTTGTGTTTCCTTTCTTCGTTTGTCCTGTTCCCTATGTTTTTATTTTTATGTTTTTACCATTCATGTCCCTGTTTTCCAGACTTTTTATCTTCCTCATCTTTGTCCTTTCGTGAACATCTCTTCTTTGAACTGTCAGAGCCAGCTCTCCTCTCTTCCCTCATTCCAAGATCTGAGTTAGCAAGCTGGAGTCTTTTTCACACCCCTCTGTACATACAAGTTATACAGAAGATACATAGGCCAGATGAGAAGCAAATATGGAGGACTCAGAAAAATTAATTTATTTTTCTGCATCTAATGTTTGTCTACCCATTGTCCACGAATAACTCAAATGGTCCAACAGCAGTAGGATCAGGCCATCTTAAGCACAGACTGGTCTACCGCCAATTTCAAAAACAGCTGAGCAACAAGCATTGTCTAATTCAATACTCATCAAGCATTCTTTCTTCTGCTTTCTGATAAAATATAGTATTTTATTTAAAAATTATGTTTTCTTGCATCTAAGGAAATCTAGTATGTAAAGGTAATTTTGAAAATGCTCTTTATTATGAAACATAGGTAATACATGATTTTCTAAATCTGTGCAGTATTTGGAAGTTACTTTGGTTAACAAACTTTTAGAATATTCAACTCTGGATGGAAACTGATCATCCTGACAGATACCATTTTATAAAGCTCTGTATAATAAATAAGAATTTGAGGCTGCAAATGAACCTGTATTCCAAACTCCACAACAGTGGCTGATATTCCTTCCACTACTACCAACACAGCACAGCTGGGATAGCATGGTCTGTCAGGGGATGTTCGGAAAGATACTGAAACCATGTCTAAAACAATCTAGTGCACATTGCTCACAAATTCTTACTATGTACTGACAGTGTAAGCAATAAAAGCTCTGGAGCCAGTGTAGGATGTGACTGTGGACCAGGTACACTATCCTGGTGCTGCTGATATTTTACTGTTCTAGTGACACAATATATCCCATTGACAAAAGCCCCAGACATCCAGCACTTATCTGAGACTTGGCTTCTACATTGTCCTAAAACAACATCACTCTAAAGGAAAAGCAACCATTAAGAAGAACACAGTGTCCAGAGCAACAAAGTAATGGATAAGACATCCACATCTTTGCAGAACAAAAAGCAGCAAAACCAACCACACAAAACCCACACAACAACAGGCCAAACCAACAAAACTCAAACCCAAGTCCCTGAATCTTTTATCTCCTTGTTTCATTTCGTCTTAATGATACTGTTAACAATTACAGGTAACCTCCTCACCCTGCAAATGTGTTCCCACTCAATACACAGCCCAAACTGTGCATACCATACTCACAGATTGTATGGCTGCATTTACTCAGTGAGACAGTTAAATACTATTTGCTACAGAGTTTGTTTTTTTTTTAATTTTGGTTTGTTCTATCCAAACATTTTGCTCTTACTTGTTGTTTTACAAACAGAGCAGAACAGCAGCCACTGTACTTCCCCCATGGCCTGAACCAGGCTGACAATAGATGAGTGTTCCTGCTTATCCTTTCCAGGCTGAAGGATCACTGGATCAGAAAAAATAAGTTAGAATTAGACAGAGGTTCAAAGTTCAAAAAGCAGGACATGTGACAAGCATTGTATCTGAAATGCCTGAGGTGCAGAAGCCTTTTCTACTAACAACCAGATGGGTACCTCGCATAGCTAACAAGAGCCACCACATAGCAGAAAAAGGCAACTAAACCCAACAGGAAAGGGTGCAGAAGCTCTCCCATAGACGTAATGAGTGCATCACAGAAAAAAAGAAACCTTGAAAAAATATCAGCATATTCTGATTTTCTCTCGGAAAATCCAAAATTCCACATGACAACCCCATTATGCAATCTGATTTATCAGACAGCACAATGCAGACAAAATTGTTGTGACAGAAGACAAGAGTTCCTTTAATCTTTGACTTTCCAAACGAATTATCTTTGATTAGTACCCGAGTCCAGCTATTGCTGCACACAAACAAGAACTTAAATTGTCTGCATCGCAGAAACACCCTGTTCCCAAACACTTGGCCAGCAGGAGCACACACAGTCATCCCTTCAGCTGCCAACCTTTCCCTCCAGGCTGGCCACAGCCACCACACACCCAACAGACCCTCTGTAAAAGGATCTTGATCTCTCACTCTCCATGGCTGTTCTTTAAAAAATCAGGTTGTTGCCCATAAAGATTCTTCTTCGTATCACTTTGGTTTTTGGTAAAAGCAGTAAAGGTGAAACAAAAGACACTGCATCACAGGCAATGAGTAACTGTGTGATAAACAGAAAGAAATTACCCTAATCAGAAAATAAATTAAGTAGTAGTACCTTATGCTAAACCAAAATTTACCTTGCCTACATTTTAGGACACTTCTCCTGTACTTGGTAAGATGCTGGAGACAACTAACTGTGAAGTTCATGCAGTATTTTTTCTTTTCCAGGAGGGATGGGAAACCTTGGTATTTCAAACTGGTCTTCTGACAAAATGTGGAAAACCTATTTTCAGTGTAACCCTTGTCTCTCTGCCAGCTCAGGATGTAAATTTTGCACTACTCTTGGAAAGCAACATGGTTTTCTGAGAGCCATTCCTGTTTGGAAGCCTGCTGTGGGATGTGGTGCATCCTCTGATGTCTGTGTTTGGTAGCAAGAGCATGCCACTGCCTAGGTTTCCATTTCACATCTTCTTGGGCATTTTCCAGCATCCTAATGTGCATTGAACAGTGAGCAATTGAGAGTTCAAGCACATAACATAGAGGAATGGATAGTGAGTCCTGATGAATGCATCCAGCTACAGTTATACGCCATGAAGGTTAGAGGCCCAAATCTTCCTCATTTAAATCTGATGTTGAAGGAATTCATAGTGCTTTATGCAAGCTACTAATTTGCAATTTTACTGCAAATAATTTACAATCAAATGAAGTGAAAGCTAGAAGCAAAGAGTACATTTATGAACTGATTTTCCTTTTGCATTTCTCTTCGTTTTATCTTTCAGTGAAGACCAATCTTAAAAATTTAAAAATTGGATAATTGGCCAGTAAATAAATGCAATTTTTTCCTTTTAATTATTACTGCATAAAAGCTGAACTGTTGTTATGAACTGCAACATTGTCTTCTGCTCAGGACAGTCCTGTATGACCAACCTCCAGCAACAGAAATTGGGATAATAACATTATTTTTCAGACTGAAAATTCATACTCTAACAAAGTAGTACAAAAATGCATCACAGTGTCTGAATAAAAAATTTAGTGTTCTGGGCTAGATATATGCAATTTTCAATTTATACAGCCATGTGTATGCTAAGATGCTTCTTAAAAAATACAGTAACTATTCTGTCAAAAACATAGAAGGAATGTTAAAGCAGTTTTTGTAATACTCCACTGGAGCTTTCTCTTCACCAGGTGCAGCTAAATCAGTAGAGGCAGTCTAAGGGCATTGGTCAAGCACTAAACCTCAGCCTGGCAGAAGGAGCTAGGGAAGGTGGTTGTTTCACAGGACAGTAGTCAGTCCGAGCCTTGCTCCTATGAGACTCCCTGCTGCACTGTAGAAATGGCTCTAGTGGTGAGTTGATCTGCTGAGACAGCTGGAGAACTCACATTTTTAGAAACAGTTTATTTTCTGGAGGTTTAGGGAGTACAGCTGGCTCAAGGGGTTCAGTTAGCTGCCAGCACAGTGGAAACAAGTGGCCAGGAGCAAGGAAGTCTGCCTCTCCCAGCATCCTGATGAGATGCTAAAACCTCAGGAGACACTGAGTTAGGCTGATATCTCAAAAGGTTCCAGGGAAAGCAGAGGTGCTGCACTCATCTCAACTCCTGCTATTTCCACATCTCCTGTCTCACTTACTCCCATGCTCACCTGACACCCATACCCCATTCAGATGGTTAAAAACCTCTGGTAACAGTAATCAGTAAGGTCAGCTTATGAGCCACATCCTATGACCAGTTTAACCATCCCAGCAAACATCTGGGATGTAATGCTGTACCAGACTGGACTGCTTTCCTTTGAGAAGTGATCAGATCTTTGCCCCAACTTAGTTGTCCATGTCTAGGCAATTAGCACACTCTGAACACTGACCTACGTGCTGCTGGTAGGGAAAGAAAGAACACTTCTGGAGGAAATAGAAAGACCTATGCTTAAGACACCATAGGCTCTGCCCCCTCAACACCATCTTCTGCAGAGACAAATCAAGCACCCATAAACTAAACTTTTACATCCATCTCTGTGCTCAGCCCTGCTCATTTTCATGGTGCTGCATGGAAAAGCAAAAGTCTGCTGGAGGAGCAGAAACCCCACACGCTGCTCAGAGGATGTTCAACATCTGCAGGAGACCCGACTTGTTTCACCTCCAGAACTGCACCGTGTCTGCCCATTATAAGACCAAATGAAATGCACAGCAAGAAGCTGCAGTGGCAGAACTTGATCCCGGCACGGAGGAACAAGTCTGAGCTCTGCTTAAGATGTGAAATTGAAAAACATTGAGACACATAATTGGGCAGAAAGCTGGGCCTGGCCCAACTAGACTGAGTAATCAAGGAGAGAAATGTAGTGTGGTAAAAGGAGTTTGGATTGCAGCACACAGTCTGTCCAACAGCTTGAAACTGAAATGCTTGCTTCTTCTAGCTAAGCAAACAGCACGAAGCATTCATTTGAACAGAAGCATATGACAAAATACCCAAGGTGCAACAAGCACTTCCCATATACAATCCTCCTAGGCTGACAAAAGAGGTAGTAAGTACCTGTACAGCTGAATCAAGCATTAGTACCCAGAAAGAAAATAGTTTTATCCCAGGTCTTGCTGGGCTGAGAAAAAAAAAGAACTGAATTCAGATAACTTGAGCAGGACATTAAACATTACACCCCTGAACAATGAACAGACGTGACTTTCAACACCCAGATACCTGTCAAATAGGCCAAATTATTTTCAGAACTGAATCCTAAAATGGTTTGGGTTGGAAAGGACCTTTAAATTTCGTCTATTCCACCTCATCTGTGACAGGCAGGGGCATCTTTGATCAGGTTGCTCAAAGCTCCATCCAACCTGACTTTGAACATTTCCAACGAAACTACATCCACAACAACCTGTTTCAGTGTATAACCACTCTCACCACAAAAAAAATATTGCTTATTTATGTAAATTCTACTTCTACTCTTTTTTAGTTTAAAACCACTGCACCTTGTCTTGTTACTAGAAGCCCTTGGTAAAAAACCTTCTCTCAAACTTTCTTATATTTTATCTCACTACTGTTCTTATAGTAATGAAAATGCCTTGAGAAATAGGCTGAGGAAACACAGAGTCATAAAACACTCCCAAATGCCTTAGAGTAAAGAAAATCCCACGCCAGGATTTAGGGAAGGCAGCAGTCTAAGCTACAGATATGAAGAAGATACAACTTGAAAACCATAAGCAAATGTATGAGATAGCTATTAAGAAAAGGGACCTAATGTATTGTGCAGGATCGTTCACCCTTGTACAGAATTGGCCAAGCGAACACCAGCTGCAATAATGGAAAGCAGTGCCTGTGCAGTTACAAAGGGTGTGTGAGCTGTTGTCGAGCTGAGGCCTGTGCCCTCCAAAAGGTGACCACTCAGGGAGGCAGCAATGCTGATCACAAAATATTTGGCAAAAACAGGGAGGAAAAGGCAGCTGCAGTTTTAAATTAGCTTTTGCACTCTGCTACTCATCTTGTAGCTACTTCATGGTGGTCCAGCTTTCCAGGGTAAGGCAGAGGAGCTGAAAGATGCCAACTGCCAGTGGCCTCAAGGCTCACTACAGCAGTCACAGGCTACCATAGGCTTTCCTTAGGTACAGATATTACCCAGATATTCTTCTCTTCCCACCTTCCTTTCCTTGCAATCACCTATGAATGCAAAACTGTTAACCTGAAAGCTTTCCACTACCCAATAAACTTTTCAATCATTTCACTATGCCAATGTATCTCAAGAGTTTAAATTAGCCAACTTGCATTTTGGCACCAGAGCAAGGCAGGAAACTTTTAGCAATGACCTGCAAAATTTTGTGAAAGACAAATTTGCCAAGCACTTTGGCAACAAATCATCAAATGAAAGATCAGGCTGCACAAACAGAGGTGTAAGCAGAGAATGTACATAGGAAAGGATCATTTTAGGACTATGCATTCATTTCCAATCACCTTAATGTGGGAAAATAAATAGAAGGATTCACAGGGCAGACATCCAAAGAGTCCAACAGACCTAAAATGAAGAGGACATAAGAACAGCTTACAAAAAGAATCTACAAATATTTGAAAATGTGAAACTAGGAAATCTGTGGGTTAAAATAAAGAGAAGAATCTAAGCATTTGCAGAAAGCAATCAAGAAAAATCAGATCATTGGGGGAAAGTTGCTTCACAGTAAAATTTAATGGGCAGTGGAATGGTTTTCCCCAAACCTGAAGTTTGGAGAACCTTGGCTTTGAAAGTACATTAAAACAAAACAAAAAAAACCCCACAACAAACCAGAATAGCAATTTAGATTCAAAACTTGGAAAACATATAAGGCTGTAAATCATTGAGAATAGAAGTGTACAAGCTCTTAAAGGCTTCCGTAAGGAAGGAGAGAGAATACGTCAATGGGATAGAAATACAGGCCTAAAGCTTTCCCCACTTGCAGTAAGCAATTCTCTTTCCTTTCCATTCCAAGCCAACATCAACTTTTTCTGCCGTGCGACAGAGAGGGACGTGTTCTAGTGATGTGCAATTACTCTTTGGAATGCAAACAATACTTCCGACAAGCTGCTGTAATCTCAACAGTGGTCTCTAATGGAAGCTGTCTGGTTATTCCCACCTCCATTGGGACAGCAGCCTATGATGCAACTCCATTGTGAAGTCCGGCCTAGACTACTCTCATGAGATACCAGAACCATTCAGTGAGTTGAAAAAGTCATTTTAAGAAACACAGAAACATAAGTGCTTTACCTGTGCTTGACTCCATGCCAAAGGAATTGCACAGAAACCTTGGGATCTTTCTGTGCTAATATTATGTAACAGCTACTTCTCTCATTTGAAACCCTCAATTGTTTAACAAAACAAAAAACCACACAACCCTTCCCCCCCAGCCTCCTGATAATTAGGAAATCTTCGCTTTCATAGTCTACCAGAAACTGCCACAATGTAACAAGATCTCTCAGTTTCTTTATCTTCCTCTCCCACAAATGCAAGACTTTGGTCTTCAAGCAAACTTGATTTCTTTTCTCCTTGTTTCTTACATAAGGGTGTAGTCAGAACTGTTTAATTCTGAACCATTATTCGATGTCATTAAGAACAGCTCTGTGCTATTTTTAAGCACCAATGTCCTTTAATCCCTTCATTATTTAAATATATTCTAAAAGACACTTAGGTCTCTACTGGGACTCCGAAAAAAAACGCTCTGAGAGTCCTACACAGGCTTCCTTTTCCAACTGCAAGAGAACTGTCATGCTTATTCCCTGAGAGTATCAAAACTGGTGGCTGTTTCTGCTGCAAAGCAAAAATACCAACCTTCTGTAGCTCAGCTGTAAGACCAAAGGCTGCAAAAGAAAGAGTTCATTTCTTGTGACTCATTTTTGATAAAATCTCCCAGGTCTAGTAACACTGAAGTCTGCAATTGCCAGCACAAAATGCCGATTTTTTTTTTTTTTTTTTTTAAGTTTGAAAGGATTTCTGGAAAGTAAAGAAGTGTCACTTCCATACCCAAAAATGTTCTTAGCCAAAGATGTCCAAAGGCTTTAAAGAAATACCAGTATCATTATCCTCATCTTACAGATGGAAAAGATAAAGCATGAGAAGGTAATGACAACGTCAAGATCATCAATTCAACTCAGATTTCCTGAGATTGTTTGCTGAGACACAGATCCATTCTTTATCCAGATTTATTTAATATACAATGAAATAGTTGCAGAGAACTTGGCCTGGTTCTGAAAACATAAAAATTAGCTTGTAACATTGGTTTTGTCTATACAAAATCAAGATTATAAATGCTGCTTTCCTTATTCTCTGCTTAGTTTCAACTGAAGAGTCATTAGAGAGAACAAGTGAGCTTAGTAAAATGAGAACATTACTTAAGGCTTGCACAATATAATTATGCTTTACATTCTAGAGTGAAATTTCTGACCTAACTGAAGCTTATACCGATTTCAGTCAGGCAAGCTTTTCACCCATAATGTGTAGTAAAAGGGAAGAAATATAATTTTGTAAAGGCACTTTAAAGAAGTACTACATTCAAAGGGGAGAAAAGTTAATGAAGGGTTTCATGTAAAATCAGTAAGCTCATTTCCCAGATGAGCCAGATATCTGCTGAGCTTGCCTTGAAGGGCAAAAAGCAAAGATAGCTTAACCTCCTAAATGTGGCCTAGGGCACAGTTAGGATGATTCACTTTAAGGTAGTTTAAATGCCCTGGCCTCATTCTGACTGAGGATCATACCTCCTGACAGCCAAAGACACTGAGACATTGAGGTTAGGTCTGAACCTGGCCCCAAGTCTCCAGAATAAAATAGAAAAGGAACACCACAAACATCAAAAAATAACAACAGTCTCTTCTCAAAAAGCTATTAAAGAGCGGCATTGCTAAATGTGAGGGGGCAGTAACAGTAATAAAAAAGAATCTATTAATTGAAAAGCTGAAATTTTCTTGTACAATATCTGACACCTACAAACAAATAATTTCAAGAAAGCATAAGTAAAAAGTGTCAGCCTGATATAAGCAATGGCAACAACCTTGTAGATGAGAAAAGTTTTCAAGAAAAGTCTTCAAGAACCTTTGGAAGACAAAGAGATACTTAAAGAGTAGGAAAAGGCAGATACACAGAGTAGGAAAAGGAGAATGCAGAGATTCATATTTCAGTGCACCTAACTGTAATTTCTGGCAAGGATAGAGAATAAAGAAGATTTGTTATTCTACTGGCACGGAGAAGAGAGCAAGGTGATCAATCATAGACAACACAAATGACGACAATCCAAACTCCTGTGGCATTATTAGAACATATCAATGCTGCCCTGATCTACGTCATGCAGTCCTTCCATAGTGAGCCAAAGAGAATGTGAGTAACATAAAGCATGCACATTCCTAATTAAAAAACTGCATTTGAAGGATAATCACAAGATCTTTGTCTTAGTAAAACTCACAGTGAGCAGTCATTTCACTAATGCCTTGAGTGATGTAATACACTTGCTGTGGGTACAGACAAAGAAAGTTGAAAGGGGCAAAAACCAATGGAGATCAGGTATAGAATCCCAAACAAATCTAAGAAAATGGAAAAGTGGTCTGAAATAAATAGGAGTGCCTCAGTAAAGACAAACACTAAATGCTATACTTCACTTGTCAGTGAGATGAAGGTCACAATCAACTGCACAAATACTGGATGACCAGCGAGGATACACAAGACAACCTGGGGGGTTAGAATGGCTCATAAATCAAATATCAGTCAATGCTGTCGCACTGTCAAGACAAGAAAATAAACCTCCTAAACATTACAGCATTAAGAGCTAACAAACCCTCCCTAAAGTAGTTTGGTCAGTTTAGCATTTTACATTTCAAAAAATCCACCTGCTGTACACCACTTAGAATTTAGAGGTAAGAAAACAAGGATGAACTATGTCTGGATAAAAATCTCTTTTAGCAAATGCTGAAAGTATGAGAGATGCTCCATCTGAGGAAGAGAGATACTGAGAAATCAGCTAATATATATATATAACATGTATATGAAGTGCTGATGCAAAGAGGAAGAAGTAAAATATCCTCTCTGTAGAGGTATAAAACAAACCACCAGCAAATTTAATATGTTTGCTTAATTTTCATAACAGAAATCCCTCTGAAAAGGTTAGGTAAACATTAGTAGCAATGCTTGAGGTACAGTCGAACTGCCCTGGAGATAGAGATTAAACACAAACTTGAGGTCACTATTTTAAAATTATTTTTATGATAAATCCTAGTTTTTAGAACATTGCATATCATTCATTCACTAGGCATATGTGTCATTTACAAATTACTATTTTCAATGTGTTTTCTCTCTCTAGAAAATACAGCAATTTTCTTGACTCTGATTTGTGATATTCCCCCCACAGTTTCTATCTACAGAAGCATTTAATTTAGAACTTTGCACATCAGACATGCACATTTGAACAGTATGCGGTATTCATGACACTATCCTGGCTGAGTGAGGCAATGATACCCTGAGAGCGTAGGTAAGAGAGAAACAGGAAGGAGCAGAGTCAGCAGTGCTTGTGGAGGAAAGGGAACACACGTAGGCTGGGAATAGACAAATGAAAAGGACCTAGTGCTAGCCAGAAGAGACAGAGAGTAAAGAATTTAAAAGTTAGGGCAACACTCCAAATTTAAAGGAAAAAGAGATCTGTCCTGTTAAAACTCCTCACTGAACATGTTGTTTTGTCTTTCCATGTTTTTTTATCCACTCCTCTCCTCCCCTCCTCCCCCACCCTGGGCCAGGATAACTGGAGTACAGAACCATGTTTATACTTTTTCTACTTATTGAACAGGATCTTTAAATTGTGTGAGGTGGAGATGGGACTGACGATGAGCTGTCAAAGAAACTGGAAACCAGAAATAATCCAATATGAGCTTCACTGGAAACCGATGTGACGGCAGCTTTTGAGGGTTTTACTTTCTGGAAGAGCCTGCGAACAGGAGCTTCACTGTAAACCAATATTTTGTTTAGAACTTCTTTCCAAACGGTAGATTTCCCATGCCTTCTATTTTCCTAAGCGAAAGATGGGAGAAGACCATGAGAGTATTAAAATTTCCACACCCTTCTTAGGCACCTGGCAACTCTGCCTTCCAATATACTGCTCCTCATTTAATTACCACTTCAAACAAGGCTGCATTGTATCCACAGTCAATGCTTTGCTTAGCTTTCCAATAGGCAGGGCAACATTGTAAAGAAGATTTAAGGCGCATCACTAACAGCCGTAGGAAGAGAACACAACATCCTCCCAAGAGAACACAACGTCCTCTGCAGAAAGGCACAATGAAAGTGGATACCTTGCTCAAAGAGGGAGAGCAGGGGAATTAGAGATATTGTTAGCAAGGACAGTGAAAGAAGGAGGAACATATAGATGTGAAGGGATGTGGAACTTGTCCCTTCAGCGTTTATGTTGAACATTGGAAGTGTATGGTTTAAAACATCATTCAAATTGGTGCTACCATTTTATTCACATGGCCACAACACTTGAAGTACTGCAGTTACCAAATCGGAAAAGCAGAACACAAGGCACTTGCTGCCTTTCCCTATTTTACCTAGTAAGCAGCAGCCACTACCTTATCTGGCTGTCATTTCCCCCCTATTTTTTGCTATTGCATCAATAGCACCACTGTTGCCAGTACTCCACCAAATGTCACCATTACTCCTGTTATAAATGAGAGACAAAAGTCTCAGTATTTAGCAAAATTTAGATTTCTTTATTGCATATAGACAGAGCAAGCAGCGCGCTGGGGAACGTGAGGGGTCACCGCCCACTCCACGCTCCTCCGAACTCCAGCCTGTGGCCCTTTCTTATACTGTGGTTTCTCGCTGTAATCAATAACTTTTGTTTCTTTAGCTGTCACGATTTTGCCAGGCAAGCAGTGGTGGTCGAATAAACATCCCTATCCCAATTCACAAATCTCCGGCGATAGTCAGTTGCACAGATAACCGTCTGGCCTTTGTAGATAACCACCAGTGGAGTCTGGTCCTTGAGATAGGCAGCATTGATTAGACAAAGGCAGGAAGGGCTATTGGGAAGTCTGATTTTAGATGCTTGTAGTAGATGCAACTTATTCGGAAAACATAACTTAACATAATATAACATGATATAACATAACGTAACATAACAAGGTGATTCTAAACAGAATGATTCTATCATATAATTTCCTTTATCTAGTGTCCATGCTTCACTTCAGAGCTTAGTATCCTGGTTTATACAACCCCAATGCTTTTGTGATTAACACGAATCTTTTATCAATTATTACACTCCCAAGGAACAGAGAGGGCCTTAGGCAGTTTCTACTGTTTGCACCACTGCATTAGTAAAATCAGTGGAGGCTTGTTTGATACACCTCATGCATCAGTAGGCACAAGGGCCTTCTCTGCACTGCACCACCCACCACTCTTGCTTTTTCTGAAGCACTGAATAGACATACTATGAGTAGACATGAAATCACCTAAGATAAGCAGAGAGAGAGAACTTTTTTTCCGAGTAAAGTTTCTTATACTGAAAAGTGGCAATTTTTGCCTTGATGTCAGAATACATGGATTAAGTTGGGATAGCATTTTTCTGCCTGTTTAGATTTGCATCTCTCCAACAGATGGAACTTAATAGCTGCAGCATTGGCCAAACTGAGAATTACTCTAGTGTAGGCAATAATAATGATCACAAATGGTAAAACGAAGTGAAAGTTCAAATTTAGCTCATCAATACATTATCTTCTCCTTGCCACAGAATACTTGGCAATAACTGCTTCCTGCTTTTGATCCTTCTTGAATACAGCCAGAGAAATTTACCTGTACAAAACTGAGACTTCAGCATGGGATTTCTAAAAGTCATTGAAAGGACTTCAGAGCATAGCTGGGCACTAATTCTCGTGTTTCTATTACACAAACAATATCAACCGTCAGAACATACCTAGGGAACATTTGTTCCCTAAAGGAATAAAAATTCAAATTATCTGTGTTTCCTACCAAACAGGATTTTCAGGATTTCCTTTCAAGTAAATCAGTGCTGCTAGACTACTCCATAGCTGAGAAGTATGGGAACTGCAGCACTGAGAAGCTAGGAATTCAGGCTCATGAGGTATCACAAGTCAGAAAAGCTTAAGTTTCAGCTGCCAACCAGAAGGTGCAGAACCAAAGAAGCTGGGATTTGGAGAAAATGGCAACTTGCCATACTGCCTTTAAAAGGCTAAGCAGACATGAAATCAACTCTCCTGAGTTTTTCTAAAGTACACCTGGAATTTGTTTGGAGGTTTTTTTGTTGGTTGGGGGGTTTTTGTTTGTTTGTTTGTTTGCTTTTAAGAAAAATTGAGACTTGAAAATTGATTCTGAATGAAATCTATGATGTTATGTCACTTAGGTAATTTAGAAAATCTGACTGTCCTGTAACTAATATAAAAAAACACCTATATTAATATAGGAGGGTAAGTTCATGTCTGCATTCAACAAAGCTCAATTATACTTAGCAGATTTCTGTAACAATATATTACAGTACCAAAAGGAATTGCAACCCATTGTCAGCTTTTTGGTCCCAAGGCAAGCAAGGAAAATTCAACATCACATTATGAAGCTTATCTCAATCTCTAGGTGTTATGAACAAGTTCGCAAGTTCATTCTGTTAATGTTCTGTTAACTGTGGAAAACCCCTTGTTTTTATGTTAATTGTTACTATTTTTCTGTTCTGGCTCCCACTCCCTGGAATTGCCCCGCCCTCATGCCCTTGCCCCTCCTCGTTGGGTAATGCCACTGCTGCTCCCAAAATAATGCCTGGCAAATAAGAAAACTGCAAGTGCTCATGGGACACAACTCAGTAATAAAAAACCCCTAAAAACAATGAGCCAATATAACATTGAAAACTAAAAATGGTACTCCCAAGTAAGGAAAACAGTGAAGAAAATGAAATCACCAACCAGGGCTCTTTTGCCTTGTCACCATGAGCGGTCAGCATCCGATCGACATGACACCCCTGGACTAAGAATTAGCCAGCATCTTTCTAGGGACTCATGTGAGGATAGAAGGCCCAGCTCTGCTGTACAACAAAGCTGAATTCCTCCTCCTCTGGATCGTCCATCGGGAGTAGCGGCAGTGCACGTGACCTGTTGGGCCCCCCACCCAGAGCTGATTTCTCAATAAAGGCATTAAAAAGGAGCATGTCTCCTTGCCCTTTATTTATTTCACTAGGTACTTGCCAGACTGCAAGAGTACAGTACATTTTTGGGGTTCCTAGTGCTAACCCTTCTTTGTACATTAAAATCTTTTCAAAGGTTTACACAAAGACTGTGAGGTCTACAGACAATTCATCTCCATTCTGCTTACTATTAGGTAATAATATTGTGACTATCCATAAATGAAGCATGAGATCCAGCCAAGAAAGAGGTAATGGCTGGTCACCTCTGAGGGCCAATAAAATCACGAATATCTGGGGACTGTCTTAAGAGAATTAGAAATCTTTCAAAAATAATTTTTAAAATGTTTTACATAGTTTTTAAATTATCTTCTTCCTCAGGTACGAGACCCCAACAGATGAGAAACTACATGTCCATGTGAAAACGTAGCTGCAAAGCCATGCAAATATTTAACCTGAGATGGCGATCCCTGAAAGACAAAACACCTTGTCAAGGCTTCAAAAATTTTATTAAATTACCGCTTTCTACACTACATGATCTTCTCACCTACTATAGAAAATGGTAGGTAAGGTACCAAATTAAACGAGCTGCACAGCCACAAGGCATAATGCAATAAAGGATCCATTACCTAAATAATTTTATATCTAAGCAAAGGGAAAACATAAAGACATTTACACTAGTGTCTGATATGAATTTAAACCCTGCATTACTGATGGGGAAATGATAGTACAGCTGTCCATTCTGTGTGTGATTACTGGGCCACACATTTATCAAACTGTCCCTTCTACTTAAAAATGTATTAAATATGTGCATGAATTCTGCATTATTAGCTAGCAACAAAGCCAATGAACTTTTTTCTACTATTTTTTATTTGCTATCATTGCAAAATTGGGGTTTGAGAAGTTATTATAAATCATATCTTTTCACTGAACTCCTATACAAGTTTTTGTTAGAAATTTTTATTATTACAGAGTCAATCACACAATGCAATTTAGATGATAACCATACTTAGATTTTCTTTTTCTACCCTTTTTCAAAGCTCTGAAAAAGGAAAAAAATGCAAATGCTGATTTGAACATTTTTAAATGTGGAAATTTTCTGGCTCAAGGACATTTCTACAAGACACAATAAGTTGAAACAAAATGGGCCAAATTTTGCTTGCTATATCCATGTGCACAGTTCAGCTGAAATAAGTCTGACTGCTCCTTAAACAGACCCCATCATCTGAGAAATCCATATGCAGCAAACTGAAAACTAAAATTGAAGTGAAATCAAAGAATATTCTTTGGTCCATAGTTGGACCATCCGGCAGTAACTTCCCTGATGTCAGCATATTACTAAACACCTTCATGGATGGACTCCCAGTGACTCAGAACTACACTTCCTCTGTTCCTTGTCTGTTTCTGAACAGCAATTCCCTACCTAATACCATGGGAAACCAACATAGCAGCACTATGAAAAAATTAATGTAATGCAGTGCTCCCCAACACTGCCTAGGTTTACTAGAGAATTCACAGCTTTTTCTTAAAAAGAGAACAGGTCTTGTCTACATGCAGTCCATAATCTCAATTCAAAAGATGATATTCTGTTTTTCTAAGGTTAAGTTCATCATCAAGCAAAGAAGAAGAGAGTAAAAAAAAAAATTCACATCAAAGTCATTAAATTAGATTGATATGGGGACTACCTTCTGCTGACCACAATTTGTGAATTTTGCCACACAACTGGCATAATTTATCATCATACTCCCTATGTAAATAAAATAGCATAAAATGATTATAACATGTACTGCCATGTCAAGTCACATTCAAGATACTTGATGAATGTTCAAAAACTGGTAAAATGCAAGGAAAAGACAGCCCTACCAAAATGAGAACAGCCCTTTAAGAACATTATTCCAGTGCTTCTCAATTGCTATTACGAACTCAGCTGGTGAGAAGTGAGATACCAAAGTCATTTTCCTTTCTGTATAAAATGACAAAGGTTGACTTCTTTATTTTTTAACAGAAACCACTGTATTATTCATTTTGTTTCCATTCTTATTCCAAGAATATCTATTTTTGTAAACAGCCACTGAAATGAAAACCCATGTATACACTAAAAGAGACTAAAGGCTAAGTAAAAATAAACGGACAAGAATTTCTCACCCATATTGCACATGACCAAGCTCTCTCACCTTACCATGATAAGAAGTTTCTTTCAGAAAATAAAGCTAGACAGAACTACACCTTTCATTTTCACAGCTCCATTATAATGATACATCATAGAAATAATTGTCTGCTATAGCCTTGTAGCAAGTATTTTTATAATAGTCTATCCAGTTAGAAGCCATGTCATTTGACTGGAGAGCAGTATATGTAATGCCTGCATTAAGAATAGGAAAATAATATTAATTAATTCAGTCCTGTAAGTTTGAGCTCAGGAGTATGGGAGAATTTAGAACAAATTTTGAAAGGATGGTTAATGAGTAACATGGACCTAAACTCAAAATGGGCTAAAATTTAAAGAGTTCTCCAGATTGACATGGAAACATAATTTATATTTTAGACAAAAAAATTCAGTCAGTCTTATATAGGTAGTTTTGAGTAAAGCATTTCCAGTGGAAATCATATGTCAATTTAGAAAGCTAGTGGGTAGGCAGCTATGCAAAGGAAAAACAGCAACAAGAAGTACTATGGGGAAGAATTTCAGACAGCAGGGAGCTTGGCTACTGGAGTTTTTCAAGGATGAATCTAATTTAGTACTTTCTTTAATAATCTTGGCATGAACAACTGGGCTAATGAGTCAGTGATGCGGGGTGTCATTACCAATATAAGAGGATTGCAATATCTACCTCAAAAGAAGTGGGTTTCTTTGGTGACAAAAACAATAGAAATTTTACATGAGTCCCACATGAACAAAAAAATATTGTGATTCTGCACTTGGGAGCTAACTGCAAAAACTGCTGCAAGAAGCTGAGAGCTCATCAGTAAGAAATTACTAAGCTGGGTAGAATGAATGGTCTGTAGGATTCAGCTATGAAAGAGACAAATGTAATGCTAGGAAGCATCAATCAAGGTATTTTCTGTAGATAGAAAAGTATTTATGCCATTGTACAAGGGCTTTCTTTCAAAAAATGCATGTGATAATGTCTTCAACATTTAAGACACAAATTCACAAACTAGAATAGAGCAGAGAAATGCTACCACAACCATTCAGAAGTGCACATCTTAAAAGAGAAGGACAGAGAAGATGAGATGTTTAGACTGATAGAAAACTGGGATATTATCTGAAGGGAAAAGAAAAGCTGACAAAAGAGTAAAACACATTATGAACTGGCCATTGGGCTGAACATTAGCAGTGTCAGATTAGGACAATTTGGTTGCAGAAGAGCCAATCACTGCTGCAGTGACAGAGCAAAAGAAGAAACTGTTCAACTGTCTTATCCATTAGAAAACAGACTCACTACATTAATGGTGGTGCTTGATATGTTATAGCTTGCAACAGCAAGGGGCTCAAGCTGACACTTTCAATTGTATGTGTGTGAATGTGCTGGCCTTTATTTATAAATGAAGTAAATAATAACAATGTCTGTGAAATATGAGAGAAGCAAGAAAGCCTGCAATTTTATTTACTTTATCACATTTCAGCAATCAAAAGCAGAGAAGTGAAATTTAGAAGAGATTAGTGGGTGCTAATGCTTTTTATTGCATTAGAGGACATTTTCACAGTAATACTGACAGAGTGTCTTGGGGAACGACACTGATAAATAAAGACAGAGCAGTGAATCAAAAGACATGCAGATCTTTAGAAGAATTCCAGGGTACTGAAGCAAATTACTTCTGTGTACAATGTCTGAAGTGGGTTTTTTTCATAGTGTGCTTATTCCTAAAATAATTCAAGGTGCTAATGAGAACAGATGTAACAGATGTACCCTATGAGTACAGCTAACTAAGCACAGCACACAAAACACTGTCTAGGTAGGATGTCTGGCTTATAAACTTCACAGCAAACAAATTTCTAAATTATCAGATTCTTAACATATATTTGTCCATTAACATTAAATATTGTTATGAGTTAACTTTGTTAAGGAAAGTAGCTTCATGCTGTCCATATTTCAATACTAAATATTAGCAGTAACATGTCTGTCCCTCCTCTACTCAGTGTTATCAAGAAACACTTAGGAATCATACAGCACCTCTTTAGCATCGAATCTAGGGCTGACTCTAATAGCACATTGTGACTATGCTGGGCATGGGTGGGTTTGCTTTGTTTCTCCTGGAGGGGAATTTCTGGGAGCTAGTACAGATTCTAGCTGTGAGATGTTACATAGTGATTCGTGTCATATGGAAATACACCACGGGATCAATATAAACAAAAAAACTGAATCCAAAGTAAAGCATGGACATGAGACAAAAGAAAATATAATAATTTCATTATATTTGTTTAAATCACTTTGCTGTGAATTGTTAGCTTTTGTTTTTATGTAGTTTTTATTATTTTGCCACTATAACTATGAATTGTATCCACTTTTTATGTATAAAGAAAACGCGGGCTTGTGTGAACATGAACGGACTTGTTACTGCTGTTACCTGTGTAATATATGATATAATTCGTGTAAAGTTGTAAATCAATGTGAAATAAGCAACGTTTTGTGATAATTGATAAAAGATTTGTGTTAATCACAAAAGCATTGGGGGTTGTGTAAACCAGAATACTNAATACCGAGACTTTTGTCTCTCATTTATAACAGTTTGTATGAATAAAATAATAAAACTCAGAAACCAAAAAGAGAACCACAGACGAAAAGGGTACAGATTGCTTCACCACAGCATTGTAACAGCCAACAGAAGCAGGACAGCGCAGATTAACAAGTGAATAGACGTGGCCTAAACCGCCCAGAACGATAAGTACCCGACGAACACCCACAATTAAGATAACCAGAGCCATCGGGAAAGATACATCTCAATACCAGCTCCCCGTAAACACAGACTGCCTTCATCAAAATTCATCGCCTCCCAGAATATGGTTTTTGTCCAAGCCCAACGCAGAGAAAGAAAGCCACATGAATATGTAGAACGACAAAAGGAGACAAAGACCTCTGCTCCAGGCTAAGAAAAACTGTATATGAACTGAACGGACCAAAGCGCTTTTGTGTACATTGGGGGATCTGGAGCGATAGAGTTCGGATCATACTGTGTTCACCCGGCGCCGATCCCGGGCTCGGCGTCGTCCTTTGCGATTGCGGCTACCGTGGACTGTATCCCAGTCACAAAATAAATTATCGCTTATTTTTGATTATATTCAATTCAGCTGAATCTTTTTATTATCTATAACACCAGCTTGCTAGGAGTGTAACCTAAGAACATGTTCAAGACTTGTCCAGACCTAGTGGGGGGTTGTAGCCACTGGTGCTTAAGTGCTAACTAATAAGTTCAGGCTTGCTCGGACTTGAACCCCAGCACAGTAGGCATGACATGGCCCCATCAAAAACTGCCTATAAAAGAGGCAGTTACCAGGGGTAGGACGGACGTGTTGGCAGAGCGCGGGCTCCCTGCGTCCCCAGCGCTGCTTGCCCGTTCCTTATCAACGAATTAATAAATTGCCTTATTGATTGACCTACCTGATAGTGGTGAGTAAATTTATAACATGGTCTGGCATCTCACACAGATGTAGATTTGCCATATAGGACTGAAAAAAAGGTGAAGAAACTTCGAAGGAAAAGAAAACAAGTCAGATATTTTCCAGGAAGGATATTTAACACTGACAGCAAATCTCAAGGTGTGTTTAGTACAGCTTGTCTGGGCCTGACACCATGATCTCAACTATGCAGAGCAGCTGCCATTTCAGGCTGCTGTTTTTGAGTGCCCTGCTGGAGCACGGGAAATGACACTGCCCCAGGGTTCATGAAGCAAAGTCTCCCTTTTAAATCTCTTCCTGTCCTGGACACAGCTCACGCCACAGCGCCCCCTGCAGCCACGGGGGGATCATCGCACCTGCCCTGTCCACCAGGAGCCACCAGCGCTCCCTGCCGGCTGTGACAGGAACTGCACCAAAGGGGAAAGTGCCTGCAGCTGAGAGGACTGTTACTGGGTTCCTGGTTCTGTTTGTTATTAATTCCGTAGTTGTTGTTATTTTGTTTGCCTTGTTGTACATACTAGTAAAGAACTGTTATCCTCATATCTTTGCTTGAGAGCCCCTTAATTTCAAAATTATACTAATTCAGAGGGAGGGGGTTTACATTCTCCAATCCAAGGGAGGCTTTTGCCTTCCCTAGGAGACACCTGTCTTTCAAACCAAGACAGTGCATCAAACACAAATCATACCACACTGTGTGTTTCTGGGATTACTGGAAAGTCTGAGATTCTCTGGATGCACACAGAAACAAGAGAAAAACAGACTGATGAACAATTGGCCTTCTTCTCATTGAACAGCTTCCATAGCTCACACAAATCAATTTAACATGGTTGTTACACTGCTTAAAAAAAAAAAATCCCAAACAAAATCCAGCACTGCTGAAACTTGATGCTTGCACAATAAACCCCCTCCTGAGCAACCTACAGCAACACAACACTGGCACTGCATGAGTCCCATTCCTGCAAAGGGAGGTTAATACACATCAGTGAGAGAAAGAATATTCTTTTCTTTCTCACAGCTTTGCTGGGACATGATGCAAAACAACAACTTTCTTATCTTGCCTAGAGAATTTCCCCACTTCATTCTGAAAAAACATTCTATGAGCATTTGTTAACTCATTCAGCACCCCTGCACTAGGGCCCCTTTCTAAGCCCTGCCTGAATTATGCCATGATACCATTTATTCTGAAGCTAGAAGAGCCATGTGAGGTATTTGTCGCAGCTTTCTGAAATGCAGTGGGATCTGCTGTTGCCCTGGGATTCCTGCAGCTCTGCTGAACAGGTGGGCCAAGAGGCCACTGTTTCAGGCAGCTGAAAGATGCAAACACATAATTGACATGCAGCATCTCAGTTCCACAGCAGAGCTGAACCTGAGATCAACAGGAACAGGGAGACTTCCCAACACCAGAGACAAGAATTTGCCTCTGTGCTGAGGAGGGGATATTGAGTCAAAGCAACCATGCTGAGGCCAGCGGGGTCTAAAATACTGCATGGGACCAAGCAAGGAAGATTTTTATTCATCTTAATTTGCATGAAGTTGGCCAGGATTTACTGAGGAGAGCTCAGTTTGAAAGACTTTCCCTAGTCCCTTGAATACAGTGTTGGAAGCTCCCACAGCACAGAGTGGTACTCCAACAAAGTGAAAGAAACATGGCATGACCAGGTACAGGGGCAGGCATGTCTTGTTGCAGCTGTGTAAGTGTCACTGCAGGACATGCGCCCCTGAGAGTTTAACCACCCCACACACATTTTTTTGTCATTAGGCCATTTTACAAAAGCCCAGCCAGAGTGCACCAAGGCTTACTACAAACCCGAACTGAAAGATTTGAAGAAGGTCCTGGATTCACATTAACCTTCTCACACTTACCTACATTAGTCAATATAAAAACATGCTTTATTCTTAAAACTATGGCCTAGGAATCCCTGAATTTTGCAAATTGTATACAAACATACAAAAAGTAATTAAAATGTGGAGGAATATGAAGCAGTTAAGAGTACGGTAAAGTGTATCAGAGAGCAAGTGGAAGAGCAAGCGCTTTGCAGAAATGTTGGATTTACTCAGTGAACAATTTGCACACTGAAGACTTAAAAGTGTTTTTCTTGTTTGTATGATGCTGCATCTTATCTTCAAACCACCAAATTGATTTTTTTTTTTTACCCCAAAGTATGCAGTCCACTGACTGCAAAGCCTTAAGCCTTGGAATCACACCTAAGAACTATTTTAAAATGTTTTGTGGACCTATATGGAAGATCCAGAGTAAGGAAATCTGGGATTTGAGATTTAGCCAGCAGAATTTTTCATTTCATCTGCTAGCATAAAACACTTCATTTATCTTCTGAAAAAATCCACTAATTTCTAATTGTCACATAGCATGGCTGCAAATGAACACTCTACCTCTGCAGTTGTTGAGTCCAGAGACTGCTGTATCCAGATTTGCAGCTGCATAGCCAGATGGCTCCAAGTGAGATGCCCCATTGTGCAACCAATATGGGCTGGAAGAAAGGAGGAGTATTAGAGAAGAAAACTTAAAGGTTTCTTCAGAAGGCATTTCACTCGAGGGGCTACAATCCTGTTTCTCAACTCAGAATGGGAAGTTGGGGTGAGAGGATACGACCATGTAAGCCCATGAGGACCAACCCTGCTAGTGGAAGTCCAGTATGACAGAAGCCTTTTCCAAAGTTTAGGCAGCAGGTTACCATCACCAAAAGCCCCTTCCTTCATAGGACAAAGAGGAACTTCCTCACTAACATACAAAATGTCATCACTTTGGGTAAGTATTCAACTGCTGCAGTGCTGGTAGAATTAGAATCTGCTGTAAAGGAGGAGGCAATGTTCTAGCTCATAAAGCCTGTCAACTCAAGGACAATTCCTGCTGGATTTGATCAACAGAGGTTCAGAGATTGGCCACGTGACAATGCCACTTACCAACCAACAAAACAGTTATTTTTTCATGTAGATTCAAAACCTAGATGATCCCTCCAGGAGATTCATAGTCAGTAATACTGAAGGAGTATAAAACAAATCTGAATCTCCTTCCTTCGGTAAGAAAGCAAATTTTGTTCTCCCAAGATTGATATGGTGCTCCACTGTCATTCAGGATAACCAGATTCCCTGGCTTTGACTGGTCATTTGGCAAGGAGACCTGAGTTGTTTAATTATTTCTCAAGAAGGAGAAAAATGAGCAAGGGGAGCATGCATTTGGAAGGCAGAAAGGCAGGACCTAATGACAAGTTTGCAAGTTGCTGAGCAAAATCTTCTTCCCGTGATAACTGCTTGCTGCTTTTTTAATATTATCTGTGATGTCAGAGACTGATCTGCACTCACAGAGGCAAAGACAGGGACAGCAATTGCATAACTATTGTTGCAGATTCTTCTTACTCTGGATACAGGGAGGGACTTGCTAAAAGTCAATGCACAAACCAGTAAGACATGCAGTGCTGCTCTCCCTTCAACTAGCTTGTACCTAAGGTCTTGAAGGGTAGCAGCACCAGTGCAAGCAGTTTCAAAGGTCTCTGCTCTTTTGCATTATGAATGACAGCCGCAAATGAAGTCAGCTTTTGTCTGCAACAACTATTTTACCAGACTCTCAGATAGCTCCTCTCAGACTACAGAGTTTTATCAGATGGGTGCACAACAAATGAAATGTACCAAAGCTTACTGTGAAGAACTTGGTCTCTGCTTCTGTTACAGCTGAACCCAGGGTACTTTCATAAGTTTTGGTCTAAATGTCACATATACACAGTAATAGAACAATATTCACTTCTCTAACAGCACCTTGCATTCCAGTGTAGGAATGTAGGAAGTGAAAGAATACTACGAAGAGTTTTCAGAGGCTGCTGAGGTCAAGATTTGCAGGATGTGGTAATGCTCCAAACCCAGTTTTGATCCTTTCAAGGCAACTGCAATGACACAGAAGTGTTACAGCATCAGTTCTAGGCATAATCTTCAACTATTTCCATGACTAAGGTTCCTGTGTTCAGAATAGCAGAGAACTGACACAGTCGTGAGCCTAGTATCTGCTCTGCCCCGTTGAAAAGTAATACTTTCAGTTTAACTAAAAGCATGGAACTGGTCTGTTATTGTTAAAAAATACAACGTGTGTGTCATGTAAAATGGTGGCACAAGCCTTTGAGTTACATTACTGCATCTGCTTAAAACAGCAAAGCTAAAAGCTATGAATCCAGCAGTAAGGAAGAGCACTGTAATTCTCTGAAGGCCAGGTGAAGGGCAGGTTATGGACAACAAGGAGCAGTCCAATTTGGTTACACTAGCTAAGGTAAAATTAACAGTAGCTATCAATCCTCATGCTTTAAGGCATAAACGGAGCACCATCTGGGGCCAGAAATTTCCCTCCGTAGTACACTGTAACACAATTGGCTGCGTGTATTTCCTCCTCTGAATCATTGCATATTGGTTACTGTCAGAGACAAGATACAAGACTGTACGGATCACTGGTCTTTTCCGAAGCAGCAATTTCTGTGTAGTTTGTTTTCTTCGCTGTCTTTACAGATTGCAATAATATTATTAATGCTGCAGCAGTCATTTTCCAATATATGGTAATAGACTCTCTGAAACAAACACCGATAGATACTTAAATTACTCCAACAACTAGTCAAAAGCACTAGTCCACATTTTTATAGAGTCTGAGTGATTTACCAATTCTGTTTTGGAAAACAAATATCCCAATCTAATTACTTGTATTTTTTAATTACACATCAAGCACATTATCTTGCATTGAATTTTAAAATAGCAATAGTATGAAGAAAAACCACCAATGATGTTTTAAAAAGTAATTTGGAATTCAGCTTTGAATTTATTTTAAAGAAAAGAAGTAAGTATTGTCTTCCTGACTGAGATTAACACTCCGCCTTTCCATTATCTGAACATTTCACTTGCCCTAAAGCACATCTGTAACAACAGTGAGAGACTGCATGCATTTTCTACATCCATAAATTACAGATGTTGCTCTGAGCTACTCATCTATCAAGATGATTTTGCGTAAGAGTAAGACCAACCTGAAGAGTATCCATCTAACAGAGAATACAGAAAATAATTAATAAAAGCATGCAGTCTGCAGACCTAACTTGCCTTACAAGGAACATTCTTTACTCAAAGCTTTATAATACGGTGTGACAGAACACAGGGAAGAAAATCAAAGCCCAAACAACACTTCTGGGTATCAAAACAAAGAATTTGATTCCTCAGTAACATGCTGTTGTATACAAACATAGCCATAACAAACTCAGTAAAGAGAATACGGATAATTTCAGGAAACCTTCTGTGTTGAATAACTTACACCAGCTTTCCAACTAATACCATTATGTCATGTATTTTATGGGTTAGCATATCTGCTGTAGTTTGCCTATATACATCAGTATTTTGTTTCCATGAACATGCTGTGTGCACCTATGAAAGAACAGAAGACTTGTATGCAACATAATATGTGATTATCCTAGAGTTGAAGTTTTTTTGTACAAAACATAAAGGCAAATGGAGGACAAAATGCAAGCAGGAGTTTTACAAGGAAAGATTTTGCCATCAGGGAGCCCAGTTACTTTTCCACTTCCCTAGGTAACTGAAAAATGAATAAATGCTGAGCAAGCAGACAACAAGATTAAGAACATAGAGACTCTTCTAAGTTGCATAAAATACTCAACATGACTTAGCTGAACAGAAAGATGGAAAACAGTACTTGTATGAGATGAAAGAAAGACACACTCAAACACTTAATGCCAATCACATGCTTATCCTAAACAGAAGATAAATACTGCATTGCTACATTCAGAGCTGGCTGAATGGAAAAAGAACAGGGGTTTCATGTAAAACAAAGTTCTTTCTTCTCTGTGATTTGCATTTCAAAATTAAATAAAATATCCTAGGTTCCTCCAGTTTCTCTCTCTCGTACAATCTCTGCAAAAACCACTGTTTTCCTTTGTTTTGTAACATGTTTTTGTGAAGACGAAACTACAGGTGTCTAAGGCTATGACACAAGTTTTTACTTTTTTTTCCTCCCGACCAAAAGAGAAATCTTCTCTGGAAAGAAGAGTACTTAAGTTCTGTTCTGACTTATGCAAATAGAAGAGAAAATTACTTGGAAGCAGCTGTAACACGTGATAAAACAATGCTTTAAGTTTGATTTCTCCACAGTCAAATGAAGAATGACTTATAAAACAAGGGAAGGAAAATGAAACATGCTAGAGTAGGAAATCATTAGCCACTTCTTATAAAATTATTTCCAGCTAGGAAAAAAGTGGTTTATACCCATGGTTCCATCTCTCATCTCCAAGGAACCCAATCAAAATTTCTTGATCACCCACACTTCACCTACTAAGCAAGACCCCCAAAACTCAGTGTCTGTCAGACTTACATCTGCATGTAGGTGCTTATATGCTCTGATTTTCTTAAATGCTGAACACCTAGTAGTACTCTACAGATTAGAACAAGAACTCCTGGGTAACCAGAGAGATAATTTAAAAAAAAAAAGGGAGCACTTATATTTTGTTTGTATTATTGCACTGTTTGGAGTCCATCTGAACAACTCTCAAGAGACTGCAAAAACACCTGCTGAATAGAGACAGGCACTATCTGTTTCAAGTGTGAGCACATTTTTCCCACCACAGAATTCCTAGCCCTTGTGGACATGGAGAACAAAAGACCAGAGTTAGAATCATATGTAATTTTCTGGAAATCAGTGGCAGTAAGATGCAGGGCACAGCCCCCAAATAAGCACTTTAAAGATCTAGTGGTGCAACAGACTTACATTAAACCTTCTATTCAAAACATCGTTCTTTCTCACACAAGTGAACAACTGTTCTTTAGACTTCCATACAATCAGCCTAGAAAGTGGAAAGATTCTGACCACTACATTTTTTCATGACAACATATATTTTTGTTTGATGATACAAATAGAAAAAAAAACCCTGAACCTTTTTTTATTTTATTTCTCTTTCTTTTTTTTTTTTTTCTTGCATAGCAATTAAATTTCACAAGAAGGTTAGTAATGAAACCCTAAAAATAACATTTCCAGGAATAAAGTCAAAACCTGGAAAGGTAACAAATCATCTACTGCAAACACAAAGAAATTGAGGGCCATTTTAGAGAGGCAACATCTTTGATCCACTGTCTCTCATCACTATTGAAATCTGAGAAAACACACAAAAACATGTTGTGTGCCCCCTCAGGAAACCAAAATACAGTTAATTAAGAAACAGATTTTTGCCTATTGATCCTTCTAATAATTCTCCCTCTTTCTCACTGACATGTACGCAGAGCGATAAGAGAATGAAGGGTTTAGGTCATTGTTGCGAGAGGCATTATTTTTTACAACCCTTCCCTCCCATGGTGCTATGAAGAGCTTTCAGCTCTTGTCTGTCTTCACTGCATCTTATCTGTCTCATACGCATACTAATACTTACAAATAAGGAATGTGGTTGACCTGGCAACAGGATGTTAATTTCCTATTTTAGCCACCATTTCTTTTAACAACATTAGTCTTGGCTAACTAGAGAACAGTTCTAAGTGTTGGACAGTTTTACACGTGCCTAGTTATACCAAGTACAAATAACAATCCCCAAACCACTCCATGTTGTGAGAAACACTTCACTTCAAGAACATATTTCTGCCAAGCAGGAAAACAGATGAGCATAATCAAAACCTTCTGTCTAACTTCGGTATTACTTTAGGATATTTTTTCCCCCAATATGCTTACCTAGAATCAAAAGGATTGAGAATTATACTCTGCAAAGAAGTCTCTGGGCAGGCAGGGGTCTTGTGAGAGGCTGAAAAAAAGAAGTCATTAGACTAGGGAAAGCAAGTGACCTATCCAGGGCAGACTGATATATGAGAAATCTCTGATCGATGCAAAGGCCCAAGGAGTCTCATGTGTTCTAAGTAAAGGAAGACCATATGCCATCTCTCCCAGCCTTGAAAAATAAGAGGAACATTGGTAACTGAAAGTGTTCATTTGAGGTGTCTAACCTGAGGTAAATTTACAAGGCCTTGATTTTTCGGAAAGGATGACATGCATCATCTGAAAGTGTAAGCCTGTATTAACAAAGCTCCTGAAACACACAGCAAAATAGGAAGGTGAACTCGTGTTCCCATTCTGCTATGATGATTATTTTGCTCATATTCTTTATCAGACCCTGGAGAAGAGGAAGCTTGAGGGGAGATCTCATGGCAGTCTACAACTTCCTCTTGAGGGGAAGCAGAAGGGCAGGCACTGATCAGTCCTCTGTGGTAACCAGTGACAGAACCAAGGGAAAGGCTAGAAGTTGTGTCAAGGGAAGTTTAGGTTGGATATTAGGAAAAGGTTTTTCACCCACAGGGTGTTTGGGCACTGGAACAGGCTCCCTAGGGAAGTCGTCACAGCACATGTTCAAGAAGAATTTGGACAACACCCTCAGGAAAATGGTGTGATTATTGGAGTTTTCATGTGCAGGGTCAGGAGTTGGACTTCAGTGATGCTTGTGAGTTCGTTCCAAGCCAGGACATTGCATGGTTCTATGATTTTGTACAGCTCTAATTATTCATTTTGAATTTGTCATATGTCTGAATGGTCTGTGTGAGAAAGACAGCATCAAGATGGAGTTAGTTGTATCATAGGCAGCCTTCACTACATCTTCAGCTTAATTACTTCAAATAAGCAGCGCTATAGATAAGCTCTGATTACTATCACAAGTGCCACTCTGCTCACAAGACATTCAAACCCTTCCAGAGTATCTCTGCAAGATTCAAAGACAAAACCATGCAACTCATTGTAACTCTCCTCTTCTAAATAAAGATGGTAGCAATCCCTGAGGCTGTTTGTGGAAGCTACTGTGGTAGGTACCACAACCCAATGGTTGCCTACAAAGTAACACAGCATGAGCATCTAACTTTGTACAAAATATATGAGTATTCAGTTCTTTTTAGCCTAAAGTACTTAGCAATCAGAATAAACATTTTATTTTGTTTGCTTACTCCCCCACCTCTTTCCAGTTAAAGAGGCTGTTGCTCATGTTCTTGATATACGTAGCAAAGAAGTGTAGAACCCAACAACATATATTCCTTTGTACTGAAATTTTGCATCACCAGGTTCTTGCGAAAGAGCATTAAAAGACAGCTGTTTTGAAGGAATTGTTTGCCAGTAAAGGTTGGAACACAGCCAGAAAGCTACACTTTACAAAGATTTTAATAGCCATGAAATGTTTGGTACTTTGTGCTGAAATCAGTGAACAGACTAATCTTTTCTCTGTAAGAGACTACACTAAAAAACCCTGCAGGTTTGATACCTGAGTGTATGAGTATGCTTGCCTACACCTGAAGCCATTTCCCCACCAGGTAGTTTGAGCAGCACTGCACTGTTTAGGAGCACTGAGGAGTAGTGTGACTGTAAGTCAGGATTTGAATAGTATCAGCATCATACTGTGATGAACGTGCACCTAATCAGTTCACAGTCCTGCCTGCCTCTAGACTACAGCATTTGTTCTTCTCAGAGATAATGATTGAATTTGATGGCTATATCCTCCAGAGTCTCCTCCCTCCAGCATTGCTTCACACCTGAACAAACCCAAGTGTGAAATGCTTTCACTCTGATTTGGTAGTACTTAGAATGCCATGTTTACAGGGTATAAAAAACATCCAAGACAGCAAAAGTTCAATCTCTGTACATAGTGACTCAATAGGTCCATAGCAGCTACATAAAGACATCTTCAATTTTTGCATTAGCAACATTACTTTTAACACAATATCTACTAGACTACCCATGGGCTTCCTTGTTACACACGGCTTTCCAAATAAGACATGATGCTGGCAATAAGCAAGCCTATGTTTTATCAAAACCAATCCTGAAACAGCTACAATGCATAGTTGGTAAGTCCTTACCAACATTTATCGACAGAAATCTCCCATAGGAATGAATCAAAAAATGTTCACAGTACACGAAAAAACTGTTAATTGATAAGGAAAATCAAACTTGCAATTACAGGCAAGTTTTGCCTTAGCATGAAAGTTCATCTCTTACATTCTTGTCAGTCCAGAAGCAAACTGATACAGAAAAAACCTTGGAGATACCTCATCATCCCATTCTGGACAGAACAAAGTTCTCTGTGTGTTACTGACATAGGACACACTTCACTAATCTGGATTTTTTTCCAGGTTGTTATTATTAATACTCTTTGCTAAAATTTCAAAAAAGCACGTTTGACAAAAAGGCATATCCAGTCCTTTCCCAATGTACTGCTGGTGCCAAGACTCTCTGCTCAGCACCTTTATGACCATTGCAGCAGCAGCCAATGTTAGCACACAGGTTAAAAAATAATTTTTTATTCAGCTGAGTCAGATAAGGAGGCAGGGTTTGTAGAAAAGCCTGGAGAGCTTCCTTGCAACCAGAACGGTTGCCTAGCTATAGACTACTTGCCAGTGGGAGCATCTGGGGGTGGGGGGGGTGGGTAGATCTGGGACAGCACTTTTGGGATCCCCAACAGTGTCAGGTGCATTCTGTCCTTTGACTACTTCATAGGTGCATCTACATGTGCAAATGGCACTGTCACTCTGCACTGCTCCACTTATTCTGTATACACTATCAGACAGGTACTTACAGTCTTTAGGGTTCTCTTAAGAACTCTCTGACATTCCCGTTGTATGATGGGATTTGTAGGTTGCTTGTACTAAGCCAAAACTTCTCCTGCCTCTCAAGGGACAAACTGGGTGCCAAATACAGGACTCAGGAATGACCAATGCTTACAAGACTATCCAACCAATACAGGTACACTCACTGTGAGTATGTCTGAAATATTTCTGACTGATCAGACATGTTCAGTGTTGCCCATGAGAATGTTTTCTCTTGGATCAGTGTCACGATCTGCCAACACTGGTGGGGGTCGTGATGGTTCGTTTAATCTCAGCGGTGCAAACAGGCAAATAGCAGGTGACAAATCAGTTTATTCACAACAATGCATTTTTATTGAACGCTAACAACTCGGTTGCAATAGAGGGGAGAGATATAGGAAACGGAGTATAGAGAGAGAAAGAGGGGAATGGGGAAATAGATACCAACAGATGAGACAGATGTCCTCGTGGGCTGGCCAATGGATGGGTCCTCATCCATGAGGGGATCCCAAAAGCTTCTCCAGAGGGTCGCTCTTTTATAGTCCTTTTCCAAAGCGAGTGGCTTCTGGCTAAGAGGTGGGGAGATTTATGGACCATTGTGAGGTGCTCCGAGAGGCAGGTGCAGACTTGCAGTACAAGCAGTATTCAGTTGATACCATAACAGCACAGTCCAGTGAACACAACACACCTGCAAACAGTCACTTGGCAAGCATCCACCTCAGCCAGGCCAGAAAACCATTGTCCAGAGGCAACCCGGATGGGGGTCCTCCGGGTCTTCTTGCAACAGTTGTGGGGCAAAAACGATGGAAACTTCGGCCTGGCTCTTACAATCACCACACTAAGAAATGGCAGGACTGCTGTTGCCACCCCAGAGATTCAGATGCTGCTACTGCTGTGGATAAGGGTATAGGTGGTGCTGCACTGAAACTGCCCATTCCAGCAATAGTCCCTTCCTCATAGCTTGGATCACATCTTTCCAGCCACCACCCCTTGTTAGAACAAGAAAAGGAGGGAGCATGCCACACTCTCAGCTGCATTTCTTGAAGAGGCAGCTCCTTTTCTCTTCCAGGGAAAAGAAAGGAGTGAATGAGGCAAAAACATGGGCTCTCTGTGCTGGCCTGCTCATCTTGTTAGCGAAGGAGATGATACAGCTGTTCCCCCAACACCTGCTTTTATCCAGGTGTGGGAAAGAAAACTGGTCATCAGAAATATGCATCCCTACTGAGCAAGGGAAATTAATCCACCCATGAGAATGATTTCTATAGGCTCTAATTGGTTATTACAATACTCTCAAAATACTGTTGCAGTTTTCAAGAGCAGAAACCTCTCAGTTTTACCCATGACTGCCCTTTAAATTTCTTTAAATGTGGTAGCCATCACAATCTGTAAATTTAGTACTTTAGCATGACACTTCTTTTATGATTTTCCTACTTAGAGAAGGATTTGTATATAATTTCTTAGGGAAAAGGTAGAGGAACAGTACTTCATAAACGGTCTCCATCCCTCCTATAATCTCCTCGTTCAAAATGCAGGATTGATTAGCATTTGGAGTAAGGATCTCTTTAGCACTTAGCCCTAAAGATGGTCTTTTTAACAGTCAAAAAATCTATGAAGGAAACAGGTGAACTGAAATATTTAATGGGTGGCCTGCGTTCTACTGCATTCCACAGGGACCAGGTGATTTTATATCCTAGATCTAAACTTCTGTTGAAGGTGGTTTAGAATTTCCATTTCAATTAATGCAAAGATTTTATCAGTGCTCTTTACAAAACCACATCTATTATAAACTTGATTTCAAGATATTAATCATTGTCTGGGAAAGGCAAGCCTCTGTGAAGTTACACACATTATTCTGTAGCATCAGTAACAGACTACTATGCAATCCTCAGTATCATCTTGTATCCAAAATTAGTTTTCCAAAAAATCACATTTTATAAAGAAGTTGGAACTGGAGATTCAGGGTAGCTTTATGCAACATTTTTGTTAAGGAAATTAACACCTTGGTGCTTTCTTTGTGGAGCTTTGGATTTGAAATCTCTCTAGAGGGGCAGTTTGGAAGGCTAGTCATTATTTAATTAGTATTCATCTCAACTATGATCTAGAGTTAAAGATTTACAATTAAGCATATATTCGAGAAATTCTCAGAGGAATTTACTACCAGTAACTGAGTATGCAAAGTTCAGAAAATCGCTCATCCTAACTTACTTCAGCTTCTTCAGAGATTTTCTTCTTTTAATTTGGCAAAAACAAACACAAAGTAAGCAGGACCACATGCCTAAAGAGAATAATCTAGAGGCAACTACAAAATCACTTCCTTTTTCAGCTCCCAAACTCAACGCAGGCATACCTAAGAACATATGTAGGTAAGGTGTGCTCTGAAAACAAAAGTTTCCATTAACTAGGAAAGTTCAGTAGGGTCCTACTTAGGAATGCAGCTGGTCTGGGTATCAAAACTGTTAGGGACCAACATCTGCTCAGAACCCTGGAAAAATCAGGATCTTGCACACAGATTTGTAAGCAAAGCTTAAGTATCAGTTCAGCCATGTGGAGTTTTTCTCAGCTTCTAAGGAAAACACCCTCCCTAGCAGACTATGATTGTTTAGTCAGCCCACAATTACTACTTGTTGGAACAGCATACAGACAACAGGCAGAAACAAACATTTAGCAGGGAGATTCGGGTGGAAAAAAGCAATTTGTCACCCACCAGTTACTAGCTGTTCTGAACTATTACTACAAGAGCTTTAAAGGACTCCATTGGATTGAATTTTTAGAGTTTTTAGGCAAAACTAAGCCTAACCACTGCACTAAAAATTACAGGTCACTTACTCTGATTTGCTATTGCTTTACAAAAAATTCCTTTTTTTTCGTAATAACTGCAGTTTTGCTCATGGATGGCTGTTTGAACCCATGGGAAAGCAAGCTGTTCTGTATAGGTTACCATATTGTTGGGAGTAGCAATATGGGGCCAGCTCCTACTTCACCTCACCTCTGGCAAGGACAGCTATGCTAGCAACTACTCCTGACCCACTGAGCAAGAAAAGAGATGGAGTATATAGGCAGCAGTTACCTGGAGAGGAAAGGAAGGGTTTCTTATATTAGTGCTTCTCCTCTCCCTACAGCAGCAATGGCATTCCTGTCCTGGCCTTCATCCTCAGAGCAGAGAATCATAACTTTGCTTTCACATCTGAGATGCCTTAATTTGAGATGTGGCTCACAGCAAGACAGCTCAAAAGAAGCATACTGAAAGCATTAAATTTTGTATGTTATATTAATATATACAAGGACACAAACAGACCAACAATTTCTAGTAAAAAAAGCATCTATGGCATCAACAAAGTCATTGTTATGCTGGGAGCAGCCATGATGAGGAATCTTTCTCTTCAATTCATAACAATCCTGAAGAACAAAGTAATCCAACATCCAGGGGAAACATTAGCCCCAATATTCTTAGCAAAATTAATCTATGTCTGTTGCAAGTAGTTCTATTTTCTGGAAAAATAATTCCATATGTATGATGCCAAAGGCAATGGAAGGCCACAGGTATTCCTCAAGTAGACTGGTTCTTTCCTTTCTGAAATGACATGAGTCAATAAGAACTAATTAGAAAGCAAGGATTTCCCAAGGATTTGCCCAAGTGGGGATAACAGACTATAAGCTGCATTTGCACCATCACCTTCTGCCTCTTTAGATGCAAATTCAGTATTCCAGGTCCCAGGCCACTTGCTGCCAAAGAAAATCTTGTTAAATCCTGAGTGACCACAGGAAAATTAAGAAGGGGAGACCGGAATGCCAGTTGAACAGCTTTTAAACAAATCCTTACCAGATCGCTCTCAGAGCACAACACTTGTTCTCTCTTGCTTTATTAGCTGGAGGTAAGGTGAATTTATTGGGAGGTAGCTATGGATAAGAGGAAAAATTCTGATAACTGAACAAAACATATAAAATGCTGAAGATCCAGCTGGTGTGGATACCCAATCTACTTTTGTATTCAGCTAGCAGGAAGATTTTTCCTCCTACTCACACAAACTCCCTTCCCCAAACATGGTAGGTATCTAATTAACAATGCTGGCACTGGTGTGAAGGATGAGCCTGCCTCTGAGTTCTGCTCTGCCCCATGGGAGAGGCATGCTTTATTACTAATAGAACAGTATGTTGCTGACCATGGAATAGAAAGAGACTTCATCTGGATATATATGTATGTGTTTGTTATTAGAAACAAAGACATCAATCAAAATCCACTGTTGCAGGTCTACACAAAGAACCTCACACCTAAATACCAAAAATGAACGTGAGAGAAATTTAGTGATACTGTGCTGCAACTAGGAAATGGTATTTATTCTCATGGAATAAAACATTAGTTTGCAAAAAGCACACACAGTATTATAGCAATCACAATCAAGCAGAATCAGAGCCCCAAAGATCCTACATTCTAATAGAACCATGTGTTTACAAATGCATCATTAACCAAATATTCAACCTGCACTTGAGAGATGTCACCAAAATAAGCTTTGGTTTTCTTTCATTCTGGAATTCTACTTGCTGAGGAAAAAATGTATCCCAGGACACAATTCCTGTTGTTTCCCTCTATTTCCATTCATGCCCACCCATGTCAGTTTCTGCCCCCTTTTTAATTCCATCCATCTTTCTTGTTCCTGCTCTCTAATACCCTTGGCTCAATCTCAGCTCTTCTTGCCCCCATCCTGCCCGCTAACTCTTCTTCTATGCACTGGTCCCCTTTCCTCCTGCAAAGACCTTCCCCTACTTTCTCTCCCACCTACTTCGCCTCCACATTCCAGCTCCTATCACTCCCTCCTTGCTCTACCCAGTTCCCCAGACATCTCCTGGGGTTTCTGCACCCAACCCCCCCAGCTCTGCATGCAGTCATGCCAGCTTTCTTTTAGGCTGCAATGGCACGACCTCTGAGAAGACAAAGGGAAAATCAGTCCTGGCATTGCACAGTGCCAGAATTGGAAGAGATTAGAAACAGAGAGCAAACAACTCAGACTCAAAAGTTCTAAGTGTATTCGGCTGAGTAGGCACCAAAAACACCTGATGGGACATAGCTCACTGTGTGGACACAAAACCTTTACAACCCCAGAGCAGGGGGCACAAACATACTGAGGCTTACAGCTCCTACTTAAAATATGTTCTTCACTGCCCCCCAAACCAAAGCTGGTCAGAAAATTGAACACTTTTGTGAATCTTGTACTCAGCCATTAGGTTCTGACAAGTCTGCCTTGCTGTGCAGGCTAGCTTAGATTTTCAAAGGCTTGCAAACTGACCAAAAACGGGGAGCTTAACATAGCTCTATGTAGATTTGGATGGATGCCCCGAAAAATTTCAAGTCTCTGCATGAAAACTGTCTAGAGCTTCAAAAGCATAACAGGCATGCATTAATTTCAAGATAGGCAAAACATCTTTACTCCTTAACCTTGTTCTCAGAAATGAGAACTTACAAACTTACTTGAAACTCTCCCACAAAGCTACCTAAATGAGGCAGATGCTTGGCTTGAAGAAATTAATACCAAATGCTTATAATTTGAAAATTTGTATACAACTTTAAATGAGGTCACACACACAAGCAAATCAAAAGAAGGAATTAATTCACTTCTTCCCACGGGTAGGCAGGTGTTCAGCCACTTCCAGGAGAGCAGGGCCCCATCACACATAATGGTGACTTGGGCAGACAAATGCCATCACTCCAAACGTGGACCCCTCTTCTTTCTGCCAGTTTATATACTGAGCATGACATCACATGGCCTGGAATATCCCTTTGGTCAGTTTGGATCACTTTCCTGGCTGTGTACCCTCCCAACCTCTATGTACTCCCAACTTTCACATCAACATGTCTGTACAGAAAGCAGAAAAGACTTTGACTCTGTGTTAGTTCTGCTCATCAATAACAAAAATATTATATTATCAACTCTGTTTTTAGTACAAATCCAAAATACAACCCTGTACTAGCCACTGTGAAGAAAATTAACTCCACCCCAGCTGAAAAGCAGCACAGTGGCATTTGCTTTCACTATTAAACTCTCTTTATCTCAACCCATGAGTTTTCTAGCTTTTACCCTCCCGATTTTCTCCAAGCAGTTGTGTGGAGCTTAGTTGATGTCTGGGGTTTATCCATCCATGACAGGTCTCTATAACAGAAAGCACCAGATAACACTATCTTCACTCATAATTAGAACATACATACTCATCTTTTAAATTGCATTTTTCCCCACTTTCTTTCTATTATATCTACTGTAAACCTCACCTTTGAAAATTCAGCCATCAGTTTATGTCAACATTCTTTTGTCCTGCTGGTGGAACAGGCCAGCCCACTACGTATTTAAACAGATTCAGTGACCAGCTCTTCAAGGAGGCACAGACTGTGATTCCTATCAAAGATCCTCTGCATTTCTTCTCCCAGGTTTCTTCAAAATACTGAAAAGGGTTATTTAGAAGATAAAGCATGTAAAGATATCTGTGTGTGGCCAAGTTTAGCAAACAACTTGAAAGAGTAAGGAATTAAATGAGGGTGTTTCCTTCTTGTTCAGTGTTTCCTTCTTGTTCAATGTTTCCACGACAATTCATTCTGAGGATTCTTGGCTCACCACTAATGTCAGTATGATTTGATGGTCAAAACTGCACAAGTGGCTTCTCCATTTCAAAGCTGAACCTGATTATTTCGCCTGTCTCCTTTTCTGAGGTATTAACTTCAGAGAAAAGATGTAAAAACAATTTAAGAAATCATCAGGGTACACCATATGTATATCTGTGTCTCCACAGAGCAAGAATTCACATCAAGAGTTACTAGAATTGTGAACTTATCCACCTACAAGTTCTTCTTTGATGGAAAAGGCATGTAACAGTAATGCAAAATTTCCATTGGTTTTTATTTTAATGTGAAAAGGCCTATCTAGGTTTCTTTGCAAACAAGCAAAAAAAGATTAGCAGGCATGCTGCTGCTTCCAACCAGTCCTCCAGGACCTTCATATTATCATTGTTATTAGTAAGGATGATTTCCCCTGACTATCAGTAAAACCTGTGGTGCAAGGCAAAGCTGAACTACCACATGTTGGGTTTTTCTCTAGTGCTCTGGGCACCATTTGTCAGGTTGTGGTTATTTTTTCTAAAGAGCCAAGCAGCTAATAGTTGTTATAAAGTTGTTTATTGCAAAGGCACATCAGTCTCAAAAGGCAAAGAGTCACAAGTGTTAAAGTCCATGCTAAAGTTTTGGTATAGAGCCCTAAATAGAAGTAAAGTTCCAATTAGAAGTAGAAGCTGTTCCTGTCAAGGTCCTGGGAAGTGGATGTTGCTGCCGCAGCTCCTATCTTCTTCTTGGGTGATGATGATGGCGGTGAACAGAGAAGCGAGAAAGCAGGAACAAAAGCAAAAGGCAAGGGGAAGAATATCTCTCCCCTATGCATAGATTCTTATATACGAACTTCTCAACAAGCTAAAGACACGAACTTGAATCACTTCTTAACCTATTAGAATTCTAGTTTCTTAGGACATATTAGGTTACCTATAAACTACACATATGGTCTATCTTGTTCTAACTGAAAAATATAAGCAATACTCTTACTATAGCTTTATTATGTTCCTGGAGCCTCTACGGAAATTCTAGTATCTAGGACTATGTTTTTTGACCTTCACTAGAACTTGCTGATGTCTCTCTGAACTCAGAGAGACCTCTGTTTTTTCAGACTCCAACAACCACACAACTTTTTGCATACATTCTCAGGAATAGCACTGGAATATTGTAAAAGATGTTACAACCTGGACAGTATTCTTCTCCTTTGATAATTTCAGCATAAATCTCAAAAACCATGATTCAACTGCTGAAACAAATTGATGTCTTTACCAGAACGGAAAAGATGGGTTGTATAGATCAACACATCCATTAGAATGGGTCACAAGAACCTGTTCATAACTTTCTGTTGTAAAGAATGTCACAAGACTAAATAGCCTAAGACCAAACAAAAATTACCAAAAATTTACCTCATTATCTTTCTGAGGCAGTTTCTGTTCAAATAATATAGGATATTTCAGCAACCTCCGAACAACAACAGCAATAGTTCTGTGGAGATTATGAAGATCCTGTGAAAGTAGAGCAAATTAAAAAATAAATTAATAAAACATTTCCAGTAACACGGAATTCTCTTGACTCAAGCTTTCCTTAGTCAAACTTTTAAAAGATAGGTTATAAAGTCTCCTAATTATAGAGCACTGAACCTCATTCAGTCAATCACAGCTCTGCATCCTCTCAGAAAAACAGTATGCTACTGATAAATGTGCAATATTCTTCTTAATATAATTTAGCTCCTTATATGAGCTAGGGCATAACTAAGGTGCTTGATGCTGATCTACGCAGAATACTCATGTTTAAAGAAGTCACTGTCAATATTTCACATTGCTGGATGAAGCGTAACAAACACTAACGAAGAACTTTGACATGGTTTTCTAAAGAAGCAGTCTAATAGCCTGGGAATCCTGACATTGTTCATTCAAATCTTGTTTTCCAGTCCTTCACCTCACCTACCCATCTTTGATTCTATTCAGAAAGAGTTAATCTATTTTTTCCTCTATATATAATAATTCTACTCTCAGGAGCCTGTTGCATGAATACAGACTCTTCATATACTCACAAGTTTGTATCCAGAGGAGGCAAAGCAAAACAGACAATATGCAGTACAATATTTGTACAATACAGCAAGGAAACAGGACATTGAAATTACATGTTCTCATTTGTTCAACACAGTAATTTTACATCCAGCTATTAGTGTTTTCACATCCTGTAGTATAGTTATATGCACTTCTGTAATGCACATAATCCTCTTCCCTTTAGGAAGGTCCAGGAAACACACTTGTTGATTCACACCAGAGCAGAACATTATTAAATAAAACTAGTATTTGCGTGTGAATATGCAAGAAGAAGCAGGTGAAGTGGATCCCAAAAGGGCATCTTGCATATTTTTGCACCTCTAGTTTTGCTGAGTTTATTCAAAATATTTCCCAGTTACAAGAGATCTCTCAGCACAGCTATTACACTTTGTGCAGGCAAGCCATTCAAATTAGGAAATAAAACCTACTAAGTAGTAAGATTCTAAATCTCAGTGTTTGGTATTGCACAAAGACTCTAAAATAGCTTTTTACAACACTTGAATGAGATGAACAGAATAACCCCAATGAATATACAAAAGGGGTAGCTCTGTCCTACTTTTAATGCTTTTACTCTAACAGCAATGCTATTCTCTACCTCCCCTGTAGCAGATTGCAGTTTTCTCTCTTCTTTGTAGCATGGCTAATAAGTTCTGGGTTAGATCAGCTTAGACCTCAGGTTTCTAGTATGTTGAAATCAATTATGCAAAGCCCATTCATTTTGATACATGTTCTAAACTGCTGCCGTCACTGCAGTAGAATGGCTGCTCAGATGGTTTTGGATTTCCCCCCCACTTTTCTTTTTTATCATTACAATGTCTTCAACCACTGGCAAAGTTGGCATTCTTTACTGAATACAGTGCCTCATACCTAGGATGCAATGCGCTCTTCAAGATTAAACAAAATCAACTTAAATAAGAAAGTTTTAATATGAATTCTGTATATAGAATAAATTTTGTGCACAATAAGATTAAGAATCTGATTCATTCAGTATATCAGATGACTAATTTAATTAAAAATTACTATTCCAAGATGAAAGAAATAAAATTCTCTAAAACTGTAAGAACTGCAAAAATTAAGACCTTCTCTAACTTTCGTTTTTAAATGGATAGACAGTGTGTGTATTACCAAGATACTGAGATATAATTATTTCCCTATAAATTTAGGATATAAATGGATACCTTACAATCCTTAAAACTGAAAATGCCATTAGCTGTCTCAGATTGTCAAATCTTTTTTCTAATAATCATCTATTTCAACTGCAATCATCATTCTTACATTAAAATATTATTTATAATAATAGAAAAAGGAACAATAGTAAAAAAAAAAATAATAAAACAGACTCAAGAGATATCGTGACTACATACATTAGGGTTTTTAAGATACCAGAACCAATCTATTAATTCAAAGGCACTGTAGGTGGACTTCTCAAGGTACTTTACAACTTGCAACGTTGGTAACAAATCCTTTTCTTTTTTGAAAAAAGTGAACCTGTCTCTGTCAGTTTTGTATGCCAAGTTGGCTCAACATAGGGTCAGACAGGAACCAGAACGGAGGAGGGAGCAGGACTGCCCATTTTGGCAATTGGTAATCATTTCATTGGCACAGACGACTCATGTAACCTTCACATCCTACCTTACTAAAGGCTGTGAAAAACTACATGAAAATACACTAAACCACTAAACATAATGAATTTAAAATGTACGGTTCAACACTGTATCTCACTCAGAAAATAACAGCCCTTAGAACTCTCTTTGAGCCCTCAGAAGTAAAAAGTTGGTAGCTAAAGAATCCCAAGTGGCTTATATGTTGCCAGGGCGATAAATTCAGAGAGAAACAGGAAACCATACTTCAGTCTATAAATGTGAGGTACTAATGTGGAAGGAGGAGCATAACTTTCAACTTGCAGATCCTGAGCTTATACAAAAGACCCCAAACAAAGGGCACACAAGAACACCTCAGGAGGGTTGCTGAAAACAAAGTAAAAGTACTTCACTACGAAACTGAGCATGTATTTCCAGCTACATTATTTCTGACAGCAAAGTCAATATCAAGAGTATCTGACTTCCCTGATCGGTTCTTCATCTGCTTTCCTTCATGTCTCCATATACAGCCCATTGTTCCCTGCAACATGCCAATGTGACTGAAATGTCCCAGATTAAAATAGACAAAATCCCTTAATTAGATTCAATAACTGTGGCATAAATACTTTCCAATAGTAAGAATGATACAGAACTTGAATACAGAATAGGGAAATGCTCAAACTAAGTCATGCATCACATAATGAAAGGCTGCAAAGTTAGAGAGTGATTTCTCTCTAAATGTACAGTCCTAACTTTCAACGACTATGTTTCTAAGTGCCTCCTGGACAGATGAGCACACAGTGTAATTATTCTGAGCCTAAGTTACTCCTTCACAAGGGTTCTTGTCAACCAACAAACAGAAAGCATACAAACTAGGTGTAAAAGGATCACCGGGTGACCAGCCACACTCTGAGCTCGGACACTGTCAGTTGCAACCATCCTCAAAGTCATGCAAAGTCTGGGAAAAAAAGAAGGTACAACAGGACACAGGAGAGCTATGCCCACTGTAAACACTGCGGGAATGTAAACACAGTGCAGCATAAATGCTGTGAGTGTTGGCAGAATGGAGCTCTGCTGCTGGGGGACCAGCTTGCCAGCACTGCAAAACTTGTTCCTTTCCCATCTCCCAGCCTCCCCCAAACCCTTTCAATTCAATCTGCAATGATCATTAAAAACAATGAGTACGTCTGGCACAAGAAAACGTGCCTTGACTATCAACGATTCATTAAGTACCTGGCACTGGATCCATAATATGGGAGTCTGACATGGAAAGAAAAGCTTTAGAGCTCATTCAAAAGTATGAGGTTTACATACAAAAGACTTTAAAGGTGTGTATTTGTCTAACAAGTAAGAGAAGGCTAAGTCCTTTGTGGTGATGTTGATAGTTTCATCCGCTGCATAAGCTAATTTTCCTATTTAGATACCACCTTTTCCAAATCACGGATAAATTAAGTCAACTTTAGTTAATGTGGTAATGATTTGTAGTGAGTGGCAGAAATTCCCCTGTAATTATGCATGAATTGATTTTCTAATGAGCTTAAGTGAAGAAATCATCATTTTGTGATAAATGCTTTATTTCTTAAAATGCTTGTAACACATTTCAAATAAATTTAATCAAGCAACTTGCACTCATGTAACATTTACAATTATTAAGTGTACAGTCTTTTACACTGCCTTATTGCTTTGGCTGATTACTGTGTGTCAAAATTTAGCATTTCATAAACATGGTTATAACAACTATTGCGTTATTTTTGCTCAGAACTGTGAATTACTTAAATTTGAAGTTAATTTACATTCTGTACAAGCTTTGTGCCTCAAAGGCAAAATTCTTTTGCTGCTTACAAATAGAAGTACACATTAGGAAACGAAATTAAGTGCTTCTACCTTTCTAGACATAGCTTGTCCTTCAACATGTCATGTACGGGACAGCAAAGTCTCACCATAGTAAGCTTATTACTGGATTCCAAATTTAGAAATGTTCCCAGCGTACAACTGCTTCATCCCACTGAAACATCCTTTGTCAGCCACACCCAATCCTGCCAACTTGCCTGCACTGAAAACCAGTACATATTCAATCCGGTAGCAGAGCTGAATTTCTGTGGATGCTGGAATCAGAAAGCCATCTAAAATTACCCAAAAGCACCTTATCCTGTGGTCTCTTTGCTAGGAATTTTAGCTCACACCTTTCCTCCTATAGCAAGCTGATACAAGGAATAGATGACCTAAGAGGAGCCACAGTTCTAGAGATTTCTATGAGTCGCCCCATCTTTAAAGTCAGAAAATCAGATACTTTCTGTAATTCCACACATTTAGGTGCTGGAACTTAACTATCCCAAGTGTACCATATGGGTTAGCAACTTCCTAATAGGAGATCTGCCTGACCAAGGGGAGCCTCCAGCTCTTCTATGCTTCCTCATGCTCTCTTCAACAATCTCTTATTAGAGCTTCTGAAAAAAAAAGGTAAAAGAGGAAAGCTTTATCAGCATTCCACATTTGTAACTAATTTTTTTTCATTTCTCACTAAAAATGAAAACCTCATATAAAAAGAATATTAAACCTGAGATGTTGGAGGTGGCCAGTTTTAAATGCTGAATCAGTATTAAGTGGTACCAGTAATAAATCTCAAACACATTCCTTACACAAGTGCTGTCCCTAGAGCTAGAAAATGTATTTCCAAGAACCAAACATTAGCACCTCAAAAGACAAGAAAAGATCTAATATTTCATACATGCATATACACAAATTTTTATTTCGATGGAAGGGTGATCTGAAGCCATTTAAATTTCAATTGACATGAAGAATATAGTCTAAAAATAAACCCATCCTACTATCTCAAGAACAATAAGAAAGAGTCTTTGAATAATTACTTGAGCACTTGAGTACTCTGGAACACATAACAAATGCATAAATACCAGTGAATACATTGATTTTGGTTTGAACTTACTAACTTATCAGTGAACTGAAGTTCCAATGGTTCTACATCCAAAAGAACTTTATTAGATGTTCAATTCCCTTAAAATACATAGAAGAATTGTAGAACAAGTATATCTTGGCAAGTTTCTCTCTTAAGAACCTCTATATTATAGCTGTGAATAAATCCATCTAGGTTCTATCCTCCTACCTGTTCTCATGTGAGGTGAAAAAGCTGACAAACTGAAATCCTCTGACAGTGACAAACTGAAATCCTCTTCCTTGAGCAGGTATTCATTCCTCCCTCATCCTCACAGGCATTTTTCAAGTATATTTTCCCCCACTGGTATGAAGTTCAATCACAGAAGTCAGAATCAAGCTTCAGACTACACTGTTCTGCCAAAATGTTATTGCCAAATTTCGTCCTCCCACAGCCTGAATGTATTTCACAGCCTAATTCAGATCATTTTATCATCCTCCTTCAAATATCCAATACTGGTGGTCATGTAATGCTGGAATTTTCCAAGGAGGAAGATAATTCCAATGGGAGTTGGATTTCTATTTGTTTTATGTGCCTCTGAATACCTCAGGTCTAACATACCAAATACATAGTGTAGAAAAGACAGAGGGAAGCAAAAAGTTTGAAAAATGCAGGAGCACTGGTTCTCTTCAGAAGAAGATTAAAATAACTGTCAGTTAACTTAAATGCTCAGGCTTCAGCAAAACCAAACGTCTCCTGACTTGATTCACTTTAGGACTCATTGCATGGTCTTAATTCCACCACTTGCTCACAACTAAATACTAAAGTTTTGGTTTAAAGTTAACAAAGCTTCAATTTATTGAACCTCAGATGTCAAAATTTGCATTATTTTCCTGCAGCTGTGTATGCTATTCCAACTGGTTCAAACTTAAATGTTACTAAAAAAACCCATCAAAAAAGCAAAGAATATATGTGCTATTTTATTAAAAGCTGTTAAAATCACGCTTTTATGTTGTAAAATTCTTCTGAATAAAGTTATGTACATTTTCCCCTCCCCTGAAAGATTTATTTAATATAAAAAAGAAGTAATGCATTTGGAAGTATGTGTGGATAGAGCATTATAATTTTCCTTTCTGAGGAAGAAAATATTCAATATTTTTCATTTAAATTAAGAAGACACACTATACTTACACGTTTTAAAATCCAGGCTAAATCGGAGATTCTCTCTTAAAAACATTGTGTTTAATTCCTGTCTCCAAAAGGGTCCCATCTCTGGAATTGTTTAATTAGTACTTTTCTTTATCAAGATTTTTATTCTATATTAATCTAGAGGTAATATTTCTCCAATCTTGCATCCTGTATATGGGATCAGTTACAACATCAGTGACCATTCCATATTTCAGTGTAAAAAACATTTGGAAGGTAAAAGACTCTAAAATCATCAGGAAATTGTAATATTAGCATTGTGCTTTCTCAACCTATACTCACATTCTGTAGAAAAATGGAAACATTGCATTCATCTGATTTATACCTCAGGTTAATTCTTCAATAATATTTTACAATTTTATCCGGCCATCAACATTTTGCACTTCTCCCTGCACTGTAAAAATAACAACCAATATAAATTCTAATTTTTATGTTTCACTGAAGCAGTGAATAGTGAAACTTAAGCCAAAACATCTCTACAATGAACAAAGAAAGATGTATGATAAGACCATTTTTAGAGACTACTGTTGAGCTACATACACTGTTATAAACTTAGATTGGTTTTGTAAGATGAAACGAAGTGTGTTCTGTCTCCTTTCTACACAATCTGTACTGATACAAGTACACTATCTATCAGGCAGTAAGATACACTTATATACAGTATTTATCCTTTACTGGCTAACTAATTTTGGAATAGTGCTATCCATCATGGCCAGCAGACAGTAACAATAACAGACATTTCACTTGAGCAAAAATCCTTGCAAATTCTGCCAAAATAAGGTGAGCAAATGGAGGAGTAGTCCAGCCATGAAGTGTTCTCCAATTGACCTGCACCATCCCTGCAGTGAACACCCCTATAAACAGGTATAAGCCATAGACATTTCAGCACACAGCTGCTCTCAACAGCTCCAGCTCAAGACAGTGTTCTGGTACATAACTAAACCAAACGAACTCTCAAATATCTTTCAAAACAGGCACCTTTCTCATCAGCTGTCTTCTCTGCATTGGCACATTCAATTTTAACTGTAAAAGAGGAGAAATAGATCAATACTAAAATATTTCAGCAGTAGGCATGGTAAACCCAAATACGTTTTAATATGTTGTTAGCCATTACCTGTGGCAGTGAATGTTTTTATTTTAACTGAAAATTTTCACTTTATCTTGAACCATGTTGACATAAACAAAATGCATGGAATGGATGACATGGACAGAAAACAGACTACCCCCAAACGTATTTCCAAGAGTGAGAGGAGATTCTTCGGATGAGTTAGTTGAGACTTCATACGAGTCACAGCTCCTATAAAGTTAGTGGCATTAAATGAATAGTAAATAGCATAGTTTACACCCCAAAATTACAAACCCACTCAGAGTCTTCCTGTGATATTTAGTTATCGGAGTACACTGAAGATTAATGAGCACACTGAAATGTACCTACCTTGCCTGTTGCAGTGCCACTGAAGTAGCAAAATTATGGCATCGACTCACAGGCTGTGTATCTGAGGAACAAACAAGCAAGTGACAAAGAATCCTTGTTAAGTTATAATTACAAGATTTCTGTTTTGCCATCCATTTCAGGGGCAGACACATGTGATCTCAACATGCCAACTCTTTAGTAGTAGATGAAAACAGGATGGAATTGCTCATTAAAACTGGTTAAATAATGAACAATTTAAAATATATTTTCTATGAACTGCTCTATTTTCCAGTGCACAACAGCTGCTGTTTGTCCTAAAAAACATCTACATGGTTTCACAATTAAAGTTGTATTTTTAAAAAGGGAAACATATTTCTAAGGAAATATACTTTCACGTACCAAAAAAAAAATTTTAAAAAGATATATCAGAGTAGGTGTGGTCCAGCATCAGATGAAGTATGGTTTAGCTAGTTTTTTAAACTTAGTCTTGCTTTTGCCACATTACATGCTCTATTATGAAATTTTAAATAAATAAAGACTTATAAGGAGAATAACTTCCCAGCCTCAAGCAGTAGCAGAAAGAAGGCTGATGGCAGTAACTTCTTTTTTCTTACATACTATAAAACTCTTGAGATATTCCTATTAATAATTGCTGGCAAATGCAGAGAAAAATAATAAAATAAAGACCTGAGTAAAGTTTTAGGAATAAGGGGACTTATAAGTTGTGGAATTCATCTGGGTATGACACAGGTTGCTGCAGACTTGAAGCCATTGAAAGTCCTTGCTTCAGGGTTCTGGAGTATAAAATATTCATGGTGTATAATTTTGCATAATTTGTTTAGCTACTGAAGCATGATTTAGTTCCTTGGCGCATAGATACAAAGAAAAGAATGAAGGAAAGAACAAAACATTTGACCAAAACTAAAGATTTGTTAGTATTCTCTTGTGCGGTGTATGAAAGCATCCACATGCACACAAAACTAGTCTTCAGATACTACAAATAAACATGTGTGTAGGGATATCAATACCAAACCATCTTTAACATGTTTGGTATTAGATTCTCAAGCTTTTGTTTATTTACTGAAGACACTGACTTCCCCCCAGTCACACACTGTACTCTCAGAAATACATCTAAGCTGAGCATAGCAAAACTTCCAATTCAGAAAGGATCTTCTGTATTCACCAGCTCTAGGCTACTTCCTAACTGCTCAAATGCTCTGTGTACAAAGAACAAACACAGCTGTGAAGAACCCAAGTGATGTTGTGGACAGGATATTCAAAGGTATTGATATATCAGCCTCATTTCCCTTTGAGCTAAATCTAATGCAAAATGAACTCTGCAATTCAGAACACAACTGAGTATTGTTTAAAGAACACAATTTACCCCGGATTTGCAAAATCAAGAGCAAATGCAAGGGCGCCCATGATAAATCCACACCCTCTTTCTGACAGTGACTCTGCACCCAAGTGACTAGATTCAAAAGTCACTAGATTCTAGTGACTAGATTCAAAAGGGCATCACAATATAAGAGCAGGTGCTCCTTCCTCTTTAACCACTCTTTTTCACATTTTTACTCAGTTATGTAAAAAAACCAACTGACCTACACTTCCAGAGCTCACACTTAAAAATACAAAAAGAACAGACGGGAAGGCAAGGCGAGGCAAGGGGAGGCAAGGGAAAGAGTGGCAACAAAGTAATGAGAGTCCATATTAAATTTTCTTTTACTGTATTTGTGTGTTCTGCTTTCAAACAATTAATTATTTTAAATAGTTAATTTAAAAGTGTAACCTTTTTCCATATACAGATTAAAAAATATTATTGACAACATTGCTGTGAATCAGTCTGTTAATTGCTATTTCAACATATACACATGCACTCCCTTGGAAATACCTAAGTAAACACATCTAGATAGAAAGTTATTAGAGGGACTTTTAAGACAAATATTTGGGAGATTGATTTTCCACTGTTAGAATACTTATACAACCATCTATAAATCATAACAGACTTTAAACTTTGAAATAACAGATATTTTTCTCTTCTTTTCTCTGTTACTCCAAACACTGGGAGTTTGGTCTAATCAAGAGCTTCTGGATCAGGACATTACCAAATACGATGTGCAAATAAAACTACAAACAGTAACATGAATTACATGTTAAGGAAAAAGTCTCAAAAGCTAATAAGGGAGCTAGGCTCTCCATTTCTCTAAAAAAATAGATCAAACAGAACATTTAACTACGCGTAGACCTTCTCAGCTGTCTCAGTTATGAAACTCGCATGGAAAAATATAGATGAAATAGAGACTGACCGATGTATTGCTCTGCTCTTTCACTTTAGGCACTGATTAGCCATGGAGGCCACAGAGAACTGCTCTTCCCTGTCACAGCACAACAGAGCCCAACACTGGGGAAAAGAAAAGATTAAAATCCTCATGAGAAAGGCTACATGCATCTGATTTTGAAAGACTCTTTGTTGAATTCTGATGACTTCTTGTATGTGAAATAACTTCTCTATATTTATTTGCAATCTAAATTTCCTTACTTACTTCTGTCCACTATACCAGTTTCAACATAACTAGTATGTCATAATCTCTGAGGCCAGATGGGGAGGAAAAAAAATACCGATAATTGAAACATGTTTTGACTTTATTGGTGTGTAAAAAAAAAAGTGAAACAGGAAACCATCTATTAAGTACAACCCCAAATTACCTTCTGCCCTGCTATTGCCAGAGGGAACATAATCTTTTAATGCAAAATTACTTTGCTACCGTTTTTAATTCATGTAAAATTCAACAAGTATATAAATCAGATAGGAAGGGAAGACAGAAAGAGTAAACACACAATAGAAATTCTTTAACATTTTCTTCATAGTCCCTAAACAGCAGATCAAATTTGACCATTTCCAAGCAACTGCTTGTCAGTGCTGCCTTTGTACCTCAAGAAGCTCTGGGAGCAAGAATTAGTTGGGGTCGGTCCAGAAGTAGCAGCCTCTGCACTGACTGCATTTAGTACCCGTTTGCACAGGCAAAGAACAACAGCACATAACATACTAGTTATTTAAAGTCCTTTAGAAAATCACATCACCATTGCTGAGTGTTTCCATACCTCAGGCAATATGAAGACAAGCTAAATCTTGCTGATTCCAAATTCTACCATTTTGTTTTATTTCACTGTGATGGGCAGGCTGGGAGTCACCCAAGACAATGAACGTAGCCATAGCCCTTCTTCCTGGTAAACAAATAATTTCCCCAGTGATCCAGTAAGCAATAACAAGAAGTTATGTGTAGTACATACAGTGTTTCTATTCCCCTGGGTTTAATATTGCTCACAGTAAAACTGATTTTCTGGAATCTTGCAATAAACCTCATCAAAGTAAATGAAACCCATGCTGGTTTTTTATAAAGTGATTTGATTTGGTGTGATAAATTATCCCTCACCATCAGAGAGACTCTCAATAATGCACTTGCTCAATTAAACTCTTCCAGACTCTGTTTACATTTTAAGTTTCCTATAGGACTTACTTAACTCACTCAAAGCTCCCAACTTAATGCTTGCAGAAAGGATAGCAGCTGAAAACCATTCTCTCTCTCTTCTCAGACTAAATAGATCAACACAATTTATACTTGCTGAGCACTTCCTTGACACTATTCTCTAGCCTATATTAAAAAAGCCACTGACAGCTACTCATATGCTGTGGGAGCAAGCAGTAGGAAAAAAATTACTTTCTGCTTACCAAGAGTTTCTAATCAAACACCAGGAACTGAGAAGGATATAATAATTTAAACTTTTGTACATATATGAAATCAACTTTTGTACATATATGAAATCAACTTTTGTAAGAGATGCTAGGGCAAATTCCAATGGATATCCTGCAGAAACCAACAGAAGCTTGGCTCACACTGCACTATCCCTTCCAAATAGCTGATTTTCATCTAAAATAACCACCTAGATTTACCTAGTCTTTTGCCAATATTTCAGTTATTCCACTGTTCATCTGCCATTTCAGCAGGAGGTATAACGTACAAAAAAAAAGAAAAAGACATTTCAAAGTGAAAGTGACCTTCCCTAACATTCCTCAACAGCCTCTAGTGACTTCATCAAATAAAAAAAGTGTCTGATGTCTATTCACAGCTACTGGGCAATATGTATGAAAACTATTTTTGTTGTCATATTTATTCCTGGTTAAATGAAAAACTTTTTCATTTAACCAGGAGTAAAACCTCTGAGATTTTTTTTCTCATTTCCCAGACTGTCTGGGGAAAACATGCTGCAGTAAACAATCATGCCCTATTTTATTCCTACTTAAATGAATTATCATAATAATTACTAACAAAAACATCTGGTTTCTGCTCAGCAGACGGCAAATTCTTCGACACATTTCTTGCATTTCTCTTTCTTAGTCTCCAGGCTGAGGGTCTCAGGCTTTTTTTAGACCAATATACATGCCAACCACACAGCATGCCTGATGGTACAGATTTATTGAGAAACTCCTGATGACTATGAAATGCTTCCTCTGCTTTTTCTGCCTCTAGAAAATTATGCCTTTGTAATAATATCTTCTCTTTAGAGCATTTCCCTGATTTTTACATAGATGACATTTGCATGTAAACAAGTTCTTGCTGTTTTTCTTCACTACTAAACAACAGCCAGAAAAAGTAACATGCCCTTTGACATCATATTGGCCTGTTACTTTAGAATAATCCTAATGTTGCCATTTAAGGTTTTGAATTAGAAAATGGGGCTAAGCAATAGATGCAATTTAACCCATATTTCTACTATACAGAGTAGTCTTATTTTGGTGGAAAAGAAAAATTCAAATCAACTAATTTATCAATGTGAGACTTTGAACAGTACTAATATTAAGTACATTAACAGTACCAGATTTTGCATTTCTATAATGCCTTTTATCAGAGGTTCTGCAGTCGTGGTTCTGCCTCCACTGAGCAACGCTGAAATGGAAAGGAGAACTCAAACTCAACAGCAGCCATAGTCCAAGCAGTACAGAAGCATGAAAGAGTAGGAGATGGGAGAGGACCACATGAAGAGAAATACTACCTGCTGTCATGATCTCTGTACACTTTTTCCTCAAGGTACCAGGGAATGAAGGCCCCCGAGAGTCTTACTGGGTTTTAAGGGGTGATACACATGAAGAAGCCTAGACAGGGCCCAAAAAAGGTTAGGAAACCGTCAGCCAAGAGATAGCTTAACATATCACCTAGGAGCCATGAAATTTAAAATGCAAATCCCAACTTCAGGGAGCCATTCAGCATCTCTGGCCACTAGTGTTATGTAAAGCTTCTCAAAAGGAGCAGGCAGCTCTAGTGGGGGGACAGGCATTTACTTTTACTTTACTTCAGCTGAAGCCCAGTCTGTTCCAAACAAACTCTGCATGCAGCATGGCCTTTTCCAAAAGAGTCTGCCTGGGCAGTCGCTGGCATTTCACCTTCATTTAATGGCTACATTTCTCACCTTTCATCTTCTCCAAGCCCTTAGTGTGGGGAGGTGCATTTTCCTGAGTAGAGCAGATGGGTAGGGTGCCTGCAGCTGTGGTGAGGGCACACAGACTCTGCCCCTGGGGTGTTAAAGGCCCTTGCTGTTGCCCACATCTGTCTCAGGGCTGCTCTGCACTGAAGGCTCTGTGCTGGTAGACACGTTTCAGCTGTACGGCAGCCCTGAGCTCCCTCAGTACAACCACAGTACCTCAGGTCACCCCAGCCTCATGTCCTTGCCAGAGAGACTCCTATGCCAGAAGCACAGAAGGGATTTCCCACAGCTTGGCTTGCAAACAATTTATTAATATTGAGCAATTTTTGGATCTCAAAGTGTTTGAAAAATAAATAAATATTAGTCTCATTTCATAAATAGAAATGAGAAGCACTGAGACATTCAATAATATGTAAGGAGCCAAGTGCAGAATTCAGGGATCTGGACTTCTCTATCTGACCACTCCTGCAATGGTCCCCTTTATGTTTTTCAAATAATCTATTAATAGAGGCCATTGGTTTGCTGGCCAATTCCTGCTGAACTCGGTGATGTAAATATTTGGTTTGAGTTCCCAGTGATCCTGCCCTGTAATCTGCGTGGTGTTGCTTACAGAAAACAGCTTAGTCCTATATGCATTGATATAATCAGTATAATCTGTTTTACGTCCTTGTTTGAATGACAGATGCTTTACCTTTCTTTCAGCTAAATTTAAGTTAATCACAACTGCCCATGATATGTTAGATTTGAAAGTCAATAATTATTAGCTCAAGTTTATACAATCCCTCTTACAGGAAAGAAGCATTTAAAATTAAGAATGTATTAACTTAATAATAAAAGGCCTACACTTACACAAGGGTCAATATATTTAAATGCTTTCAGCAAATGACTATAAATCTTATTAAAACATTTCACATTCTTTCTATCTTTTTTATAGCCTCCTATGAACTTTCAAGGTTATTTTCTTGTAATTTTTTAAAATTTTATAACACTGAAAAGTTATTTTTAGCCTACCATTAAACATTTAAGAAACAAACAACCCATACCCTTCGAAACACAAAATACTGCCAAAATTCTACCATGTAAGAACATTTTTAAACCCGTGAAGGAAGAACAAGAAATCTGTTACCTGCTATTTCTAACATTACATGGACTTGAACATATTTACGGCTTACAATATGTGATCAAGAAATGAGGTTCTTGTGACATTGTATTTGATGTGAACGTTTTCCTAGAGAATAACCTCAGGTCCTGAGTATGAGCCAGCTGATCTAACTGAAGTTTTGTATTAATAGGAAAATTTTTCTATTAGGAAATAGAAAACAGGAAATATTTTAAAAATATTTTACAATATTCTAAAAATTTAATGGGAAATATTTTTCTACTAAAGAATATGTTAAGCATATGAAAATCATAATTTTTAAACTAGGATTAATTTGATTCTGTTCTGGTTTAAGACCCTTATTTGCAGGCCATAGTAATACAAATAACATCATGAATTCAACTGCTTATGAGTGTCAAGGCTTTAGTATGAAATTATCTGTTCCAAGAAGAAATGAAAAACAAGTGGAAATAGTATTCAGGATCTTAAAAAATAAATTAATAAGAGCCAAACACAAATTTCAGAGGGAAAAAACTTAGGATTTATCCTTGCCAATACCAACCTCAGGTTGCTTAATTTTCCAAAGGAAATGAAAAAACCCCACCATATTTTTAATTGCTGTTATGGAATATATCCATTTTACTATGTTGTCTTTCACACAGACAGGACAAAAAGTTCTCTGCTGAGTGGTTTGATTTTTCCACTGCATTTCATAGATACAATTCTAGTGGTGTTGACTTAAAAAAGAATAAATAGTCATTTTATAGCATTCCCAGACACCTCAAAAATCTGTTTCAGTGACTAAGCTTTGGGGCCAAAACCTGTACTCAAGTACATATGTCAATAACACCAGGTATGCCTGGGGGTGCATTCACTGTATTCATCAGTGCTTAGATCTGGCATCCTGGTCCATTCACCATCCATGTTATTGCATGGAGTGTACCTGTAAAAATACAGCTTTACTCCCAGCAGCTTCCACACTTCATAAAATTTCTACAGAAAGTCTTCATAGAGATGACAGGGAGGAGATAGAAGAAAATGAGGGAAGAAAACTGCTGTACTGTGAAGTTTGCTCAGAATCCATGTAAGAAAAGCAAAACCAACCAAACAAAAGGTCCTTCTGGATGCAGATATTCATATGCGCAGGCTAAGGTTGCAAAAACTTCACCCACATTTCTATTGCATTCTTGCATTCCCTTAGAAAGGATTGCAGGTTCTTCTATTGTAAAAACTAGGAACTCTGTGCATCCCAGCTTCTGTGAGAGCTGGAGACAACCACATGCGGTATGGCAGCAGATATTTAATCTCTACAAAGCACACAACAGAGAGTGTGATACTGAGAAATTTACAAAGACCTTCACTTTCTCATTCCAATTCCGTGATAAAATTAGATTCAATTAGTGGACATAAATATCCAATAGCATTAGACACTACTTTAAAATCATATCATGAATAAAAAAACAGGAAAGATGGAGGCCAGAGATGAATCAAGTCCAACTGACCCAAGAAAAAGATTACTCCAATTGTAACTCATTGTCTCTAAATAGAAAATCTTGAACATCCACATTTTCTAATAAAGCACTTCTGTACACAAAGCATTTTTTTCCTGTCTGGCATCACCAGAGCACTCAGCATTGCTGAGTATTGAACTGCTTCTATTTATATGTCTAAACATCGATTTAGGAGCCTATTTTAAGCATCTCAGTCTGAAAAAGTTTCCATTTCCTCCATAAGAAAGGACTGAAAGCAGCATTAGGGCACTGTCAAAATGTATGGCTTGAGTAGACCAGTGAGCCCCAGTAAAACTCTATTCAGATGCCCACTCACTCTCTTCCTATCATTCCCTCTCCCTCAAAAGTTCCTTTGATTTTCAGATTCATGTGAAGTATTCGACACTGACTCTAAAAGCCCAGAGCAGAAAGGTTAAGAGACTGGCAGTGGAGGGGTCGTCTCCTTCTCACACACAGTGGTGAGCCAGGCTGAGTTCCAAGGTGCAGACTGCTGGTTTTATCCTCTCTCTGGTCAGACATGGGCTGCCCCTTCTGATAAAGCCGAGGCTTCCCAGTTACACAAGCAAGTAGGATGTACAACTGCTCTGTGAGGAGCTGGGCTATGCAGGGTGTGGTGTTCTTTTCAAGGTCCAAGGACTGGTCAAGGCAATAGCCCTGAAGGCAAATAGCAAGTAGATGCTTTAATAAGCCTTGGACCTAGTACTTCCTGTGAGGAAATCAAATGCAACATTTGGGGACAAATTATGAAAAGGGGAAGTCAAATACATATATATATATATATATATAATTAAAACTAGGAAAGTTTGGAATACAGATAGCAATACATGGATGTAGGGAAGTTCAGATAATGGAAAGGCCTATACAGGTGAAACTGGAGTAAAGGTGGCGTAAGACAGCACAGCTGACTGGCTAATAGACCAATGAACTTCTAACTGGAGGAAGGTATAAAGGAGGAAGGTTTCTCAGACAAAAAAAAAGTAGTTTGAAAGTGACCTCAACTTCACTGGGAGGTGGAGGGAACACCTCTTTAAAAACAGAGACTCAGGAGGCCAAGAGTCCCCTCAGTGAAAAAAACAGATGTTCTTCTGTCCTCAGAGAGGCCAAGATAGAAAACGTGCCCGCAAAAGGGGCTTTGCTTCATATGCTGAAGGAAAAGGCATCTCTGGGAATGCAGAACAAGGCCAGGATTGCAATGCAGTGCCATCACTCTCCAGTGGAAAGAACCCATACCCATCTGGCAGCAATGGTGAAGACAAACCAAGCAATAATTGTCAGAGCTCATTTATTACCAAACCCACAGCAGCACTCCCAAGCACCTATGACTGCAGTATGGGCCTAGTTCTTACCTACTGAGAAAGGGGATAATGGAAACATTAATCACATTGAAGAATATCTGTATTCACTAGAAACCTTATATTATCACTAGGTAAAATGCACAAGCTTAAAAGAGCCTTATCCTCATGTAATTACAGTGTGGAACAAGATTTTTATTAACTTTCAGAGCATAACTCCTTCCTGAGGTTCTCCCATTCTTTCTAAGAAAGTTGGCAGTACAAGGGGACAAGAAATTTGACTCAAGTGTCTTGCCAAGAGACACCTAGATGGACTAGGAAAATGGTGTTGAATAATCAAGAAATTCAAATAATAAACCTGATTAATTAGTCCTAAAAATTCATTGTAAGGCTAATTTTAAAAACAATTTACTGGTTATTTTGAGAGAAGTCTAACCAATCATCTTTTATGGAAGATATCTGTACTTGAAACAAGTAACATACTAATTTTGAATTAGAAAATATGTTTAGATATATAAATAAATCACAGATCTCCTCCCTGCAATTGCTCTGACAGAGATTCCAGCAACTTTTCTCAAGTGTCTGCAGCAGGGAAGATACAAACTCTTCCCTCTCCCCTTCTCTTTCTTTCATCTGTAATTTCAGCAGCTCCTGCCCAGACCACATAAGATAATGAACTGGACTTTAGACTGTCCTATTTGGCATTCACTGTCCCGACTCATCACTGAATAAATCCTCTCTTTAGACCTGAATTTCTGGTAATCTTGTCAAGAAACTTTGTCTTACACATGCCTAATTTTCTCCAGCACTAATCTTCTACATCACTGATTTCTCTTCCTTTGTTTTTCCTCTTTACCTGATATTCCTGTGCTTCCAGAAGGTACCTACCTTTTCACTCATCTAGACTCTTCTGCCTCCTACTTACACAATTTTTTCATATTGTCTTTCCCAGACCCATCAAACCATCCTAGGCCTCGCTGTCCTTTTAAACTCAGCTTCATGACCTGGCCTACAGTTCAACAGCTGCTCTGCCCCTCTAAAGCTGCCGCATTCCCACATATATAAACCAAATGTCTGCATTCTCCTCTTTCCCTTGGTATTTTATTGCTGTCAGAATAGACCTCCATCTCCTGACATTATGTGAAAGCTCTTCAGTGAAGTGAAGTGTAGTGAAGATCCAGATGAGGGTAAAAAAAATGTATGACCCCTATCCTATACACAATGCTCAAAGGAAACCGTGCCCAGCTTGATTCAGCACAGCCCAGCAAAATATTAAGGGGAAATAGTTGATGCCCTGAGCAGAAAACATATCCATATTGGTCTTGATTATGTCTAACAGAGAAAGAGGTTAAAAACTAACTATATCTCTTACCATGGGATTCAGTATAATGTCAAAAGAGCTGGCAATTCTGGGACAATTGATGTGTAAGTGTGACATATCTTGCTACACAAAAAAGGATGTGGATTGCCAGCACCAAAGTGCAGAGGTCCTCTGCATTTTTAATACACTGAACAATACAAGGGTCATGTTTTTTCACTTTTTACTGTGGGATTATCAACTTGAATCTCTAAGAATGAGAACATCTCCTGGAAAGAAGACTTTATCCGTCACCTTGGGAATTGACATAAACTGCCAATGGATTCATCTGTGTCTGCTAGAGCATGCTCAAGTCATCACAGGATCAGGATTTTGCCTACATAAAAATAAACAAACACAAATAAAGCAACTACCTGAGCCTCCTGACTTGCTTTATCAAATTCACAGCTGTATGGTTCCAGATGAAGTAGACATACTCGTTTTCTTATTAATTTTTCTATTTCAGGAAATGTGGAAGACTGAAGATTGTAACTTATCTGAAGATAGGGGAAAAGATTTGTTTTCTTGTATTTTCAGTTTGTATTACATACTTTGGATTTTACTGATTGCTGGATAATGTTGTTAGGAAAGACAAAGCATTTTTAACTTGGTTATCTAGGCAATTTTGCTGTGAATTCTGCATTTCATAAAAACCAGTCTGTCATTTTAGCAACAATTGGCAAAAAATAGGAAACTGTCAACATTTCGTTCGTATGTTATCCTTCTACTTTCTCCTCCTCCTTCCTCTAAGTCAACAAACTTTCTGTACTCAAATATCGTTCTTGGCTTTCTTTTGAACCTTCACAGCTTCCAATCAACAGTTTAGCCATACAATGAAAAATTATGCATCCATATTCTTCACCATTGACATTTGCTAACTGTCTCCAAGGTTGCATTGACTGTCAGTTCAGTTTACTCAACTTCTGTTTTGCACCAAATAATATGATCTTTGTTTCATTAATATTTAGTAGTAATTTAGATTGTGCCAGATGATATTAAAGTAATTTAAATCAGCTAGAAGGTAATATTAAGCTTTCTTCTTTTATAATCTTTTACCAGAAATGATTGTGTCATCTGCATATAAATGGTGATATGATAATGAAGTGCAAAGATTATCAATATAGAATGACAAATACATCTGACTTAAAATAAATCCTTCAGGGACACATTTATTCTGTTTTTAGTGGTAAAAGATGCATTGTTTCACTTCAAGCATTCTACAGAAAACATAACGAAATTGGATCATGAGTTACAATATTTATCCTTTGTGAAAAAAGAAAAGAAAAATTCCAAATTATACAATATTCTCCTTTCAAGTGTGGCAATTACAGATTATATAAATCTGTACAGTTTATGTGCTTTCATACACCAGGCTTTGGTCAATTATTAAGTTTTTTTGAAAGAGCAATAACAACAAAGAATGTGTTTTTATTTAGATGTGGTTTAGTTCATGTTTGTTTTTCACTAGTGGGTCATTTAAATTAGTTCGTTTCAATTACTGTTAAATGCCTTGCCCATTAAAGAAAAGTACCTGAAAGCAGTTTATGGTAGGAGACCCAAAAGTGTTTCCTCTAAAAACAGCTATGAGGGCTGCAGGGAAATCCTGTTTGGCAATAAGGCTGCATTTAAAATAATTAAATTGTCAAATTCTCTAGACTCACGGGTTTAATCAAAATGAGTGGACAATTTCAGGGTCAAAAGGAGCTATTACAACAGTGGAAAATGCTAATAAATGCATTAAAATTGTTAAAAACAGTTGAAGAGAATGTAAGCGCACTCACCAGCAGATATTGTCTAAGGACATTATATAAAATAGTCATGACATGGCAATGAGGATAATACAGCGAGGTGAAAGGGACTAGTGAAACTCAGTGAGAGCTGCAAGAACAGATATGCTGGATTGGCAAGCCCTCTCTTTTGCTTCGCAGTCCAAATCTTCCAATTAAAAATTTCAGGTGTTTTGATATCATGGTGACCTTAATATTTGTAAAATTTTATGTATTTTGAACTAATCATTCAGCACGGATGGAAGTACTTACAGAAAAAGATCCGTTTTGGTGTCCTAGCATCTCAGCTCAAAAGCTCTCAGCATCTGTTCTGGCAGATTCATCTCTTGCAATAAACTGGTCATAAACAAATCTAGATTAGAAAGTGGAAGTTTTATTTATTCAAGAATAAATTCTGGAAAAGCCTTGTAAGTACGATCATGGGAGTAAGAAATGTGGGAAGAAAGACCAAGTTACAGAAAGGACTGTAAATTAAACTAAGAGAACTCCTAAACCCAGAAAATTAATTGCACAGTGTGGTCTCTATGGAATCCAGTCCTCAAGCATATGGAAGGAGTTTTGAGAGCAAACAGGATTTCTGTGTGTGCGCACCACACTTAGGGATGGTTTCTGGTCCTTGTGTGGACCAGAAAGGAATTTTTATTCCTTAGTCTATAATTTGCTTCTGGAAATTGGGTGACACAAAAACCAGGATGTAAACAGACTACAGCTGTGTTTCTAGTGATGCAAAATTCTCAGATGAATGGTGTCCTGCTCATACACAAAGGATTAAGCTATTCATTCTATTTAGGATCAGGAGGACATCTGTTCTCCAAGTCAGATTAGCAGGGATCAGAGGGGTTTTATTTGTCCTAACAGTAATTTAGAGCATGATCAGCTTCTTGGGATCACACAGAAGTTAATTTAATAAATGTTTTGTTAATGCACAGACCTAGAAGACTAGAAATATCCTCCACTCCTGACTTCTGCATATGACGTGAAACAGGTGCAGGTTTTAGATTTTTACTAAAATTCTAAATTTCTCTTAAGTGTTGAGATATCTGGTGTTACAGGATGTTTTATGGATGTTTCTGAACTAGTATCTATGGTATGTTTGTCTGCCAGAACAAGACAGGAAGGGTTCAGTTGCCCAGATGCTGCCTGCTGATCCTGCATTCCTACTCACCTACACATATGTACATCAAGTGAAGTGTGCTCAAATAAACTCCCTGTTATGCCAGAAATGTCCAAGGTACAGGAAGTAATATCAAGCCACCTTTATAAATCATATCCTGCCAGAAAACTTCCCACACATACACCCCATAAATTACAAGGCTACAAACATGTCAACAGTAACATTATTGTATAACAGACAGATTGTTCTCTTTAGCGGACAAAGGGTGCACAATCCAATACAGAGAGATGGTTTTTCAGTCTGTATCACTTTTTCTGTACCAATTTTTTCTGATTAAAAATTTGAATGCAGCTCAAAGTCAGCTGGAGTGCAAAGCAGTGTGAAAATAATGAATGATTATGGAAGCATTCTTATAAAGTAGAGCTATTTATTCTTTGATTTAGATTTGGCATTAATGATTGATTTTTAGTCTTTTTAGCATGTAGAGTTGTAGCATTTTGCTTCAGGTTGTTCTCTTAAGAATCAGCTAGGACACAGATGATAACTGAGGAAAAAGGACACCAAACTAAATAACTAGAATTTGTTTAAGCTCATTATGTAAAAGATTTTGATGGTACAAACTGCAGAAAGGTCAAACCTTAAATTAGTAAATTTATCTTTCAAATTTAAAAAAAGCCTCTCACTCCTGAACTTAGTATTAGCTCTTAAAAGAGAAAATACAATCAAGAGAGCTTTTTTTTGTTGGTTTCAAACTCAAACTCCGAGTACCTGGATAGATACTAAAATTGTTGTCATCTCATGGATACCTGGTGTCTCCCTAAATTAGTTCAGTAAATCTCACCTCAAACTCACCACAATCCTTTGCGGTAAATGACAAGATGTAAGGGCAACAAAAAACCCACATGGATCCTGAAAGTCCACACTACTTACTAACCTTCTGTTAGCAAGAAAGAAGGACTGCTCCTTTTTGGGAGATGGTAAGGCTGCCTCCACTATACAGTTAATCCAGGCTCTTGCTCAAGCACCTGTAATCCACAAAGGTGGATTTTCAAACCAGGTGGTCCTGGTTTGAAAAGACAGGTGTGCTAGGGAAGAGCAAGGCCTTCCTTTGAAATGGAGCTAATAAATCCCTCCCTCTGAATTAGTATAATTTTGAAATTAAGGGGCTCTCAGGCAAGATATGGGGATAGGAATAACAGTTCTTTACTAGTATATCGAACAAGACAAGCAAAACAACAACAACTATGAAATTAACAACAAACAGAATAGTAACCCAGTTCCAGTCCTTCTCGGCCGCAGGCACCCTTCCCTGTGGTGCAGTTACCGATGGTGGACAGGGGCAGGTCCCGTGCAGCTGCAGGAGTCCTGGAGGTGATGGCGGCGGTGTCCCAGATGAGAAAGGGATGGAAGAGAGTCTTTGCTCACAGTGCTCCAGCAGGATGCTTGGAGATAGCAAGCTGAAGCGAGAAGGTGTCCAAGCAAGGCAGCGGTGCGGGGTCCAACAACAGAAGAGGCAGCTCCCAGCATTGGGATGGTGGAGGGTGGTAGCAACGACCTTTCTCCTCTGAAGCCAGAAGCAAGTGAGTGAGCAACAACCTCCCAGCCTTCTTTACCTGCTTCTAGTCTTCTAACCCCCTATTCCCCCTGCCCTCCGAGAGAAACTCCCAAAAAAAGCAGGGAGGCTCTCTCTCCCCCATCTCAACATCTCAAGGATCTAGCCATCAGTGTCCCTTAGCATGTCAATGGGTAAAATTCCATAGGCAGAGAAGAAAGGAAAAACCAACCCCAACAGTAACCCACTGACACAAGTTACAAGCAATTTATAAGTCCAAATGCACTTTCACAGGCTGGAACTTAGTGCCACAGCTGTACCTCAGACTCAGAGGTGAGTAACATACAATGAGAATGAAAGAGGAGCTGGAGAGGATGAGAAGGGTGAACACTTTAGTGTCCTTGATCTTCCTGACCCATCTCCTGCAATACTTAAGGGATGAGGTGATGAAAAATATGTACAAGATAGATTTCTATCAGGTAAGAGAACAGCAACATTTTCTAACTGCCATCACCATCACATCCAACTGTGAGGGAAGGATGATTTTAGTAGCTGTGTTTTCTGTAGCACCAATAACTATAACAAAGAGGTCAAGGAGGTCAGAGAAGACAGTATTTCATTAATCAAGGTGAGTAAAGAGGAGGACTTGAACAAAAGTCGCAGCTCTCTGAACAACATGAAAAAAGCTTGATTCTCATGGTAGTAGTCTGGAGACACATTAAAATTCAGAACCAATCTAGATGGCAAGGACAGAAAAAAGGAAGAGCTGGAGGCAATTTGCAGGCTACAAAAGCTCCAATGACAAAATGTTAGGGATACTGGGACAGTTTACAAATCTGCTCATCAATGTACAGCTTCTATTTAATGCTAGTATTATCTTTTTTACTTTGATACTCAGCAAACCAATATGGATTAAAACTACTTGCAGGGGAAACTTGACCATGGTGGTGAGGGCAAAGCTGGGCCATCAGCTGAAATGGCTTACTCTAATAGGTCACAGCTTTAGTCACTGACTCCTGGTGACACCTGGCAGTACTCTGAAGAGTCAGAATTCACACTATCTCAGAAAAAGTAAGAAAAATATGTAAATTGTTTTAAATTAATTGTGTACTACAAAGGGTTTGACACTTACAGGTGCAACAGACTGCACAAAGAGAAGTGAAAGCAGAAGCTCGGCTGGTTAGAGCCTGGTGCTAAAAATGCCAAGACTGTGGCTTCAATCCCTCTATGGGCCATTCTCTTAATAGTTGGACTTGATAATCCTCGTAGGTCCCTTCCAACTCAGAATATTCTGTGATTCTGTGATACTCTGGACTCTCTGAAAATACTGTCCAGAACTTAGAAGACCTTCAAGAAAGGAAAGAATATACTTTTTTTTTTCCAGGTGAGTATTACTACTCACATGTAAGCAATTCTCTCATGTTCTGTCTGTGTGACACAGATTTGTCTTGCACCTATCTGAGCAGAGCTGAACAGAAAGCAGTCATCATCAGTGGCCTTTACCCTCCATTTCCCAGAAGAGAGTGCTTGCAGCGGTGAAACTAGGGATGGTGCTTGAATGCTGCCAAAGCTCAGTTTTACTTTAGAAACAAAGAGGCTCATCTGGGGCTGGGCCTAATGCAACTGAGAAACAAAAAGGGAAAAAGGACTGCGGAAAAAGCACCTACAGCTTTTCAGTTTACTAACCTAGTCCCAAGGCTACAAAAACACAGGTCTAGCTCACAAAACAGGGGCATGAAGGAAAGACTTCAGTGGCTTAAGTGGCTGCTAAATGAAATGCAGATAGTATCACTGAAAGAAGGCAAAATGTGTTCTTGAACTTCAATTGACTTACTCTATTCCAAATTGTCTACAACAGGTGGCAGAGCCTAGATGCAATGTATTTTGTACCTTGCAACAGCTGTGAAGAGGGTACTGACTGAAATATTAAAGAGATACTGCTTGTTGCAACTGTCTCACATGACCAAGAGAAGTTACAGAATTCAAAATACTTCCTTGTTCTGCAGTTAAATTGGGCTACTGTGACATTCATTCTGCAATTTAATACTCAAAGGCTATGAGAGACAAACAGAAATAAATGGGAGTAAAAACCTGCAACATTTTCCAGTTTTTGATAGGTTTTTATACAATATTAGTACAAGACCAGGTAAAGCACTTTTTCATATTTCAGACTTCAGAGGCCAGTTCTTCAGCTAGTGCAAGGTGGTGTAGTTCTGTTGACTTTAGCTACGATTAGTCACGTTAGTCAACAGTCACTATACACACCCTTTGTAGTCCCATACTTACAGCTTCATGCAAACCAAATTATAATGGCCAAATTAGAAATCTAGCTAAAACTTCTGTTAACTGACTTCCAAAGTAGAAGCCAAAACAGCTGAGTAACACCAGGCTAGAGTATCTAAAATGACAGGGTTTTTTCCCCAAATAATCAGGGGAAATCAAAAGGAGGAAGCAAGTGAATGAATGAATGAATGAATGAATGAATGAATGAATGAATGAATGAATGAATGAATGATTGAATCAATGAGCTTCATTTAGAGGCCTTCACAGAACCATCTCTTTTTGTGCAACTTGAACATAATATATATATTTTCTCAGAATAATACTGAAGTAATGCACCAGTATAATACCACAGAAATGCACCGGTTCCTTATTGTCATCAGAAAACAATGCAAGATATATGGCACCTTAGAAGGATGCCTTGGGTTTTAGCTTTTATAGTTTTCAGATTCTCTGCTGCTTAGTGTGTAATTCTGAAACTTCATATTAGGTGTTAGTAAGTTCTCTTCACAGGGTAGCTAGACAAAACAATGCCTTCCTAGCTAGAGAATCAAGGACAACCGGTACCCAAAAAGCATAAACAACAGCGAGGGAAAGGGGGCAAGCCAGGGGGCTGATACTTCATAGCCTAGGGTTGTGCTTGGATAATTGACCCCAATACGTAGATGAACCAAAACTCACAAAAATGTAAATGCTCGTGACCAGGTTGTAGAGGGATCAGAGGATGTTCCTAAATCTGAGGGCCCTTTTGAGTCCCCAGAGCAGGCTCCCTGAAAGACCATAGCATAAAAGATAACAAACTGCTTGTAGAATGATGAACCCAAGAAGGAATGCAGACGCCCTTACTAGACCCCTTGTTATCTATCTGTAATATTAGTGGTTCACTTTCTAGCTTTGAATGTAAAATCCCTCATGGATTGATTAGAATTTAGAATTCCCTTAGCTATTGGTGAAAAGTGTAAAACCCTCTAAAGGTATAAAAACTCCTGAAAAAACCCTAACTGCTGAATATGCAAGAATGGATGCCTTCATGAAATAAACCATGGAATTGTGCCTTCCTTCATATTCCGATCTCTTCACCCTGCAGGTTTGAGAGCACACTCCAAGCCAAATTCTATCCGGGCTGAGCTTGGAAGCATGTTTTGTCGCTGAGGACTGCTTGTGGCAGTCTCGGGGATCCCCGGGGGACCCCAGAAACCCACACCAGTGACACAGGTTCCATCTTGGATTTGACTTGGGTGTAGTCCCGGCCAGGCTCTTGCACTACCCAAGGTGTATCCTTTCAATAAACACCTATTTTATTCCTTTTGCTCTGTCTAGTCTTGTTCCAGGTCAGCCTCTCCAGGCGTCAAGAGAAGACCATAAATACACATTACAGTAATGTCCTTCTTTGTCTATACAAAGCTCTTCCAAATGCAAGGACCCAGAACCATTAGAGCTCAGGGGTTTTGTGTTGTCCTTTTTTTGTATGCATGTGTGTGTTAAATAAGCATCCTAAATCTGTTTTTTGTTATTGGAAAGAAGTCGTAAGAATCAATACACACTTTTGAGAATATAAAGTTAATTTAAAATACGGGACTATGTGTATATATAACAGTTTATCTGCCTTCTATATTATAAATAAGTCTGGGCAACTGTCCTAGTACCCATTAACGTTCAATATAACTGTTTTCAGAGATTAAGCATCCTACAACTTGATAGATTAAATACACTTATGGCATTGTATATATGTAAGATGCATGATATATTCTGTGCATAAAAGATCAAAGGATGCTTCTGTATTAAATATAATTTTGAAGACAATTATAATGTGCACTTTAATTTAATCCACCTTAAATTGGAAATGTTTATTCACTACCCAGAAATCAATCTCTTTTAAAAATGTGTGGATTCACATTTTGCTTCCACCATTGCTTATTTTCCTACTTCACCCTAATATTGAAATAAATAGATTTAGAAAACCTTTTTTTTGAAAAGCCTTACAGGCAAAAGTAAATATACAGATATATCAAGATTTTTGTATACATTGCTTCCACCTGTATATGCATTTACTATTTCTTCATTGATACAGCATTTTTATCCTTCAAAAAGATACTTAACAACTCTTCCTCACCAAAAAAAGAGCAAAAGTAAAGGAAACCACTGACATTTAGTCTTGTCAGTCTTGTCAGGAAGAGAATCAGTGGTAAACAAGGAAAGACTATGGACTAAATTGTGGCCATGTGGTCTTCATGAAACTCAACTCTAGTAAGTTTGAAGCAGACTCCCTGAAATCATAGGAACTGCCAGTAACATCTGTTGGCTGTGTTGCCATTTGATTTAAATAGCGTGCTTGTTAGTACAGTTTCCCTGCAGCCTATGGTGTCCAGGCATCTTTAGACTTCCAGCAAACATTAGCACACAAACCTAGGGTTACTCCTAAACTTCAGCTCACAGCATGTGGACCACACATGGTCTGCAATGCACATATGCCTGGACCCCCATTAACAGCATTTCAGTCTGCCATGTAACTGGTGCCTGTCCTTGGGCAGGGTCTGCTCTCTTGTCTTCATTCCAAAGGGATGCCAGCACAGCAGTTCTGACTGTCACCACATTCACATCACTGTCTTGTTATGCTGCTATTTAAACCTGGACCTAACTTGTGGTCTACTCACAAACACCTTGCTCAGGTGTTTGTTTTGCTGGGGAGAAAGATCCATGTTCTCCCAGTCACCACAATGCATGTTCACAAGGGGAAGGCCCACAACACAGCTGCAAGAGAACAACATTGTGGTTATTTTCAGTTTGTAATAAAAGTGGAAACAGAAAGGTGGTTATGGTAGATAATAGGTTAAAGATTATTTATTGATCCTATGTACCTCTACTTTATACCCAGTATGGTCCAGTTAACAAGCCACCTGAAGAATCTTGATGGCCAAATGGCCTTCAAGTACTTAAACCAGAACTTGCCCTTTTCCAAACAATCAAACTCCTCCCTGATAAGGTCCCCTCACCTCTGCAGCAAAACAGGACCAATTTCAAAATCTGTGAAACACCACTTCGAAGAGACCTTTAAAGTAGCCTTGTTAATTTATTGGTTGGACTCAGATCTCAAAGTTCCTCAATTTAGTAAGCTTTTCTTCAAAGTACTTCTGTTGCATTTACTGAATTATTTCATTTATGTGTTTAGATAAACTACTAAAATACCAGAGAAAACATACAGTAGTTCCATTAAAATGACACATCAGATTCAATCTTAATGTCTATGAATAACCTCCAACATTTTATTAGTAGTGCACCATCAGTTTTGCATTTAGGCTACCATTCAAAAAATCTTAACAGTATCCAGACATTCCACAAATCCCTCAAACCACACATGGGATCAGACCAAATTAACTCTCTCCTACAGACCTTTCAATTTTGTAGCTTCCAAGACATGCAGCTTTCCCTGTGGACAAGGCTGCGCTCTCTACTGCACTGCTTGCAACAAGACTGTCTTGGTTTGAAAGACAGGTGTCTGCTAGGGAAAGCAGGGTCCCCCCTTGAAATGGAGAATGTAAACTCCCTTCCTCTGAATTAGTATAATTTTGAAATTAAGGGGCTCTCAGGCAAAGATATGGGAATAACAGTTCTTTACTAGTATGTGTAACAAGACAAACAAAACAACAACCATGGAATTAATAACAAACAGAACAGGAACGCAGTTTCAGTCCTCTCATCTGCAGGCACTTTCCCCTTTGGTGCAGTTCCCGTCACAGCCGGCAGAGGGCGCTGGTGGCTCCTGGGGGACAGAGCAGTTGTGATGATCCCCCCATGGCTGCAGGGGGCGCTATGGCGCGTGCTTGGGGAGCACGCGGTAATGGCGGCTGTGTCCCAGATGGGAGGGGATGGAAAAGAGAGGCTTTGCTTCACGAACCCTGGGGCAGTGTCAGTCCTGGTGCTCCAGCAGGATACTCGGAAACATCAAGCTGAAATAGCAGGGCGTCCCAGCAGGGTCGGGGTGCAGGGTCCAGCAGCAGAAGAAGAGGCAGCGTCCAGCTGGGCTATGGTGGTTGGAGCAGCTACCGTCCTCGTCCGAAGCCAAGAGCAAGCAAGAGAGAGCAACTGTCGTCCCTCCCTCCTTCTACCTGCTTCTAATCTCGTGGTGTCCCCCTCCCTCCAAAAATCGAGAGGGGTTCCCCCTCCCCCATCTCAAGTATTCAGCCATCACTGCTTCTTAGCAAGTCAATGGGAAAAATTCCACAGGCAACAAGTAAAAGAAAAAAACCCAATCCCCAACAAAGAACTTAACCATAGTAGGGTGCTTTGGGAAGCACTCTGCAGAGGTGCTGTGGCTACCGCAGCTGTGTCACCAGACCATTTGACCTGACCCAAATTAAGGGTCTCATCCTTATGTAGGATCCTTTTACACATCCCCGGTATATATGTTACTGAAAAATGGGTAATACAGAACTCTTCTTGTACCGGCAATAAAGAATTATTAGGGGAATTGGGAATCCTTGAGCCTACAGGTTTTTTTCCAATATAATTTAATGAAGGCTGAAAGCTGGCTACCCTAGAAGGTGACTGTGCTTAGCATCTTGAATCTTCAGAATCTCCAGCCATAAAACGAGAATAAAGGCATTTCCCTATTCATGGGAATGTGAAAATCAAAAGAGTAAGGCATCCAACTTACAAGGTAACAGCAATAATAAACGTTCTGTAGAGGGCTGTATGAAAAAGCAATTTTGACAAATGAAAGATTTTGGTTTAGCACTCCCTGGTTACTCACAACATTCATTGAAAAAAGTGTGAAATGCAAGGCCAAGAAGCCCAAAGTTTTAACAGGCCTAATTGCATTTACTTCAGGCTTTTACTTTCCTAGCTGGGGAGCCCATTTAGGATGTCGGTTGATCTTACATACAGTAAAACATACACTACAGGACAGTAAGTGGAATTACAGATTAGAGTATCAGCTTCTGAATTCTCTGTTGTTAAGTGGGTTTAAAAGTGAACTTTATTGTTAGATGGTTTTAAGGTGGGTTTTTCTGTTTCTAATTTCTGAACTATTATGCACATATACATTCTTCTAAAACTGCCAGATAACCTGGTTCACTTGTGAAACTGAAATGTAACCTTTAATTTTACAGCCTATACATTAGTATATCATGCCTTTGAGTGGCTGAGACTTTAGGAAGGTGGGAGTGGTACACTAACCACATAAGAAGTGGAATGCCACAAGAGAATTCTTTGTGCTGTGAATAATGAGTCAGGAATACAGTTATGAAAAGCATATAACTCAGTCTTTCATCAACAAACAGACTCTTTCCTAAAGCTATTCTGATCTTCTGCAGCCACTGGTAAAATGCATAGACATAAACTCAGATCCAGTATAAACAAATGAAATCTAAATGTCAGCATGGTTGTAGCTACCTCCCCTAGAGCTGATTTTGCCACAGGATTAGGCTGAATGTAAATAAGAGGAAAAGTAAAGTGTGGAGGGAGCAGAGGATGTTCCTATATATGAAGGCCCTTTTGAGTCCCCAGAATGGGCCCCCTGGAAGACCATAGCATAAAAGATAACAAACTGCTTGTAGAATGATGAACCCAAGAAGGAATGCAGACGCCCTTACTAGACCCCTTGTTATCTATCTGTAATATTAGTGGTTCACTTTCTAGCTTTGAATGTAAAATCCCTCATGGATTGATTAGAATTTAGAATTCCCTTAGCTATTGGTGAAAAGTGTAAAACCCTCTAAAGGTATAAAAACTCCTGAAAAAACCCTAACTGCTGAATATGCAAGAATGGATGCCTTCATGAAATAAACCATGGAATTGTGCCTTCCTTCATATTCCGATCTCTTCACCCTGCAGGTTTGAGAGCACGCTCCAAGCCAAATTCTATCCGGGCCGAGCTTGGAAGCATGTTTTGTCGCTGAGGACTGCTTGTGGCAGTCTCGGGGATCCCCGGGGGACCCCAGAAACCCACACCAGTGACAGTACAGCACTTTGAAAGAAACATAATTTAAATGAAATAAGGCTACTTATCTCACAAATCATGATCCAAATAAGATTATCTGGCTTTCTGGGAAACAAGCCCTGAAGAGCAATGAGTACCTGCCTTTTGTGACACTTGAAAATCTTTGGACTAATTCACAGCCCACTATTTGCAACCCAACTCAGCAACAGCCCACTGCTGAGCTCTTATTGCCTGTCCCTTTGGTGTCTGGTTTACCGTGCTGAACAGAGCATCCCCAGAAAGCAGATCTCCTTGGGAGCATAGAAAAATAGATACAGTATGACTGCCAGCCTCCTATGCTCTAGGGATACTTAATTCCGTCTCTGTAAGCATATACATAGACACTCTACCCCTCCCCAGACACCACACCCTCGAACAGCTGAAAGAACAGGCCTTAAATCTGCTGTGACTTGTCCAGCATGTTCAGTTTTGGTTTTGACTCAAACAAGGTTTAGTTCTGATTAAACCAGTCACAACTGGTTTGCTTCCTAAACAAGACAAAAAATTTATTGAAGCACCTCATTGGTGTTTTAAAAAACTTCAAATACAACCTTGAACAAGCAGGACAAGTTTACACAGCTATAAGTATTATTGCATTAATATAATCTTTTTATATTCAGGAATAAAATATATAAGAACCATTATTTATAGTATGTGGTGGTGTTAGATTTTTTTAAATCACAGAAAAGCTTGTTCTTAATAGCATGTTTTCCCTGAAATTAGCATAAGCACTCTTTTCCTTTAAAAATCCGGGCTAAGTAAGAGCCCGTACAAGTTTCATTTTTGGTTTGGGTCTCAGCTCTTTAGGAATTTTTACCTCGGGTTCCTGAAATATCTTTCAGCCTGATCCTTTTTCCTAGAATATTTTCTGGGAAATATACTCATAGAGTTTTCCAAAAAGACTGTTTTAATTCTATTGTTATATACTGAACACAATACTGCCCAAAATACAGGGTTTTTTGGGAGATGTAGTTACACATGGACATTCTGGGCCACGGGTTGGTCTAGCTTGCTTTGACCCACTGATGACTGACCAGACACACCTCAAAGGCAACCTTTCACAGGTCAACAATGCAGATATGGCCTTTGGACAGAGGCTTTTGCAGCATAGGATGAAATAAGAAATTGTGATTATTTCTAAAGTAGTTGTTTTATGGAAAATAGTATAAATAATAATAATATTTATGTTTAAATAGCTAAGGGTCCAAATTGCAAGATATCCATCTGATCACTACGTACTTTGTAACTCAGTAATCACTGAATTACAGCAATACAAGGGATGTTTTCCGAGCACATATAAACCACGATTAGAGCTTCACATTGCAATATTCATTGAAGCCTATGAGAGTTATCAGACATCACACTACCAAGACCTGACATCTCTGACACTGGTAATACTGAGCCATCAGCATCAACAGAACAATATTCTTCTTGTTTGATACTGTTTTAAGGCAAGAGTATGACAATTATACAAGGAGAAGAATGCAACAAAAAGAAGGCTCAATGCAAGCACCAGAGTGAGACAGAGGTTGGCAAGACCCACAAGGTTGAAGGAACTGCTGGCACTGGGGGAGAGTGTGCAGTACCCATTTTTCTTCTCCCAGCGTGAGGCAGCACTGGGCATGAATGAACAAACACAGACCCATCCAGAAGGCAATAATAAAATAAGGAGTGAGATCAAATCAAAGAAAGAATGCAGACATTTTATCCCATTCCTCTAAGCACTTGATTGTTAAAGCTGCTGTGATTCCCTTAGGCAAAGTTTGACCCATTGACTGTCCTGAAATCAAATACGGTGGTACATTTTTGAAAAGTACAACCGCTATCCACATGTCTCAGAAATTTTTCAGAGACATTTAGTTCAAGTAAACTGCCATGGAATAAGCACAATTACATTTTCTCCTCCTACATTACCCTGCAACTCAGTCACATTCTTGTTTAAACTTTTGACTCACTTAATTTTTATGCTGGTTGTTCATTTTATAATTCAGTTGTTATATGCTTCATTCTCTTATTTCCTTTTGCTAGGATAGGGACTAATTATTTTAATAGTTCTCATTACAACATGTTGGTACATTAGCTTTGCTTTTTAAAATGGATTTACATTTACACAACCTCTTAATTTTTTTCTATTCTCATTAAACCAGAAGCAAAATTACAAGCTCCCTTATGAGTTATAGAAATAAACAGTGATTTAGCAAACCTTTCAACAACAAATCAGGAGAATGGGAGTGAGCATGATCATAGGGTTGGAAAGACTCATGCCCAAGGAATTAAAAGGACAGAAAATATTGCAATATCAGTGCACCTAAGTATGCTAATTAGGCTTTAAAATTAACAAATGCTTGAAAACAAGACCACTCCCAAATGACTTTATAAAATATACAAACATACAAGCTTGAGAAGGACATGTGGATACAACTTATGATAAATGTTAAAAGGCAAAGTAAAATAACACCTGTGTGTATGCATACCCATCTGCATGTGTAATCATCTAAACTACTCCTCTCCAAAGTGAGCAATTTAGATGATCAAATGGGTTTTCCCTTACCCACATCTTTGCTGCTTGCACAGCCCTGATTACAATTAGTCCCTTATGCAAATGGCCTTGGGAATAGAAGGGCCTTGGAAATGGGAAGGAAGATCCTTGAGAAAATATCAGGAGATAAAGAGAGGTGTCCAGATTCTTGGACATAACAAATATTTGCACTGCTGGCAGAGCTTACAGACGTCCACTGTCATGTGGATCCATTTGTTTATGCCTGTACCTGCATCTGTCACAGACACGCACCCCTCATTCATAGAAAAATGTGCAGAGACTCCCCTGTCAACCCTGCTCCATATTTTCTCACCCTCTTAAAGGCAAACAAACCAACCAAATGCAGACTCGAGGAGGAATGCAGATTGGCAGGGACCCCTGAAAGTCTCTGCTCAGCCCCCTGCTCAAAGCAGGGCTGCCTCGAAATGGCACAGGACCTTTTCCCATGAAGTCTTGAGGGTCTCCAGAGACTGATTTTCTGCAGACTCGGTTGCAACAGCCTGACTCAGGGCTTATCCACCCTCTTTGGGAAATGTTTTTTCCCCAGTTCCCAGACAACCGTGCCCTTGCTCCAACTTGTTGGCTCCTGCCCTTTTTCCCTATGCACCTCTGAGAAGAGTCTGTCCTCCCTGTGGCTCCTGGCAGGTATTTGAAGGTAAAAAATTCCATTCCCCCTGCCTGCTCTTTCCTATGCTGCACCACCCTTGGGCCCTACTCTGGATTTTCTCCAGAGCAAGGAGAGCTGTCAAGAGTGGTCTTGCTCCAGGAGGTCCCAGATCTGGACACACAGAGTTCAGATGAAGCCTCATGAGCTACTAAGCTGAGGGCCACTATCCTTTCCGTGTGCTTGGCAGCCACACTTGTGCTCAGGACGTGGTTGGCCTCCAGCACAGCAAGGATCCACTCCTGACTCTGTTCTCCCTCTCACCTGCTGGGCCTCAGCCCCATCCCTGCAGGGCTGCCCATGGCCTGCAGCCCTAGCCTATGCCTTGAGCATCCTGGGCTTCCTGGCACGTGACTCCTGCAGCCAGCAGGGCCTTCTGAGTGACAGGGAGGGACCAGTGCCTGGACTCCCTCTGGAGGGCTGGGGCCTTCCAGCAGCCACCAGCTTCCTCCAAGTCAGTGTCACCTGAGAAGTTCCTCAGGGCAGGTCCTTTTGTCCTGTTGATCAGGTTGTTGCACCAGATGTGAAGCAATGGCAGTCCCAGAAGTAACTCATGCCAAGAATGCCAGTCATAGTGAGCCTGCAGCTAAAGCATGATAGTCCTGCTGGAATTTTAAGCCTGATACTTCAGCTGTTTTTTTGCCCATTTTGTAATTCTGTAATTCATTACCTAAATTTGACTACAGGGATACTGCAAGAGACAGTGCTGAAAGCCTTGCTAAAATAAATCCACTGTGTTGTAATTCAATGCTCTAAGTTTTATTTTTATGGTTTTTCCCTAAACCCCCCTTTGTGGTTTGTTTTATGGTTTAATCCCTTCCCCTTTCCCCTCTGACCAGACCTGGTTGGCTACAGTCCAATCCCTCCTCCTGCTGGCTGAGGTTTGAATATCCCCGCGTTTCCTGTATTCTGCCTCTTGCTCCCCTGGAATTCTTCCAGAATAAACCTTGGAACATATTCCCGAGAAGAAGAGCCTCTTTTGGTCTTTTGCCTTGTTCATGCAGGAATCCTGGGCTTCCTCCTGGTACTGAGCTAGCCTGGGAGCAGGAGAAACTCCCAGGATATCACTGCACCACTGTTCTTCCCTCATTAACAGAGCCAGTCTTTTCAACACAGAAGGCATTCATGTTGATCACCTTCAGTCTGTCCTTCAAAATCTGTATTGTTTCCAGTCTCCTTCTTATCCTCCACATGCCTGGAAATAGTGTCTATATCAAAATTTTCATGGCTTAGGGGATGTAAGACTGTCCAACCTGCAGTTTGCATGATGTCTTTTTTCGAAAAAGAGCAAGCCACTTCATTCTTTCCAGTGAACAGAAACCTCCCCAGACTGCCACCTCTCAAGATAAGAACTTTGCATTACAATGTCATGTGCCAGCTCATCAGCAGCTTTAAATGTCTTATCTGATGGATTTTATACATCCAATGTACTTAACATAGTCCTTAACTTAGTCTTTCCTACCATAGATAGAAACTCTCTTCCCAAAAATCTCCATTGCTAGGTGCAATCTAGAGATCTGGGAGGCCTATACATACTTAGCTGCTGTAAATACACACACACACAGACACAGACACTACATGCAGAGAACTCAATCAAATGATATCTATATATGTATAAAACTGCCCACCTGTCAGTGGTAGTATACTAGACAATTAAATACTGCAAGAGACTTAATTAAAATTGCTTACAGTACATGAGGGGACTTTGCCAGTACAAGGACAATGGCATAAAGAAGCACTGTCCACCTGAGAACAGAAAGATATGCCTATAACCCATCTGACACCAAATGATTTTATACTTAGCTGCTGATAAATGCAACATGGTATTTCATAGGGGGCATTGCTAATAGTGAATGCTTGCAATTAACTTATTGTCCAGTCAGTGCATCTCACACTGAGGAAATGAAACCAGGTTTGGGCACCCACCATTACAAATTTCAGTTTGGATTCTGTGTCTTCTTGTTTTCCAAACTCTGTTACCCTGCATGTGTTCTGTGTTTGAAGCATGTTGACATTCTCTATCTTGATGCAGCTGACACCCCAGATTAATTCCTGGATGCCCGACTTGAAAGCACTTGAAAGGAAAACCACAGGGCAGGCGTTGGCTCTCAAGCCTGCTAGATTTTGGCTGACCGAGCATAGCTTCATCCCAGTAGAGTTCCTTTATTTTATATCTCTTCTCTGAAAACCATGGACATTTGCTAATATCCTGTGTACTAATTTGATTTTCCAGTAGCTATCACAACTAAAAATTAAAAACAATTAAAACCATTAAAAACATAATTTCCTAAGAAGCACTCTGAACTTTGAAAGCAGCATTTTTTTTTATTCCTACAGTTTAGTCCAATCTACCTTCAACAGTCACCTTCCTTTTGATCCTTCCCTGCAGAAATGGCCAGAGTAGCATTATTGCATATGGGTGATCCTGACCAGCAACTGAAAACACTATCAGCACTCATACTTTATCTGGCTTTTGTTCTAGTTCCTCACAAGCTAGTTTGGATTAAGGCGCAGCCCACTGCATATACAGAAAGATTAAAAGATTCCCAGTTTTTGTACATCTTAGCCAAAAAAGCAAACAAGCACCACTTACTGCAGGAGTGACAGGTCTATTGAAGATGCAGTTTCCAGCACCAATTCTGCAAATAAGCTCTGTGGGAGTCAAATATCTTCTGCTAAAAGCAGTTGATGAGTTTAGGCTGTTGCCATCCCTTACATGCAGCAGCTCTGACATGGATGTGGAAAGTAAAGCCCTGCTTTCCACCACCAAGGGGGACAGACTCCCATACTTCTGATGTATAAAGACAATATTCTGCTCTATCTTAACACCAAGTACAGCAGTGGACACGGCACTTTTGAAGCCCATTCCCACAGTTTCTCTGCTCTCCAGAGAGCCCCTTTTTAGATGTCAAGGTACACTAAACTCCTGTGCCTGAAGCTTCATGTCAGTTTACAGTATTAATGAAGCCATTAGGGATTTTCGTTTTAGAGAATGCTTTATGATTTTGATACCTGCTCAGCTTCTAGTCAGGTAAATCTAATGTGAGGAAAAATTTTAAAAGTTGTTCTGTCTCACTGTTCATTTTGTCTGCATGTGGTTATGCAGGGTAGTCTTATCTTTACTTAAATGATAATATAAAGAGACAGTTCCACATTATGAATATTTCCTCGTTCTTCGTGCACAACCAATATTTTACATATTCATAGCCAGCTTGAAGGCAAACATAAAGACCTGGCTACTAATATTTTTCATTAAAAGATGAGTGAGCATCCTTCTTTCCTTAGTATTAAGTTTTGTTGTGATATAAACGGCACTGAGTTAAGATAAACCATTTATCACTACTGTGTCACTACAGGAGAAAAACCTGCTTGTTACATTGAAATACCTAATAGCACTTTTCATTAATATTGAGTCCTTTGTAATAACTTCTCTCTGGTTCTGGCAGCAATTCCCTATGACCACTGCATAAAGTTTCATTATGATCCTTATCCTTGAGAAGCACTTTCATCTGCCATATAAATGACTGGAAAGATAACGTCGTTCTGTAGTGGGCTGTTCTCTCCCATCCCCTTCCTACTCTTTTTATTTAATTTAAGGAAAACAGTAAGAGAGACTTAACTCCACTTCTTTCCCTCTCTTTCAATACAATGAAAGTAAAATAGAAAACCTGTCAGGCCTGTCACTGAAATTTCAATTTATTATGGAATAACATTGTTTTTTCCAAGGGAGGAAGCTATTCAGCTTTTCCTGTCATCACGATACACTAAGAGGGAGGGAGGATTACCTGATTTTGATAAAGAAATTGTTTTGTACCAATAAATGTGAAAATTTCAGAACAACAATTTATAAACAACCTACTGACCGGGTTATTTTTCCCCTATAAGAACCTCTGTGCAGTACTGTGGGAGTGTATGCTGAGCTTTGCACCACTTATTAGTGGTTTGTCATCAGTCTAATCTGCTCTGAGCCAGGATTATTAGAAAGGCGATTGAGACAGTTTCTCGTGTTCAGACTTGGATGTTTATTATATCTTATCAAAGAATTACAGAAAGTATGACAGCACCTCTAGCTCCTGGCTAGAAGTGGAAAAAATGGCTACAGCTGAGCCTGCTTCAAGGCCTTTTAAAGCTAAACAAACCAATAGCGGTTTAACACCTATATTATTTATCCTTTTGACCCAATAATAGATTCCCATGACCCTTAGAGTGACTTTTGACTGACCAATCCAAAGGTTACTACCTAAGTTCCGTGAAGAAGAAGGAAGAAGAAGATGAACAAAGAAAAGAGACCACCCAAAATTCTCCATCTTGTCCCATAACCACCACTATACTACAAAAACCTCAAATTTAAGACCCATCACCCAGTGAAAATACACACATCTAACACACTACACATTTATGACTTCTAATTCATTATGCATATTTACAAGTCTTCTCCAAGGTTTCAGGTCCAGTGCAGTGTTTTTCAGGGGGCTTGTGCCTGGAAGCACAGAAAGCTCAAAAATTCCAGATTCTTGACATCCAACACAATACTGCTGTTGCTGCTCAGAGAATTTTGAGAAGACATAATGAGGAATCCTGACAACCATTTGGACATCTCTTCTTTCCTCCCCCCAGCCCACATCTCTTTTTACATTTTCCTGTGTAAAAAAAGTCCTCTTTCCCTTGGTTGTATTTTATATTCTGCTTTTTAAAAAATCTTATCTCATCTCATCTTCTTGTCTTTCTTATCTGTAAGAAATACAGATATATTTCTTATTTCTGTTCCTTGTCCTGGTCTCCCACAAGAGCTTGGGGGCCTTCCTCCCTCCCTCACTGTGAATACCACTACCCATGGGACATCAGGAAATTTTTCACATGTAAACAAAAGCATAAATCACTTTGCTTGTCTTTTCCTACCTTATTCTCTTCTCTGTTTCCCTTTGCCCCCCACTTTGTAAGTACTTTTCTGTATGTTTAGACACCTGCAGAGATTGAGGGTGGAAGACATGAAATCAGAAGCAAAAAAACCTCTGCTTGCTTCAGCTTAGTCATTAAGCATTAACATAGCATCATTAGCTTATTCAATTCCAGGATATATCATGCCATAGTTCATGATTCAGGGTCTCTCAATTGCTCTGCATTGTTTATATCCTGAGTCAGAGTCTTTCAGATAATTTAGGCTTAATCATTCTTCTGCAACAACAGTCTTACGGGTACCGTTTAATGAAATCTATCAGTTATGCTCTGAGACATCTTGAGGTTTCAGAGGAATCACCAGACACCACCTTAGCATTTATTTACTCACAGGAGTTAATATGTTCGTTGTGCTTCAGCTAAGTGAAAGTGCTAAATGACAAGGAAGCTGAGAGAACTAAGGTATCTGTATCTATTATGTCAGTGTGGGAACAGGGAGCTCAGCCAGAGAGCAGAAATAAGGGAACAAGGAAAGAACTCTAACCTCAAACAGCAGCACGCACCAACCACTCTGAGTTAGTGTACACATTTTGTTTGGCTTTCTTCTACTGACTATGAGAGAGAAATGGGGACACTGAATGGTGATCAGAATCCGATTTTTACTGAGCACTGTATGTGCTTATATACCATTTACAGGAAGGCTGGTAATATTTTACTACAATCATCTAGTTAACCATCACATAGACAAATTTTACATTTCAACTTAGTAAAATCTTTTTTCCCATAAGCCAGACTTGATTCAATCTTCTTGCAGTCAGAGCTCTGTTTGCTCTTGCCAGGGCATCCTCGTTATCAAGCTGCATATGCTGATTAAATCTGCAGTACTATCAGTCTCATTTACCATATTCTTCTGTGACTAGACTGATGCAGACAGAAAACCAAGTAACTACTTATTAAAACTGTAAATAAACAAAAAAGATCCTTATTCCAATGTGTTGTTACAGCATCTGTCATCTGAATGCCTTTGAGAGGTGTTTTACAACATGGATTTATTTATTCTTATGCTCCCCCTTGCTCTTTAAGTGAAAACTTCAACAGCCTGAATTTGAGTTAATGTGTGATCTACACATCTACCTATTGCCACTTCAGTCTTGCAAAATTATCAAAGCAAAATACTGGGGAAATGGTCTAAGAGCCCTTGCTGCAGGGAAGAGCTGTGCCCTTGATTTCAGCTTTGTTTTCAAAGAATTAAAGAATACAAGGGGAGGCACCAATCATTCAGTACAAACAGGGTTTTTGAGGGTTTTGTGTTGGTTTTTTTTTCTTTTTTTAAACATGCAGTCTTACTGTTGTTTTGTTATAGGAAACATTACATTTAAGCACAGGTTGGCAAGGAAACCAGCTCTAATGTGTTGTCTGCCAATGCAGACACACAGTCAACACAGATATACATGTATTCTATACAGCCCAAATGAATAAAACTGGAGAAAATGTCATCTTCCATTGTTATTTGTGAAAAGGGTACTTAAACATTTTTTTCTGCTTGTGGTTGGATGGAGGAGTATCACGTATGACCTGGCTCCTGGCAAAACTAGGAAGTTTATTTAATTTAGATGAGTATTAATAATTTTCCAAATCTAATTCATATCACTCAAACACTTTTAAAAAAATGCTCAAATCCAATTCCTCCACAGTATCATAACCTCACCCAACTGACAACTTTTAGAGAAGATAAGCAAACAACATCCTTTTTCATACTCTAGATATTACAGCAGGATGAGAAGCTTGTTCCCAAGGAAGAAATTTCTCAAGCTTTGTAGAAAAAATGTTCTACTTCTAAATCACATGAAACCTACAGACAGCTAAGTAATTTAATTCACTAGTATTTGCAAATTTCTCTAAAGCATAGAATACTATTAGTCTTTGGATTATGGATAGGGAAACCAACACCAAAAAAACTGAGCTTCCCAAAGTTGTTGCAGCAAAACAAAGAACAGAACTAATAAAAGTAATGACTACGTATCTGGAGCCTACAAACACCCTTTGCTAAAGGGTTTCCATGCTCCCGATTCATGGGGTTAGCAAGTACATTAAATAGTTTGTGCAGTGTGTTACCCTCTGAGAGACAACTCCCTTTTCACTTTTTGGATAATCCTGTGGGTGACTGTTTACTGCTCAATACTGTTGTCTGGTTATTGGGAGCTTCTCAACAGCTGTCTGCCCTGGGACCTTCCCTATTACCCTCTGAATTACAAGTACAACATTCATCTGATTGATCAAACCTTGTATGATAGGCATATATATTTGTATCATCCACTTCCTCCTTTAATCCTGCACTAAGCCTCCAGTCTGTTTATCAACCACAGCATCCTGAGGTACCAGACTACATTCAGTATTCTTTTCCACAGTCCATCAAAGATATGAATTGACAACTCCTCCCAAAGATAAAGAATTAAAAGCATGCTGATGGCACAACTGTTTTCCAATGTTTGCTGCCTTTCACCTAGGCCATATTTGCCTGGAGTCTGTTAGGTTGTAGCTGCTGTTCAAAAGCTGCTGCATTTTTTTCTGTTCCCATACAGTCCCACCTTGCCAATGGACCTGATCGAGACAGTTGTCCACAATAGTCGCCAGGAGAAATTAAACAGGTGAGAATGCTACCTTTAAGCAGAATTTCTTCAGCCTGAATCTCTAATCCTTTAAAAAGCAGAGGAAACTGTTAGGGATGGTGTCTGTTTCATGTACTCTCTAGATGCCTTTGTTCTGCTGCTGTGCACTAAAAGATGTTCTTGGTTTCGCGTTCTTTGTGTCTTGGAATGAAAGAAAGCAAACCTGCAGTGCTTTTTATCATCCCTAATCTAATTTGCCTTATCCTCATGTTCACTTGCAGGAAGCTGACTATCACACACTAAGATGTTCCTGAAATGCACATCTCAACATTTTTCTGGCATATTTCACTGTTTTTTTTTCCTGTTTCTTAAGAAATAAACTGTTTCTTTCTTCAGTAGCAGAACTAAGAGAGCAGCACTTCCCAAACAGTAATATGACCACACAGTGGACCTCACAGATGTTTTCCAGAACAAGGTTTGCCACGTTTGCTTTGACCATGTTTTGCTGTTTGAAAAGAACATGCTCACCATTATCTGAAGTGATGAATGAAGTGGTTTTGAAGGAATTGTCTTGGTGGGAAATAAAAATGCCATTTAGGAAACAGACAAGACACTACTTGTTTACACATCTGTTCAGAAACAAGCTTGCACTTGCTCATTCACACCACCAACCTTGACCCATTGCTTAGCAGTGCAGTTGAGCATAAGTAATTCAGCTACTTGACCAACATGTTACTCACTATGAAAACATTCATGACAGTGCCTGTCACTTTTGTTGGCCAACAGGTAACACTAGCAAGTAACCAGCACTCTCAATTTCTACCTTAACTGTGGTGCAAGTGGTGCCTTAAATTTCTGTGAATTTCTTAGGGTTTCAAGCAATGCTGAAAGTCTCATAAGCATGAGTTGTGTATGTATCTATTTAGTGATGCTTTATGGCAAGTATATATATATATACATATATATATACACTCTCTGGTTGTTTAATGCTTTAAATTAATAAAATGCATATTTTTTCCCCAAGATTCTAGATATTCTAGATATTCTTGGAAACCTGTAATTTAGCTTTAGAAAATGTAGTAGTTTGAAAAATTAGGTTCATAGGTTCATTTGTCACAATGCCAGAAACAACTTTGCCCTTTAAAATCATGCCCATACACATCAAAGACACTGTCAAAGACTAGAATGACTTGAGCAAGATGCTGAAACATTGCAAACAAAGTGAGAGTATGCTGTGCTCTGGCTACCATTACAGAAATAAAACACTTCTTTCAGAAGGCAATGGCAGTAAAGAGGCTGTGGAGAGGCATATTGGAGAAAACTTTATGAATGATAAGGATAGTAAAGTAAGGAATAAGTTGCTTAAACTGTTCTCAAATGCACTGTCATGCGACTTCCATAGCCAAATGCTTTTCAAGAATACTCAGATAAAGCTGAACCTGTTATGGAGAAGAGAAAAAAAAATTCAGCCATCTCCAGCCTTTCTTGGGTAAAGTTTCAGTGTAACCAACATCAGCTCCTTGCCAGTTTCCTCTGCCCGTATCATCATTCTTTATCCCCAGCTCCACCAGTCTCCAGTATATGTACCTTATTTTGGTGATCATGCATGCTTAGTCTCGTGCCCAATCTGCAGACCATGTCTCTCTGTGTCCTTCTGAAGCCTTGAAGGTACCTGCTCCTAGCAGTGCCTTACAACTGGGATAGGACTATGAGAGGGAGCAAAAAAAAGTTAGAGTTGATGCTGAGGTCTCCTACCTTTGAGGTATGGAGGAGATATGCTGCTGCTTCAACTTGGTTTTCTTTCAGACTGTGTCCCAGTGCTCCTGGTAGCACTGCCTCCCTCTGATAGTAGAGTCATAGATACTCAGCCCAAGCTAAAATGGAACGTTTTACTTTGCTCTGCTTCATATCTTGGATTTAACTGGTGTTCCTCAGTGGGGAAAAATTGATGGGCTAGGCCATCTCTTAATATCCCATTCAGCTACATTTCCATTATTCTCTTCTCCTGTGATTTATTAACAATAAGCTAGGTTCAGAAAAACTGAAAAAGAGACCAAATGGAAGGAAAAATCTCTAAAATAATTCTGTGGAGGAATTAAAACCAGGAAAACGAATAAAATCTTTATTAAAAAGAAACAGAGTGGCCCAAACATTTAAATATGCCTATTGAAAATTTTCCAGGAATCCTGAATTTTCTAAATGCTGAGTACTTTCCTCTGCCAGTAACTGTTACCTTGGTACTTGCAAGTCCTGCCATTGAATTAATTGCTCTGAAAAACAAGACCTATTTCTTCTTTCCAGTGCCTGAAGTGACTGATGTGGATGCAGGTGTTTAATTTTAGGCACACAGACTTGAAAAATACAAGTGATTGGTTCCAGGGTTAGTTTGCAGATAGATTTACTATAGCTAGACAAAAATCCACAATCCATCTGCTTTACATTTTAGTAGAAAAGTAGACAGGTACGATAAAGCTGGTTTAGTGAACTTTTGGAGAGCTTTCACCCTGCAAAACCACCAGACTCTGGAGCATCTCCCAGGTAACAAATATCTTGGCTTAAATAATGTAGTACTACTCTGGTCTTTCATAGTAATCTGAGGCACTTTTTATTATTTTAGTATCATACATCTACTCTCATGTGGGTATGAGAACTTGGGCAGAATTAGAAAGAGGTTTGACTACTGGATTCCCATTAAACAAAACTGTGGCTCCAGCCCCCTGTCTTTGATTGCTTAACAGGAAATGGAATGGTTTCCCTTGCTTTGGACTATATACCAGATCTATGCTACTAAAAAATCCTCTCCTAAAAACTTTATTTCAGACTTATATTTAAGAGGTTCTTTTATGTTCTCTAGTTGTACGTATCTGATATATGCAGACCTTCTCCCTTCTAGAAACAGGCTTCAAGTTCTTTGAGATGCAGATTAACTTGGCAAAGTTACAAGTGTGATGCATCTTGCATACTGCTGTGCTACATTAATAACCAATAACGGTTTACAGTCCTTCAATGGGGAAAACTCTGACAGATCAAGCAACCCTGAAGCAATTGAGTGTGACACCAACTGAACCTCTCCATGACAGCAAGATTCCCTAGGGACCTAGGGACTTGTCTGATTTATGAAAAAGTTACCTTTTAGAAATAGAAACCCACATTTTAATTCAGATACATCTTTTCTCTGCACTGCAGGGTGTCTGGCTTGTGTGCTCAGGAAATGAAAGATGGAGTCCTGGTGCATTTGCCTGTGCTCCACAGAACATTCTGACTGAAGAATCTCCTCTTGTGGAGCTTTGGTCACTTACTCACTGATTCCAAAGTGCAAGGGGAAGCTCTGGAGGGGGTCAAATGCCAACTGGGAAAGCTTAGTAGTCTATTTTATGGTGCTATTTTTTCAGGAAAAAAACAAACAAGATATGAAGAGAAAACAGCAATGACACAGGGAAGAAGCATGTTGAACTCTCTCAACTTTGAAGAAATATTTTTTAACCCTCTTGAGGGAATACTTACTTTTTCCATTGTATTTAATAAAACTGATCACAGAGAACTAATTTCTGCTAGGTAAATAGCAACTGGTACATCAATTTCCTGCCAGCAGCTGCTGTTTCAACAGTTTCAGTCTTTCATTCAAATGTGTGAACGCTTTGCTTAAATTGCACATTTCTCATTTAATGTACCTTGAAAATACATGCTGTCACTCAGTCTCTGAGAAGAGTTTGGCTGTGCTGTGGCTTGCATAAAGCAGCACTAGAGATAATAATTCAAGCAGGTAAGAGGAGACATTAGAACACACAGGTAAAGTTTGGGAAAATTAAAAAAAGCTTCTGCCTACAATTCTGGGTAGCAAATGAAGCATCCAAGAGCAGAAGTTCTAAATCAGCTCACCAAATCCATTTGATTTCTCTCAAGAGTTAAAGGCCAAAAACTTGTGTTAAATTATCGCACAGACTCAAGGATCTTGAAAAGATAAAATGTATCTCTTAAAAAAAGTCAAAGTTGGAAATCTTAAATATAACAATAAATTAATACAAATCTTCAGAAGATTCCACCTTGCTGGTCAGTTCCAGTAAGTAATCTTTCTTTTTGTCCCCAGCTGCTCCATTATATTGACAGGAAGAAACTAGGATGTCATTTACTTAACCTAGCTAATATTTCTCCTTTGTAATTCCCGGAATACAAGTTTTCCTCCCCTCCAGCCTAGGAGTCACGTGATTTTGTGTGCTCTTACCACTGGATTAGAGATGTTCTCGTGTACCATGCTGACATTTGGCAATCCGCCATTTTTGGAGCCCAAGAACAAGTTACAAGGGAGAATAACTCTCGGATAAAACTAGGGCTTCTCAAAAATTCCCAATTGAGGATTTGTATGGGTTTGTTGTTTTTTGCCCCACTAGATAATACCTAGTTACAGATACTTCATCTTTTTACAGTAACAGTCAAATTGGAAAAAATATACAGATTATTCTGCAAACCATTCTGTTTTCAAAACAGTTGCTTAAAATAAATTAAAATTTAAAACTGAATCTACATTTTAGTTAAAATAAGCCCAGTTTCTCTTTAATAACATTGTTTTAGGAAGGTATTTCACAGACTTTTCCCCCAAAGTCACAATTCTTATTTTTGTTTTGAGACAAGACAGACTTTAAAGACACAAAACTTCTTACAGAATGAAAAATCCAGCTTCTGGACTTTCAGAATAAATCTAGTTATTAAAAATATGCGGCATTTGCCTGCCCTTGTTCTTCTCTGATATGTACTGTCTACATGTATATCCACAGTCTGGCTGCAACATGATGCAAATCCTGGAAGCCAGGGACTTTGTTAACCTACCAGTATAGATAGTTTATCTGAGGTCACAGTTCTTTAAGCATGGAGTTTGAGATCCTATGAAATGGAGTAGCAGTTAAGAAGTGAGCATATAATTAGACACATCACCATGACAAAACCTTCAGTACACATCCTTTTCCTTTTTTTCTTTCTAACATGTTAACTAATGTCTAAGCATTTTTCTAACATGCAGATTTATACTGTGTCTGATTTCAAGCAGTACCCCAGCATTTGCCTACCAGATGGCAGAGTTCCTGGGAAGAAAAAAGACTGAAGATCTGACTGATAATCTGACCTCCCAGAAGCAGCATCACTTCACGTTTCAGCAAGAGCACTGCATGCAATAGAAGTTTGAGTAGAGCTCACATGGCAGCTATGGGTGCACTCTTCAAGGATGTCATCAGTGATGTTTCAGTTCCAGCTGAGTAAGCAGGATGCTCCTTCCCAGCTACATCACAATGTCTTTTTACACAATTGGTCATCCAGGGAGAAACCCTCCATATTGGAGCAGATGGTTCCTTAATCGGTTGGTAACAAACTCAAAAATACAAGTCTTCCTAAAGCATCTTGCACTGCTAGTATGAACCAGACAACGTAAATTTCATGTTTTGAGCATGCAAAGCAGTCACAGATGGAGAGGTGCAGCTCAGAAAACAAATTAAATCATGTGGGTAGCTGGGCTGAAAGGATAGTGCAGGAGGGAATTGTCCTGGTTTAGGGCAAATTTGAGAAAAAACTTCCAAAGGGCCCCCCTCCACAAAGCAAACCCAAGCGCCCCTCCCCCCAACAGGTTCGGGAAGAAATTTCCTCAGAGAGAAGTAGAAAAAACCTGTTTATTCAACAGGCAAAGCACTGCCCAGCACAAAAAATGAACGATACCAAACAACAAAACCTGTCACTGCTCTGAAGAGATGGCAAATTCAGAAAGTCTCTCTCCTGTGGTGGTAGCTCAGCTCAGTCTGCTATCAGTCCCTCTGGCGCTGGAAAATGCTGCTGCCCAGGCCAGGCCCCAGTGGGCCGCAGGTGCAAGCTCCTGGTGCTTCCCCCCAGGTCCCCAGTCAGAGCAGGTTCAAATAATTCCAGGGGGAAAAAAAAGGAAAAAAACTTTCCGGGGAACATCTCTGCTTCAGTTAGTCAAAAAACTAACTAAAAGCAAAGGAGAGCTCTCTCCCACTGTTTGCCATGGCAACACAGTCCAGGAGACAAGATGATGAAACTCCTATCTCTATGTTTTGAAAACAACCGCCTCAGACATTCCACCGCTTCTCCTCTGCCCACCTTCACTCTCAAATCCAACCTTAAAGGTACAAAACTTATTTCTGGGCTAAACAGACAAATGGGGATACAATTCAACATGACAAAGTCACCCCAGGACAGGAATCTTTCCCAGTGACTTGCAGCTGTACTGATTACCAAGGAGTAGAAACATCTGTGTCTGGCCAATCAGTTTGGAGGATATAAAGGAGTGGGTTAGCCGGCCACTAGTTACAGGCAGTTGCACATGGAGTTGGAGACCCAGAGTCTGCTGCAGTTCAGGATGAAGTCTGCTGGCTGGGCTGTGAGGACGTAAAGGACGTGCAGTCATGCAAAGGGCAGATAAGATAAGAAGATGTTGTGTGAGGGGTTAGATGGGGTTAGGCAGCCGCGGAAGGGACAGCTTGGGTCTAGCCAGTCACGCAGAGTGGAAAGAAGGAGTCAGTGCTGTGTGGAGCTTCAGTAAGAGAACAAGTCAGAGTCACATGAGGGAGAGGTCTGTGGAAAGAAGGCATGTAGAGTTTGAGTTTGCAAGTAAAGGACTGGTGGTTAAAGGGCCAGAGGTGCTACCAGCCATGTCTGTCTCAATATAACTGTAGCAAAAACAAAGCCAAATCAGTAGTTTCGCTTAGGAGATGTAGGCTGCTAGGGTGGTCTGTGGAGGTCTGATGCTCTTACCCGGGAAGCTGCCAACCTTCCACATAGAGGGTCCTGCAAGGGACTGCCTTCTGAAGGGGGTTTTCTGGCAGGTCTCCTAGCCGCCAGATAAACCTCAGCAAGCTGCGGCCATAAGTGATCAGTTCTCTGTGATTTCAGCTCTGCTGATGAGGCTATCCCAGGCTGACCCAGGGACAGAGAGACAGAAGCATCATATGACAATTCCACAGAGATTCCTTTATTGTCCAGCAGCTCTGCCAGTGGGGCCAGGGATGACAGCTCCCTAGAGAATTGGGGGAGAAGCAGGTGTTTTTATGGGGCAAAGCAAGGGTGGTACCAAGGCGGAAAGACCAATGGGTTACAAGGGATCAGCATGGGTACTAAGGCACGGTGGGATCACTGAAGCCTTTAGGGATAGCTCACCATGATAAGGGAAGGTGTGCCAACCTAAGGAGCATCTTTCCAGGAGGGTTGAGATAAGCTAATCACAGCCCATTCAAGGGACATTCCTCCAGGGCAGGGCTGCAGGCAGAGCCATGGCAGGGCCATTGGCCTCCACGACTGCCCCTTCTGAATTTAGTAAGGCCTCCCCTACAGCTCTTTTAAAGCCATGAAAAAGGCATGAAAACATAAGTAACGCAATCAGAATCCCAACAAAATCCACAAAACACCCTTAAGCAAAGATTAAACCCATCCCGTTAATCCCCATTGTCCGAAATGTTCATTGACCCAGACTGGATAGTTTTCCATTTTAAGTCTTTTACTTGTTCTTTCAGTTTCTGGATGTTTGCGTGGATGGATTTCAAGTGCGAGGAGAGATTGAAGCAGCACATTCCATCAAAGTCCTGGCAGCCATGTCCATGGGCAAGCAGTAGGAAGCCTCTTGCCACTCGATTTTGTAGGGATGTGTGTCTGGTAGTCTCCTTATCCCTTAAGAGATCACTCAGGGCAGCAGATGTTGTGTTGGCCTGCTTGCTAAGCCAGCACCCCAGGTGCTTTAGCTCGCCAAGGGCCTTAGCTGTGGCCACCCAAGATAAAAACAGGAAAACCGCAACTCGCTTTCCGTGTTCCAATTGCAAACTTGGCTGTCGCAATTTTCATCAAATTCAGAATAAGATCTCTTTTGGCATGCCAATTCACTTTTTTGTTTCCAACTATGTAATAATGTGATCTTTGGAGTGAGGGTAGAAACCTTGCCAAGGCTACAGGGACCCCCTTGGAGATGTGAGGGGATCCCAGCCCATACTCCATCACCACAGATAAGAAGCATTCCCTGGGGCAACACTTTGGGGTGAAGTGAGGACACAGAGAGTATGCAACTGGTGTAATTACACCAATTTGGATTATTATAGGCTTTGTTAATTGGAGATATGTCTTTTCTGTATGTATTTGCCTGATCAATTTCTGGCCAATGTTGACTTGGTCATCTAAAGTAAAATTTGACATAGTATGTTGCTTTGGAGGACCCTAGGAGTTCCAATTATTGGGGTTCCTCTGGAACATTTAGCAAAATCTTTGTCTACTCATCTCAAGTGTCTACCGGATTGGGCCTCTTACCTGTGGTGCGAAGGAGCTCTGAGTTGTTGATGGGCCAGTCTGCTACCAAGGGAATCCCTACCAGACATGTGGAGAGTGGGCTGTCTATGCTGCCCAGGAACAGGCATAAGTTGTCTTGCTTTAGTGTCCTTGCCAAGGTTACCCAAACATTATGGCTGGGCTGTGGGACAACCCAGCTGAAGACTGATGCGGTGAGGAGCATCCAGGCAGTAGTGAGGACAGCACCAATGTAGATAGATTTCATCTTTGGAAAGGGATGGGGATTCTAATAGGGAATATAAGCGAAATTTTGTTAGCTTTATGGTGGAAGGAGAAGGTTTATGTTTTTCTCTCTCATCCCTTTCCATCCTACCTTCTTTATTTACAAAAAAATTGAGGGGAAGGGTGGGTATGAGGTTTAGGGAGGTTCTGGCAAGAGTAGAGGGAGGGCAACGTGAGGGTTTTTTAGAGTAAGAGGGGTGACAACATGTAAACTAGGGGGCAATTTGTGGCCAGAGTGTCTGGCTTATGGCTTGACTTACACAGTATTATCTTTATGATTTTTCTGTTTGTCTGCCGCTGGGTGATGGGACAGTTTTTTCTCTGGTTCACAGTCATCCAGTGACACCTGTCTCCATGCAGAGCTGGTTTGGTTTTGAGGAGGTCCTGTACTGGACTCGGGAGAATTCTTGTGTTTGTGGGAGCAGTGGTTTCAGGGCCTAGGTATGGTTTGATATTTTTTCCTGGGAACCATTTTGGTCCAGATGGTAGGGAGACACAGGCATACCCCTGCCCCCAGGTAATCAACTGGAAAGGCCCAGAAATTTGATGTGTTTCTGGGTCCTTCACTAGCACTGGCCATTTTTCAGTGAACTTTGCCCGGGTTGAATTTGAAAAGTGGCTGAGTATTGGGGGGAGGGGTCAGGTTCTGATGATGTGCAATTTAGGAAATGAATAACGTAGAGGGCTTTACAGAGTCTTTCAATGGGAGACATAATCTCTGTTTCCCTCCGTTGCTGATTGAGGACTCTTGATAGTTTGATGCGTCCCTTCTACGATGGATTGCCCTGTGGGATTGGCAGGTGTGCCCCTTGTGTGTTTTACCACCCATTGGTTGGAGAAATCTTTCAACCTTCGGGAGGCATAGGTGGGGTCATTATTAGTTTTGATTTCTTCAAGGACTCCCAGGGTGACAAACGCAAGGAGAAAATGCTTGATGGTGTGAGTGGCATTCTCTCCTGCGTGAGCTTATGCAAATACTGCTCCAGAAATCATGTCAACCTACACGTGCACATATTTAGACCTTCCAAAGGATGGGAAGTGGGTTACATCACTCTGCCACAATTGGCAGCTGTTCAGTCCCCGGGGGTTATCCCTGGTATCCATAGACGGTATTTGGTAATTTTGGCAGTTTGGGCACGTTGCAACAATGGCTCTCGCTTGATCTTTCAAGAGCTTGAACATCCTGATGAGGCCAGGTACATTTTGGTGATAAAATGCATGAGAAAATTTTGCCTGGGCAAAGATGTCAGGGATATTAGCAGTCTCTGCTGATATGGCCAGTGCACCTGCCTTCCTGTTCCCCTCCGCAATGGCACCTGGGAGGTTGGTGTGTGATCTCACACGCATAATATGATAGGGTTGTTTTCTGTGGGAGATTAAATGAATTAATGTAGAAATCAATTGGTGTAGTTTTGGATTGGAGACCTCCTTGAGAAAAGCGTGTTCAGCCCTCATAGCTATGCCAGCAACGTAAGATGAATCTGTGACCAGATTAAAGGGTTCGTCTTTGAACTTCTCAAAGGCGCTAACGATGGCTGCCAGCTCGGCAATCTGTGGTGATCCCTCTACCACTTGGAATTCAGACTCCCACTTCTGAGTCTGGGGATCTTTCCAAGTCATTACTGACTTGTGGGATGACCCTGAGCCATCTGTAAAAACAGAGCTTTGAGAGGTTTCCTGCTTTGAATTAATTTTGGGTCCAGATTAAAGGCTGAATTATGATTAAAAAGTCTGTTTTGGCACATGAATGGAAATTTGGCCTGGATAGCTATCTATGGTGAACTAGAGGTTTTCATTGGTCTGGAGCAAATGTTCCAGATTGCCAGTGGTCAGTGGGAGGTATATGCATGTGAACTCACACCCTGCAAGAGAGCAGAGGCGAGTTCTGGCCTTTTTAATTAAATGTGCCATTATTTATTGAAGGGTGGTTATTGTTTTTGTAGGTTGATTATTTGTAAAAATCCATTCAAGTATCAACAAAAGGTGCTTGAGTTGAGGGTCCCATTGAAAAATCAACACATAGAAATGGGGGCCTTTACCCAGACTGGCAAACTGGAGGGGCAGGCTGGGCTCAAAGCGATGGGCTTGGCATGAAGACAGGGCCTCCTGGACCTTGGTGATGGTATCTTGGGCTTCTGGTGTGAGGGAGCATGGAGAGTCCAGGTCCCCACCGCTGCAGAGAAGAGTGAAGAGAGGGGCAAGGTCTTCTGTTGTAATCCCTAGCAGGGGACGTACCAAACTGATGGACCCGCACAAACTGTGTAAGCCTCTCAGGGTCTCTGGGTTGTCTTTGATGGTGAGTTGATGGGGTATCATGGTCTTCTCATGGATCTGAAGTCCAAGATAAGTCAATGGGCTGGTGTACTGCACTTTGTCCTCCTGGATCTTGAATTCTGCTCCCTCTATGGCTTTGATAGTCCTTGTAACAGTCATGTCTAAGTTTTTTCTGCTGCACAGACCAGAATATCATCCATATAGTGGTGGATGACTGCATCTGGGAACAGGTTCTGGATGGAAGACAGAATGTGAGCAACCTACCACTGGCATATAGTTGGGCTGTTCTTCATTCCCTGTGAAAGAACAAGCCAGTGGTACCTTTTGAGTGGTGCCTTTCTGTTAAGGGAGGGGATAGAGAAAGCAAACTGGGGGGCATCCTGGGGGTGGAGCGGGATATTGAAGAAACAGTCCTTGATGTGTATGTTGGCAAGGGCCCAGTCTCGAGGCAGCATCAATGGTGAGGGGAGGCCGGGCTGGAGGGAACCCATGTCCTCAATGGCCTCATTGATCTTGCAAAGGTCATTGAGGAGCCTCCACCTGTCCTTTCCAGGCTTGTTCAGCACAAAGACTAGGAACTTCCAAGGGCTGGTGGTTTCGGTGATGTAGCCTTTGTAAAGCTGTTCTTCCACTAGGGCTTCCAGTGTGCACAGTTTTACTTTCAAGAGGGGACAATGCTCGACCCAGACTGGGTTCTCGTGTTTCCAGGTGAGCCGAGGGGTAGATGGTAGAGCGTGCTTTTCAGTGGCCCCAATGAGAAATCATGGCTAGGAATTTTGATGGAGGTCCCCCATTGGGATAGAAGGTCTCTGCCCCATAGGGTGATGGGGGCCCTTACCACAAATGGCCAGATGGTCGCCAGCTTGCCTTCAGGTCCTTCAATGATGACATTTTGCTTGCTCTGCATGGACACTGCAACTCCACCAATCCCAGAAATCACGCCCGCCACTGGCTGCAGTTCTCAGTTTGCTGGCCACTCCAAGCGGGTGATGATGGTCGTGTCTGCACTGGTGTCCAGCATTCCTGGTCAGTGGATCTTGTCCCCCTTACAGAAAAGACCACACTTGATGGTAGGCTTATCTGAGTCCACAATCTGTGCCTACATTATTGTGGGGTTGAGGGGAAGCAGTTCGAAGTAGTTCTGTGAGAGCAGAAAGGCCTGTGCAATCAGTGCTTCCTGTGAGAGATAAAAGGGAGTGTTTGTGCAGCACAGCTGGACAAAGATTTCTTGTCCAGGGAGTATTTTTGTATTTTGTAGTTTGTATTTCTGGCAAAGCAAAAATTTGTCTTGGACCATGGAAAGTGTCACCAAGGATTAGAATGTCCCAAGGACTGTCTCGTGGTTCATGCTTTCTTGTGGGAACACAGTAAAAATACCCATCTGTAAGTTCAATGGACGGTACTGTTACCAGCTCGCACTGGGTTCCCATCTCTATCGCTCCATGTGTTGGATCCTCTTCATGTGATTCGGGACCTTTCTGGGACAATGCACTGTGATGTCCCCCATCTTTTGCAGGCGTGGTGGTGAAATGGCTTTTGATTTGATGTCTGAGCACAGGGCTTCACGGCGCTTTGCTGGGAGTTTCCTGAGCACTGCTGGTACCTCTGCTGTTTCTAGGGCTTTTGGTAGCTGGTGCGAGGGTCTTGGTTAGGTGATTTTTCTGGACAATCCTTTATAAAGTGTCCAAATTCCCCACAGTTGAAACAACAGGCATTATCTTTAGTGGTCACCACTGCAAATGCACCAGAGACTCCTTCTGCAATGCCCTTAGCAGCTGCTTGGGCCACTGTGGAGGAGTGTTTTCGGTGGAGGAATAGCATGTGCAATTTTCCACCATCTGTTCTATTGTGGGGTCTGTGTCCAGGGGTAAAGCCCTTAGGATAGTCTTACATTTTTTCAATAACATTTGCCATAGCAAGTTTATCCAAAAGTTCCTTTTGTCCCTCTGTACTCTCTATTTATTTTTCCCGGGCACCCTTTAATCTGTCCAAATTTAATAAAACTCTCATCTACCCCTTGTTTGATATTAGCAAAATGCTGTGTAGGAACAGAGCCATCAGGGGTAAGAAGCAGTGATATTTTTGCTGCAATAGCTATGTCTTGCAATGCAGCTTCAGGTAAAATGTTGGCCTGGTCTGAGGGTTTTTAAAGCTCACATTCTCTGGGTAATTGCTCGATGGTGAAATTTGGCCAACCAGCGTCTTCAGAATAGGTGTCCAAGAATGTTTTTAAATGTCTTTTCCAATGCCTTTCCCATAGCATATATTCAGCAGGAGAAAGGACGGAATTGGCAATATTTTTAATATTATGTGGGGCTAGAATATGCACAGAGAAGGTGGCTTCTAACAAGTTTCTAAAGAAATGTGAACCTTGCCCGTGTTCCTTAGTTACCTTGTTAAGTTCTTTGAGTTCTCTGTATGGAATAGGTTCCCCTACTTTTATATTTGTGGGTCCCCCCCTCCTACCTTTCCCAAAAACGACTGGGAAGGCCGAGATCTTTGAGCCAATTCCCAGTCCCCTTCCCATGTGGCTTCCCTCCGTGTTTGAGCCCACCGGTCTTCAAACTTGAAGTCAGAATCAGAGGTGCTGCCACTGTCGTCCTCAGAAAAGGATCCAGGGCGCTCGACCACCACTTGGTGCCTCCTCGAGCGCACTGAGGATGCCTGGGGCAGGGGAGGGGCAGGGGACCGGGGGCGCTGTGGCAGGGCGCGGGGCGCGGCTCGGCTGTGGGAAGGCGGCGGGGAAGGGGCGGCCCCAGCACTGCTGGCTGCGTGGCAAGCGAAGGTCTCGAGAGTGGGGGGTACCGGGGTGCCGCTGCTGCTCGGCTTGGGGCCGCTGCTCAGCTGCGTGGCGGCTGAGAGCAGCGGCGGACTTGGCGGGAGCGGGCGGGGGGAAGGGGGGGAAGGAGGGAGCAGGGTTTCTGGCAGCGGCCGCGGTGGCGGCGAGGGACGGTGTGGGCAGCAGTGCTGTCCCACCCCACGACCACTCTTGTGCAGCAGCGAGACTTGCGGAGGAGGGGGCTGCCAAGGCACTCGCGGCGGCGGCGAGTGTCAGGTCACTTGCACATGCTGCAGCGGGGCTGCCGTGGATGGCAGGGTCCGCGAAGGGCGGTGAAATCCCGGCAAGGAGGGGGAGAACCGACGCAGATACACCATAAAACGACGCGGGGGTTGGAAGAGTGCTGAGCGCAGGAGCGGGGGCAGGGTTGAGGGAAACAGGCTCTGTGCTGCCCGTCCCAAAAGGGAGGGATGGGGGCAGAGGGGAAGCGGAGACAGGTGCTATTTTCCCCGTCCCGGGGTGAGGGAGGGAGGCGACTGGGACCGGAGCAGGGGGAATGGGTAGGAGCAGAGCTGCTCCCGCACTCCATGCTGCAACGACGGAGAAAGGGGCGTCGCAGAGCCTGCCTGGAGGGAAGGAGGCGGGGCAGACAAGATATCGGCAGGACCTGGGGGGAAGGAGGGGTAGAGGGAGGATGGGGGAACTTGAGGAAGCAAAACCGGTTCTACTACTTTTTGCATTGAGGCCAGGCCAGCCTCATTAGCATTCGAATAAGAGGGTGGCTCCTGGGCCATTGAAGGTAGGGGGAAGGGGACAGAGAGGGAAGATTTAAACTGGTAATTGGAAACCGAGTTCGTTTTTTCTACTAATTTAGCAATAACATGAAATAGAGGGATAAAATGGGTGACAGAAAAATCTCCATCAGCTTGGAAAGAATAAGATTTGGTCCCAATACGGTTCCAGAAAGAGTTGAGAAAAAGAGAGTCCCCAGTACAGTCAGGAAAATGCTTACAGATCCAGTTGAATAAAAGATTGAAGATTCCTTTTAGAAAGATTTCCCTTAGAAAATTTAAAGTTACTAGAAGACAGGGTAGTTAAAACTTGGGAATATAGGTCTCTCTCAGTGTGGGATCGGCAGGCTTTTCCCAGCCGTAGTCCCATATTGGTGTCACGTTCCCAACCCAGCAGAAAAAGAGAAAAAAAGCAAAAAAACCCCCAAAACAGAAGCGTGCAGAAAAGGCTGAGAGTAACTTAAGAATATCAGTTGATTGGGCCGAAAGAAAAGTTGCTGGGCTAAGGGTCAGCCTGCCATCCAATCCTCAAGGTTTCTTCACCCAGGTGGTAGGCAAGGGTCTCGGAGTGCCTCCTTGGAGAGCCTCTGCTGGAACGCAGGGAGTCTCTTCAGAGGATTGACAATCCAGCGGCGGTTCAGTCCCAAAGCTGTGTGGGACGTTGCTCTCTCCAGGGACAATCCAGGTGAGGAGGTCCAAGACTGGACTTCAGTGCACCAATTGTAGTCTGCTGGGGGGGTCTGTGGAGGTCTGATGCTCTGACGCGAGAAGCTGCTAACCTTCTAGAGAGAGGGTTCTGCAAGGGACTGCCTTCTGAACGGGTCTTCTGACGGTTTCCTAGCTGATGGATAAACCTCAGCAAGCTGTGGCCTGTGGCCATAAGTGATCAGCTCTTTGTGATTTCAGCTCTGCTGGTGAGCCTATCCCAGGCTGACCCAGGGACAGAGAGACAGAAGCATCATATGACAATTCCATAGAGATTCCTTTATTGTCCAGCAGCTCTGTCAGTGGGGCCAGGGATGACAGCTCCCTAGAGAATTGGGGGAGAAGCAGGTGTTTTTATGGGGCAAAGCAAGGGTGGTACCAAGGCGGAAAGACCAATGGGTTACAAGGGATCAGCATGGGTACTAAGGCATGGTGGGATCACTGAAGCCTTTAGGGATAGCTCACCATGATAAGGGAAGATGTGCCAACCTAAGGAGCATCTTTCCAGGAGGGTTGAGATAAGCCAATTACAGTCCATTCAATGGACATCCCTCCAGGGCAGGGCTGCAGGCAGAGCTGTGGCAGGTCCATTGGCCTCCACAAAGAGAAATTACATTTAGTAAGAAACTAGAATTATTTCTGGGTCTGATTTTGTCCTTACAAGAGATTTAAGAAAATGTATGATTAGTGCCTCAATTAGGTTCCCTTTCCCTGCTAGTACCTATCCTGAAAGAGGTTTTCACAGGCCAACAGAAAAGGAAATGTTTCTACAGATCCAAAGGTTCTTCTCACTACCAACATTAATGCCATGTTCACTATTGGTTCAGAAGCATATGAGATGAGGGGAAATGGAAAGTTAAGCATTCAAAATTCTGTCCCTAGTAGGTAGAAATAAATTTTTTAAAATGTATTTGGGATGCTGGACAGAAATTGTTGCCAGGTAGTTACTAAACTTCTACAGACAACTAATTTTTGCGAATTAAATTAGTGATTCAGAATTACCATGGATTAAAAGAACCATTCTGTAAAGATCAATTGCTTAGCCCCATTGCTTAGTCTTTCTGGTCATTTGTTAACTGCTGCTAACAGTTCACTAAACCTTAAAAAAGCCGTAACATACTCATAAACATGTGAGTCAACAAACCTCTACACAGGGAAATTAAAAACCCAATATGCCAAAGTAAAAACGGAAAATTTTTCTACAGATTCAAAGGTTCTTTCCACTAACAACATTAATATCACATTCATTACCATTGCTAAGACACACATTCTCTCTGTCCTCTCTATGGAGTTTCATTTGCATGTGTCAATAGGAAGGACCTTAGGAAAAAGTAAAATGCTTTTTTTCTTTCTTAATGTATGATGTTTGCTACTTCTGCAATCGGAGGTGAGTATTGCAGTGCTGTGGTACACACTTGGACAGTGGCATTAAGCTCACTAGGAGGAAATCCTGGAAAGACCACAACAATTATGTTCATTAGAAGAGGAACAGCTTCCGTCACAAGAAATACATATTGGTAGTCAATTGGAAAAAGTAGAAAGTAGATACGAATTCTTACCAAACTCACGCTGGCAGGCTTCTTTCCAATGAGGCTATGCATTACTAGCTGGTGTTGCAGGACACAGCAAAGAATTTATCTTAAATAAAATTTGTTTTAATGACAACAATTTGGTGTACAGGTGCCTAAGAATCAACTGAAAAATCAGATTCATCTTTTTAATGACCAAAATAAAAAACCCTGGAAAACTTAATTTTCTCATAATATTCATCATTTGTATGGAACAAAGGACTGCTGACTGTGTAGATGTGTGAAGAGGGGAAAGAGTTTTAATTTTCAAAAATTCCTAGCTGGGAAGTATTAACATGGTGTTACAAGAGCATGTAAAGATCTCTAAAAGACTGGACTGAACCATTCTGAAGAAAAAATAAAATGTGGGTATGAGTCTGACATCAAATTTTGGCAGCTGTCACAAACCTAGATAAAGCCCTCATATTGCCTTCACAGCTGACATCACTATATACATCTTGCTGCACGTAACATAACCAAATCATAAAGTAAAAAGCTATATTGTCAAAAAGCATTATTTTCCTCCAAAATTACATGCCATCATTAGCATCCATGCTGCTAGCTCTAAATGATGTGTTATCTAATGTTCTAGCTACTGAGCAGAGAGAGAAAAATGGGAGAGAGAAAAGGTTCTGTACGGTTCTAAATTGATCCTATAGTCTTCTGGCACACAGAAGGCAAACCTTTTCAGACATGAAAATTGATTCAGGAAGTCCCTGGGGCTGATTTAGAGGCTGAGGTGCTCATGTCTGTTGGAGATGGTTGCATTAGTAAGTGTCTCTTCAGAATTAAGAATGACTCCTTCCAGATCAAGCTGTGTGTCTTGCCAGAGAGCGCTGTTGGCAGGAGCAAAGGACTGATTCAAAACCTAGTGGCCCTTAATAAAAGTTAGAAAATAAAACTAACTTAAATACATACCAGAAATCCAAGAGGAAAAAACCTCATCTTCTCTGGGCACTTAAATAAATTATTCTCTCATGCTACAACATTAAGTTGGCATGTCAAACTAAAGTGATTGTTACAGACCTTTAATTCTCAAACACAGCACTACTTAGGATTAAAGAAATAGAAAATTCAGTGTACACATAAAAGTAAAGCCAGCCCATTTTCTTACAGTTCTTAAAATGATGGTGTTTTGATTTCTTTTTCCACCTACCTTTCTACCAAATCACTTAGTGGAAAAATATGATTTTGTACTTCTCATTTCTTCGTGACACGCCCAGTCATGGCTTGCTGTCATCAGTAAAACGTTCCACTGGCCAGTGGTACCCAACAGCAGCTTTGCTTGATAGGGAAAATAAGTACCTGTCTTCTGCAAAAGAGTCTCATTCTAGCTTCAAGCCATAAAATAACTTGCCATTTCTGCACTCTTTCCTCCAAATGTAACGTTGCCTTTCATATCATGCATATCATGAATGTTGCCATTCATATCATATGGTTGTCAAGCACAGAAGTCCTTTACACTCTTTTGTCTTCTCCTACTGTTCACAAAAAGCCAAATATCTTTGCAATGTAAGATCTCACATTTGGCTGTATCCTGAGAGAGCTCTGTATATCCTGGATTCAGGATGTCAGCTCTCACTGAACCATGAAGGCAGCTTAACAGCAAACTAGATTCTTCAAAATACTCTTTGCATATAAACCACCCCTCCCCCCAAAAAAATCAATGGACTGCTTTTCCTCAACAATATATTTCTCTCTTAGGATGCAGTAAGTACTGTCCTCTTCCTTTCTACCTGTATAAAAAGTTTTATGTACAGTTCAGGCACAATAAACAGAAAAAGTAAGGCAAACAAGTCTCTTTTTCCAATTACCTAATTAAATTATCTTCTTTCTTTACTGGTTATGGTAAAGAAAATCGCTTCTTATTCTGAAACCAAAGAATACAACCAATTGCACAATGCAAGGGAGACTAGGTAAGAACGAGCCTCTATTCCCAAGAGACAGTTTTTTAGCCCTATTTATAAAACAATGAGGTTATAAATAAACTAGCAAGAAAAAAACAGGAATTTAAATTATATTTGAATAAATATTTTGCTTGTCCTTTGGAAAAAGGTCTCTCAAGAAAAAAGAACATTCATAGACACAAAGCAGTAGCAGTAGCTTGTGCTACTTTCTGAGTTTCTTAGTTTTCAAGCCTCTCTGAAAGACTGCTTTGATATGCTTATCATGCATTTAAAGCTATTTATGGATGGATATATAATCCTGTCTAAACCAATTAGAAAAAATTAAATAAATCCGCCAGCACCTACTATGTTAAATCATGTACTCATTAGGAAACATTTCTGGAACACCAAACCCAACCATTAACAATCTCAGTTGGGGGAAAAAAGGCTGGGGTAGAATCTCAGAGAAGTTATCTTTCTCTCATTTCTGTGAGTGAGAGAATTTAACAACCAACAGTTTTCCAGCAGTTGACTGTGAAATGGATCATGTTTTATTTTATTCCGCACAAATGGCGAATCACAGCAAAGTGTAGCTTTGGGATTAATCAATGGGCTTTTATCACCAGGGCATGGGCTGGACTTTGGTTTCCTCTCAGAATGCCTACAAATGACTGATTAGATGCCTGTCTGAAACATACATCATTTGACTTTGCTAGCTTCAGGCATAATAACTGGAAGACTGTATAAATGGGGTGAGCTTCTACAGGGTGGGTCACCTGGCTTGATATAAAGGGTGAAAATTAGTGTGTCTGAGAGAAGGCTAATGAATAAGAGCCAGCAATGCTGTGAAAGTCTAATCTAGGTGAAAAAAAAGTTACAGATCCTTGAAACACTGAATTGTCCCAATTCCTGGATAAAGGCCTGGCACTTTTACAGCTGAGTGCTGGTGGTTGTGCTGGGGGTCACACAAGTTGCATCTTTGCCATCTCCACTCAGCAGAAGAAAATTAACTACTATGGAGATGAATCAAAATTCAACACAAACATTACCAGAAAATTGATATTGGTTAAGATGATTTGTAATTGATGTAATGATACCAGCTCACTTCTGTCTAGCAGGCAGGAGCCCCTGGCCTAATGAATCTACCCTGGAGATGTTCAAGCTTGCAGCTTCAGTCATATGTCAGTGACTTGGTCTTTCTGGGAATGTAGACAGAAGAAGACCTTAATGTTTATCAATCCCGAAAAGAATATATGTATTTTCTGGTCCTATTAAAGTATGCCCATATTTGGCCCAATTCAAATACTTGAAACATCTTGTTTCAGAGATGCCGAAGCTCTTATCAAGGAATTTAAGTTTTTCTATATTCCATTTGCATTGCACATCTCCCTCTCCTGATAATAACATGGTAGGTTCGAATCTCAGTTGCTCAATATTCCAGTTCCCAAATCCAGAAGTTTCTCTACATTACCAGCAGAATAGATGTCCCTTCTGTGGTGCTGTGCAGCTCTCCATTATGACTCTTCACACAGGGTAATGATTTATTGTTGCTACTGTAAGCAAAAGCAGTACTAGTTGCAATCTGAGAGTAACTGCATCAACAGAAAATAACAAAGGTTGTAAATCTAGTCCTGAAGCTTTGAATTCAAACCCTACATAGTATGCCATGTGTCAAAATGGTTTATTGAAATAGTATGTACTAAATTATTTGAAACATGCTTCGTTTGATTGCTACATGATACACAAATTTGCGGAGTCCATTTCTGGCATTTGGGTTTCCTGAGTTGCCTGTATATGTTTTTCCTGTTTACACATACAGATCCTATAGTGTCTATGAATTAAAAAAAAAACCACCTTGGGCTCAATCTGGATATGAGGTATATATTAATGTAAACAATTTTCATTTGGAAAAGAAACTGTTACAGCAATATTACTTATTACCTCCTGCATGAACATGATAGATGTGCTTTCTCTTCCCTTTGCATATTACTCATTTGATTCCATTAGCCTCTTGTCAACACCCATATTAACCACTGCTTCTGTTCACTGAGAAGAAAGGAAAAGTATTTTTCTTTGAAGATAATGTGGACACTGTTCAATGAATCATTCAGCAAGTACTACTGCAGCTCAGTCATCCTAGAGGCCATATTAGATTCAGGACCCTTGAATCTATAGCCAAAATAAGCCTTAGTGTAGAACATCTTCTGTAGCTAAGATAAGCAGTAGGTTGCAAAGTATTAAGGGAAAATCCTTTACTCTGATCTGAGGTATATTATAATAGGATGTACTTAATATTCAATAGAGAGTTTTCAACATACTTTGATTTTAAATATAGTTAATGCATGACAATCTCATATTTATCTCTCTCTAGAGCCTAAGAATATTTTCTCCATTTTACTACAAATGGAAAAGAATCCTTCGGTGTTCTGATACATTCCTTTGGAGATTTCCAGTGCTTTAAATCAAAGCACCAAAACAAGAGTTTATTGTAGCAATCCAGAGGGAAGCATAATCTCCAAAGTCCTGATTCTCTGCAGCTTCTCATTCATGGATGCAAGCTGGTTATTAACAGTAACAAATGGGGACTTCCTTTGGAAGAAAGACTATCTATATGTCCACACTGCATATTCTTTTCATGTAAGAGGTATCCATAAAAATTTAGGAGAATTTATATCCAGATGCATACCTACTCATATATTCTCAAATTTTATATGTATGAAGTTTTCATTAGAAGAAAAAAAAGTATGCAAGGTGATTGAAGTTGAAGAGTCAAAGGTTTTTATCACACTGAGTTAGGTTTGTAGAAAGTAAGATCTATAATAAGTGAAAATTTATAAAAATTTAAGAAACTTCCCCAAATTATTTTGTGGCAGATGCAGGAAAAGACTACAAGGGATAAGAATGGCATCTGTTTGCTTTTTCCATAACATCATTCTCCTAATAAACCCTTTATTCTTACAGCACACACCTCATTTTGCAACAGTAAATGATACCACTTTTATTCTATGTATTTAGTGAGGCTATAGCCTTTTGGAGGAAAGAAGTGTGTAATAAAATAGTGCATTATGGTGTTTATGCACATGAATATCAATTTAAGATTGCGGAGAATACCAACTGCAGTATTTTTTAACTTTCAGCTTCCTAAGTTTTACAACATTACCATTGGTTTAATGTATGAAATCACAGTAAAAGTGCCTAGGGTATTAATATAAATTTCTTTATGCAGAACAATACTTAATAGTGAGAGCTCTAGATATAGTTTTGTAAAAGCTTCTGCTGCTTGAATTAATTATGACAGAGAGGTAGCAGGCCATTATTTCTCAGGAGACCAAGTAATAAGTATGTTCAGAAGACAGACCTTTAAAGTAGATTTCATAACCATGTACTAGTATGAAAGGATGCTAAAATTAAGAACTCTCCAGCATTTTTCAAATACCTCAGGTTTCAGGAGGAATATGCTCTAATTTATTGCTTCCTTCTGTACTTAATTTTTCTTTCACACTTGGCATGATGCATGATATGTGCAAGAGGCAATTGCAGGAGAAGTTCTGATCAGTCAGTATAATCCTGGTACTGCACATATTCAGGGACATTGAGGCAGACTGAATTCATGCTAATTGCAGCTTGAGTAGTGCATCTTTCACAAAATTAAAAATGTTAGATCTTCCTACAGAAAAGAGAACCACAGGTTTTGCCAGGAGTACTACTTGCAAAGAATCAAACATTCTACTTAATCTACAAAAAATTCAGAAATCCAAGGTAGCAAACCAGAGAGGCATGTTTTGGTGTACCCAGACTTAGTTACTCTGGGATTTCATCAGAGATGACATTAGGTACCTTTGCTTTTCATCCAAGTGATTTAATTCCATTTCTGAAGTAGCACTACATCTTAGATCTTGGAAGAAAACCTAGACAGTAATAACAAAGAACTTGTTATTACTGTCTAGGTTTCAGAAGAATTTCTTTGAGAGAGAGAGAACAGGAGAAAGAAAGCAAAAGGGAGCAAGGCTTGTCCATACTTCTGATAAAACATATCAGAATTAATTTAAAATTTCTGCTGCTAATTAATTGGTGGTCAGGATGTATTTATCAAGAGTATAGGCATTCTTATCTCTTGCAAAAAAATTACTTTTCAGGGACATATCTATGCTGAATGAAGACTATGGATGGTGCCATATTTTAACTCTGGTACTCAGAAAAACATATTAGATTATCACAACTTAACTGAAATCAGAACAGATATATGATTAATTGTTAGAACATAATTCAAATGCTTCTGTTCAGAGAAGCATAGAACTTCCCGTAATGAGATGTCTGCGTCTTCTAATAAAACCATGCATCCCACACAGAAAACAATCTACCTCTAGTTCCACATATGTAAAACATCCATCTTAACAGCTGAAGAATGCTGCCAGGCAGTGATGTGGGCCATAAGGAGCTTAGCCTGCCTCTCCCCTGCAAATACTCTTGGACCCAGATAAGCAAAGGAAAACGGGCAGATTGTACGACAAGCCATGGGGCAGTAAGTTATTTGTGATGTAGAAGTATGTCTTTAACAAATGGAAACTAGTGGTATGATACTCGATATAACTTTGTTTTCTTTTCTAAGTTATGGAAGCACCCAAAGTAGGTTTACAAAAAAAAATCTCACGAATGTGATACTAGACCTCATCCCAGCTAATGGGGAAATTACCCATTCCCCTCAAAGGCACTGAGATCCTCTGCCATGCATTACTATGTCCCCTGAAACCTACTCTGCAGATATGTAGTCTGCAGATATGTGTATTTACATGGTGACACAATCCCAAACTCAGCAGGGGCACTGTCTCTTGCAGAGACAAAACATAGCCCAACTAAGCCTTACTAAGGCAAAAGTTTCCCGCTTACTTAAAGTTATCTGGCTGCTCTGTGCAGGGGCTGTTTCTACTCCATACGAGTTTGCTTCCAGCATCCTCAGGAACTGGCTGAAGCAGGAAGGGCTGACCTGCTTGGAGTGGCTGATCAGTATAAGCTGCTCCTGCCCCAGTAGCAGTGGCTCCCCCAGCTCCTGTAGGTACTTGCAGAGCCACCACCTGCCAGGGGACAGGGGTAGAATGAAGCTTTTCAGGATAGAAGAAGGGTGGCCTGGTGTACAGCCTCCCATGCCCCATTTCAAACATTACTTACAACCAAGTTCAGCTGGCCCTGAATCTCACTCTCTCTCCAGATGGTGATTATTGCCCACACATTGGTCTCGAGCCATAAGGCAGCATGATCAAGGAAGGCCTGTAGCGAGACGTTCACGGTTGAAAAGACAGAGCCAATCACTGCAGAAGAAGCAGACAGCTGAGAGAATAGTATGAAGCTGTGCTCCATGGTCTGAGCAGTGCTGCCTGTACAATTAAGCACTTTCCAACAAATCTGACCTCTGTTCAACTGACTGCAGAAAGCAGACAAAAAGTATCCTCCCCAGGAATAACTGCTCTGTTCTGCTGCAACAGTGCAGAAATTTGCTCTACCCTAGGGGTTGTTCCACCACAGATACCTGTACACCTTTATAAAGCACAGCAGAAGACTTCACAGTAGTTTTTACTCAAAATCTAACCCAACTGGAAACATGCTTATTAATAGAATGATGCTCCATGGACAGCTATAATGTGTAAAAAGAACTGACCATAGTCAGACACTGACCATGACTGGCATGGAAAAGGCTAAGGAGTAAGTGAAACATTGTCACTGTTGCTAATGTCCGTATCACAGGAAAGGCAGGCAGAGATACAGGTTTAAACACAAAGGTTTATAAGTACTATGATCACAGCCCAGAAGACTTAATCCATCTCCCAGAAACACAATTTTGTCTTCAACGCTTACCAGTTCCATTGTTCGGGTGGAATACCACTAACATCATGATACTGTGCAAGACATTTCTTATGAATACATTTAATTTTGAATTAAGTGCAGGACCAAATATTTGAATTCAGCCCTATAACTAAGTAGATGGGGCATTAAGAAAGAAGCTAATCCAGACTGGGTGTTTTTTAAGTTTGCATCATAGAAAAAGTGCACAGCATTTTGCACTTAGTATATCATCAGCCAAGTGCTGATCTCAAGTACTATGGATAACTTGCAGTGCTTGCTGCTTGTTCTGGATATAAAAACAAGTTGCATTTTGTCCATCATTGCCATTTTAGTCCACATTGCATCAAAACTGTTCCTTGTGGTGTGGCAAAGAACCAGGAGAGAAGAGGTAAGAGACAGATGATGGTGGCTGTGAAGGCTGACAGCAGGTCACAACTGAGAGAAAAGAACAGAGCTATGTTACTCTACCAAGACATTAAATGCCACAAAACATGAAAGTCCACCCAAATTGAAAATAAATTAAAAAAAAAAAACCAGAAACAACAACAACAACAAAAAAATAAACCTCCAAAGCATGAAAACTTAATGAAAGAGAGAAAAAAGAAAAATGTGACGAATCAAAAAGACACTAAGAATGGCCCAAAATAAATTCTAGCAGAACAAACTGGTTTAATTTTATATTTGAATTCCTAAATCAGAAGTAATTTTGAGTACTGATGAAATACTGTATGCACTCCATGCCTTTGATTATCAGGACATTTTTATCACCACACAAAAATTTAGACTGTCATTTGCCTCTGTTTAAGCAATTAGTACTTGATTCCCATCCATGTTCAAAGTTTGTTCAGATCTGACTGTTACATAGGGGAAAAAATGAAACTTCATAATATCTGTACTTCCTATACTATACTACTTATGCCCTTTCCTCAGAAAACAAGACAGAGAGTTGCTGATAAGCCCTGCCTTCCAGTGTCAGGTGTATCTGAAGTTGTCTGGTGTTCTGTTTAAGGACTCCATCAGTCCTTAAATCAGACTGATGATTTAAGCTAACAGCTTAACATCAGCTAATAGCCCCACACCACCTGCCATCAATCACCAGAAAACAGTTTACAGAGCAAGGATGGCTTAGGCATTTTAAAAGTGACTACAATTCTTTCCAATCTTTAATAACTTTCCAATCTTTTATTTTATGCCACAATTTATTCAAAGATTCTTGCTGTACTTTGTACCTAAAAAAAGACAAGCATCTCAAATAAAGTTCACTTACTCTAGGAAGCCCCTGGTGGGGCCATAAACTGAGTGGTGACCACTGAATACACACCTCCTTATCCAATGCATTATGTTCAGTATATGATGCAGTATGATTCAACAGAAACTTTTCCCACGGCAAGATGCAGTATCTGTTTCTATGGGTTTAGATTCCCGTTTATGCAGACTTCTTTTCAAAATACAGTTTGTGTCTTTCTGAATAAAGAGGTTTGAATTAGGTCCGTAACTTAGCCTTTATATATTTAACTATAGCACATAATAGGATTATTTACCGCTTTTATAAAGTGACAAGTATCTGCTATACAGTATTTGGGGAATTATACCGTTTGAATGCCTTCAGTTAAAAGCCAGCCTCCAGCCTCCATATTTTTATAAGATCAAAGCTAATATTTCTCTGTTTAGCTGTCATTCAGAAAGATGATGTCAAATCTCAGTCAGAGTTTTTCTTTGCATTCAGACTTTAGCAGCCACTGATTATCGCCTATCACAGATAAAACTGCTGGAAGTTGTTTGGAAAAATACTCATGCAGCTTGCATTCCCTTCAAAATGCCTTCTTCAAAATGCCATGAAGGATGCCAAGGTAACTCCCAACCCAGAATGGGGCTCAGGCCAAGGCTGCTCCAGAACCTCCAATTCTTACGGCTGTCATGGAGACCCCATCAACAATTCATATACCATACCTTTGTACTTGTTTCTGCAAGGATTCACTGCAAGTAAAAATCAAAGATGTGAAGCAGGTTAAGTGTGATCCTTTATTTGCCTCTAAATTACTACCCTTTGCTCCATCATAAATTCTAGAAAAACAGTACTCCCATTGGAGGGTCTAACAAAGGATGGGGAGGAGGGCAGGTGATGGAAAGAAATACCTTTTTATCCCCCTACTCCATGCAGAAGAGGCTCATCGTTTTTCCTTGTACAATTCTTAGAAGAGGTCATAGAGTTCCATGTCAGGTAAATTTTTGCCAAACAAATCGCCCATAAGGATGGAAATGATCCCTTAGACAGCTGAGACTAGATTCCCACAAGCATGGGCAAGAGTACTTAGTCACAACATCTGTTCCAGACATCATAAATCATGTATTTCACACACACAAAAACACCCCCACATAAATTTAAAGAACAGAGTAGAAGAGACTAAGGTCCAAGAAATGGCATTGTATTATTTAGATAACACTTTGAGTAAGTCTGAAAAAGCTCATAACTAATATTACAGAGCACCTCAAAAAACAAATCAAACAGCTTAAAAACCCAAACAAAAAAAAATCCACAAAAATCTAACAACAAACAGCTGTACTATATTCAGAGCAAATTTTCTGCCAAGTCTAAATAAGACAATGACAGCCTAAACAAAAATACACCATTTAGGTGATAATTCAGTGCACAAGGAGCAGCCCTACACCCTGATTTCAGCTCCTCTCTAGCTGAAGCCATCGTAGTTGACTCAGGGGACAACAGAAGGCAAACAAGTTTCAAGACAGGCACCTACTGCAACAGCCCTGTGCCTCAAGCTGCACCAGAAAGAATGTTGGACGTTAGGAAGAATTCCTTCACAGAAAGGGTGATCAGGCTTTGAAACAATCTGCCCAGGGAAGTGATGGAGACACCATGCCTGCAAGTGTTACGAAAGGTGTGTGGATGTAGCACTTGGGGGGACACAGTTTGTTGGTGAACACAGTGCTGCCAGGTTAATGGTTGGAGTTGATAATCTTAGAGGTCTTTTCCAAACTTAAGAATTCTATTATTCAGAAGGCCAGGTCTCAAGTATCTCCAAGTTTTGCTTTTACAATAGTTTGCAGAACTTTGTCCAGGATCATTATAATAATTTTTATCTTGTACTAGCAAATATTTTGTCAAATGTCCTGGAACTTGAAACATGTCTCAAATCCATTTACAAAGGTGCAGGGAAACAACAAAATTTACCACTGAAAGTTAGACAAAATTAATTCCTTCCTAGGGCTTTGGTGGTAAAATAACCCCGAGATTACCAAGTCTTCTGATAAAACTGTCATTACAACTCCCTACACGCATAAAATAGTCTCTGTAAAAAAAACCCAAGTTTCAAAAAGTTGGTTACATACTTGTAGACAGAACAAAAAGTATAAATGTCACTTCACAGAGTCATTTTAGCACAGAATATGGTGTATTGATTTTAATGGCTTGAAATATGCAAAGTAAATGGATTTTTTCTTATTATACTTCACATACATGCAAGATATATAACAGCTGTACAAATCAACGAAATGTCAGCTAAGATCTGATCTGTGTGCAGTAAAGTTTGTGACAAATATTAAAATAACGGTACTCCTGCCCTTATATGTTGCATTAGGCAGATATATAGAATATCTGTTTTGGTATAATTTAATGTACAGCATGAAAATGTGAAAAACTAACACAGTAATACTGCTCCTGAAAAGATGAGTCTTTACTTTCCCTGCCTGCTTGATCCCACTGCCTCCTTATCACTGGCAACAGTTTGTTTATCTGGGCATATCATAATCTAGATTCAAAAACTGAACTGACGAAAAGAAGAGCAGTTTGGAAGGGGGAAATAATAAAATAAATCCAACCCCAATCAATAGCAAATACATTAGGTTTTGATGAAATGAGCACCCTGACCCTAGGTGCTATTACCAGGACAAAAGATCACCATCTCTCAGTATACCTGTGTGAACTTGGAAAACCTTAGATCATAGAAGTCACACTTACTCTGGTGTGTGGAATGAAAACATTTATTGGTGTAAGCTGGAAAATTTATAACACTGTTACAGAACCCAAGTCTCCCACCAATTTATCCAGCCAAGAATATGTAACATGTTTGATGAAACTTATAGAAGGAAAAAGCTATATTAAGGCACAGTCTTGCATTATTTAAGTTCCTTCATTCACTAGTATCAGGGTCAGCATCTTAAGAAAAAATGCTACATTCATCACTCAGGATAGTAAAAGCTACACTTAGTCTTATTTTCAGATTATTATAGTAAAGTATTTAAGAAAACAAAAAAGATCCTCTATGAAATCAAGCCCATTAATCAAATCTCTTGTAAAATGTTCTATATGTTTTGCACTTGCATATCTTGTTCTTGCTAATAGCATGGTAGTTGAGAATACACCCTAGTTAGCATTAAACAACTAGGTACTTTTAAATGTTAACTGTACATGGTAGCATAAAACTACAAATGGTCAAAGATCCTGTGTTTTGTCCAGAAGGAAAGAAAACTATACAAATGTTAACAAGAGATTTTTAAGGTTATAATTGTAAAATGATCCCAGCAAAAAGAAAATGCAGTCAATATTCTTACCGAATGCCCCATTCCCTCATCCCCTTGCTACTTCAGTTCTGTAGATCTTGACCAGTTTTTGAATCTAACTATTTGTGACTCTTCTGGGCTCTCTTCTCTCTTCATATTGCTTTCTAAAGGAAGCAAAATATACTTAAATTAACCCCTGTTGCAACTGCAGTTGAGTCAGTCAAATTACACCAGGGTTAATTTGCCTTTGTCTAACCATGCTCTGAGATCTCCAGTCTGCTCAGATAAACTTTTGCAGAGTTGCTTTGTGTTTGGATTTTTTAGGTGAAACAGCACATGCATTTAGGTGTCAAGGTCCATAGGAAGCTGGAACCAACTAAATGTAAGGTAGATCTAATTGATTTAAGGGTAGGACACTCGTAGTCTTCAAATGCAGAATTCTCTTGGCTACAGAAATCAGAACTCATTCGCCAAGGGAAACACAAGACCTTCTCTTTACAAAAGCTCTTCCGCAGTGACATTATATCAACTCCCCTGAGGTAAACAATCAGAAATATCTCAGAACCTCAAATAATTAAACAAACAAGAAGCAATCAATGGTCCAAGTATGCCAACTGTAAAAATACAAGAGACAGATGGAGATCAGAGCTTTTTAGGTAGAGATCTGTCTATAGAAACATTAGGAAGACCTGGAATTCATAAATTTGGAACCAGAATCCAGAAAGGAAGGATAAAATAATAAAATAATAGATATAATAGGAACAAGATTTATTTCTGTTTATTTGAAACACAGATTTTAACTTGTAAAATGTATTGACCTACAAGAAACAGCATTCCTATTAAAAAAACCCTCCCAAGTGAATTATGTTAGTATTGCTGGCAAATAACACAGTGAAATGAGCAGTGATTACCACAAGTGCTGGCACATATAAGAATTCCAAGCCTCGGGGCTGATGTGTTAAGTCCTTTCATCGCTTAGTAACAGTAATATATATAAGTTGCATGCTCATATCCATCAGGATACAAACTCCAGGAATTAATTAATTGATCTGAAAACATTTTTTGGTGGCAGCACACAAACACAGCTGGACCCAGGAACCAAAGCCTGCAAATGCACACAGAAAGCTGAAAGGTGATGTCTAAGAAGAATGCATAATACAAGAAGGTTAAAAGAGAAAGGAGAGAGAGAAAAAAAAAAAAGGAAAAGAAAAAAAAAGAATTAGGAAAATCCACTGCCTAGACCATGTGGTGGTAAATTACATACTTCACAATGCCTGCCATAGTCCCATATTCTTAAAGTTACTTCTGCATTCTCAATACAAACTCTTTCAATATATGTCCTTTCAAAATTAATTTCTTTAAAAAGACTGATGCATTAACTGTTCTTGTTAAACTATTTCTAATTAAAACAGTATGAATAAAATAATATTTCGTAACTCAAGGTGACTGAAATCCCAAATGACTGCGTGATCTTAACTTCTAGCCTTCTTGCCATTTTTTTTAATAGTTCTTCTTTCTTTTTTGCAATCCCTTCTTGTTCTCATCTTAATTTAAAAGCCAGTCTGTCAATCTTCTGTATATCAATTGTCAATAGGATACTACTTGGTACAATTTAGTGTCAGATGAAACCCTTAAAGAAAAAGGTGCCTGTTTTGAGAAGAGCTCTGCGTGCACACAGCCAGGTAAGTGAAAAGCATACAGTACTGAAAAGAGGCACCTAGGACTATTTTTTTGGAGCTTATTTGATTATCAGCTCTAAATCAAGAAATTCTTCCTTTCTGACAGTATGTTGTAACAGATCTTATTCAGCTTATTATTAATAATAATAAGATTATTCAGATCTTATTATTAATCCCTTAATCCAGTGGACTGCATCACTTGCAGAATAACTTTAATAGAAAGGACATAAAATTCAATCATGAGATGAATAAATTAGGACCTTTCACAATAATGTGTGTGTGAAATAAATCCAGTGAGGATGTGTTGGGGCCAAAACTACTCTCATTCTTGAAAAGAAAAATATGATAAATGTTTACCTAAATTAATAGATTATCTACTCAGTCCCTCAAGTCCTTCCAAAGAATCTCATGATAGAAGACACTGTAAAGACTGAATGGAATTTCATACAGAAGCAGTACATCACCAGAATGACCTTCCTAAAATATTAATGAAATTTAACAAAAACCACACCAATAAAATAAAGCCAGATCTATATATACAGTGCTACAATTGCAAAAAGACTTTCATGCTTATAGCAGGAATTAATCTCAATTTTCTTTCTCTAATAAATTAATAATAGGAAGGCAGATTTGGCATTTAACTTATTTCCACATTTCAGCATGACATGCTACCTATACCTAAGACTGTCACCTCTATTTTCCTCCTCCTTATTGTGCAAACTATTTCTTCTTCCCTTTTCTGAGCCATCCTATGCCCATACTGCCATCCTATGACCACTCCCTTACTCTCCATAAATGCCTTTTTTCACCTGACTTTAGAACTCCATGTCTCCTTTGTGCTCTCTAATCCCTGATTCCCATGCAGCATCTCCACTTACAGAAAGTGCAACCACTTCTTCTTCATTGGGTTCATCTTCTCTCTTCCTCCCCTTTTCACTACCAGACTCCCAACCCATTATCAGAGCTTCTAGTCAGGCCATAACTCCTGGTCAGGTGTCACAATTCAGAGACCAGTTCAGCAGCTTAACCTTCTAGAAAATAACCCAGAGCTTTGTCAGACAGCAGGGCTTTAAAAATACTGGTAATGTCTATGAAGGCTTCACTTTGAATCACTAGGCTTGCCAGGCCCCAAGTACCTCCAGGAAAGGCAATGATTGATCTTCAACCTCTGGAGTAGGCGCAGAGGAAGAAATCTCAGCAATTACAGTCCCAATGCTCCATTTGCAAGGCTAATTTTGGAAAAAAATATGAATAGGGGAAATCCATGTGGTTTTACAAAAACCAGATTAATTCTTAGTTTAATAGTTTGTAAAATGGCCTTCTTGGACTCTAAAGCCCAGCTATGCACCAAACCATAGTATAATGAATACCAGAGGCTTAAAGCAAAGAAAGACAAAAGGATTCAAGATCTGTGTATGAATATTAACAGGTTTTAAAGTTAGCATGTACATAAAAACCAAAGAAAATCTAAAAAGATAATACGAAATTATTTGCTAACCTTTGCTCTGTCTGAGTCTCACTTTTGTTCCTACTTTTCTGCAAGGTGGAATCCATGATATTGGTGACAGTTTTTTGTGGGAAGGAAGAGAGAGATTACTATCAACAAGAAACGCCATTGTCATGCCAGAACATGAATAGTTGAATATTAATCATGCTAAAAGACACCGCTCCCTGCATCTAAACAGACCATTAGTGAAAACAATGTCTTAATCTTAAAATGGAAAGAAAGTATTTAGAATACTGGTAAGTTAAACTGTCTTGCTACCAAAAAGTGTGAGCAATGCAAATGAAACATGTCTGCATGTGGAATTTGTCCTGCCAGTGGCTCACATGAACCATGGCTCTCCTCTCCTGTGACTACATGCCCTCCTGTAAGAGTCGGTCTGGAGTTCCCTCATATGCTTCATGACCGTTGCAAGGATAGAGGCTATCCCAAGGACCCCCACCCTCTTCTGGACAGGAGTTCTGGCCTGGCTGAGGTGGACGCTGGCCAAGGGACTGTTTGCTGGTGCACTGTACTTGCCGTGCTGCTATGGTACAATGCCTTAGAACAGGTACTGCGCCTACAGCTGCTTCTCGGAGCACCACTGCATGTTCTGTCTCGGAGCACCTCACAATGGCCCATAAATCTCCCCACCTCTTGGCCAGACGCCACTCGCTTTGGAAAAGGACTATAAGAAAGCGGCCCTCTGGAGAAGCCTTTGAGATCTCCCCACAGAAGACATGTCTATTGGCTGGACCACGAGGACACTGGAGTCTATTGGCTGGAACCATGAGGACCCCGGTATCTATTGGCCAGACCACGAGGCCATCCATCTTGTCTGTCAGTAGCTATTCCCTATCCCCCTCTTTCTCTCTCTCTCTCTTTACTTTGTTTCCTTTAACTCTCCCTCTATCGCAAAACTGAGTTGTTGGCACTCAATAAAAGTGCATTTCTGCTTTGAGCAAACTGATTTGTCCCCTGTTGTTGTCTTTTGCACCATTGAGATCAAAAACGAACCACCACGAATCTCGCCTGTATTAACAGTGGATTGTGACACCTCCACATACAATAGAAATAAGTCAGCTCTTGCATCAGTTGTAGAATATGACGTTAGTAGAAACTAGGTACTAGTAAGTACCTTAAGGTGAATTATTTCATATCAGAAAGTTGGATTTTTGTCATCTCACTGTTTCCCTTACTCTGTTCCTCCGTTAACAGAGAAGCCAGTTATCATTTAAGGCTCCTTAAAGGAACATGAATAAATATTGACATTTTATTGCCTTCTGCCTGTTCCTAGAATTAACAGCAAAAGGTAGCAGCCACCAACTGCCCAGCAAAATTTGCTGAAGGGTCAGAAAGATAACAGGAATTTCAATCAAAGGCTAGATTATCAAGATATTAATATTATGTGAGACGGGGCAACTAAGAGACGTTGTAAAAGACCGTCTATTGCTTTATTATTTTCAGTCTCATAGAAGGGTGAGACATTAAAGGTGTTAGATCCAACATCATAACATCAGAAGCTGCTTAGTTCTTAGTTACAATGCCTTATGTCAGTTTTTTAGCCAGTCAAATACTTCTACAAAATTTGCTAGCATCTTTTTACACCAATCATTGATTGCTTTGCGTTTCATGCGTTTCATGGCTTTGCCACAATGCGTCATTTTTCAACCAATCATATAACACTTCACAAACTTACATTGATACATCTTAAATTTCTAACTTTATCAAAAGGTTCTATTGCTAAATTTTAATATCTTTTACCATCTTACTTAACATTTTGTTTTGCTTACATAACACATATTTCTGTTTGCTTAAAATATATTTCTACTTAAACTACAAATTTATATTCTTGTTTTATGTCTATTTCACTTATATGCTCTAATTCTCCAAGCCTTCTCCAAGGTCTTAGGTCAAACATTGCATCCATCTCTACCTCTAAGCCTGTATGTGCAAGGCCCTGAGAACTCTCTGTGCCTGCATTTCCCGAACTAGACAAACTATCTGCTATCCCCAAAGTCCTTCAAAAGTAAACACACAACTGCACTTAGAATTTTCCTTCAGGGAAGACAATCAGAAAGATAACAAACAACACATGTCAGATATTATGCACATCACTTGGCATCCTCTGGAAAGCATTCAGAGAAACTATGGTGATGAGTAAGGTATAAAAGCCTATATAAACTTTTTTTAAAAATTGCAACGAAGGTAGTGGTAAAACCTCACTTGAAGAGTGCTTTCTTGTGGTTTATTTCCAGAAATTTTTATTCAAGAACAGAAACAAAAAATGATAAAACCAAACCAGATTTAAATGAAAACAGCATTTTCTATGAAGGAAAGATTTTTTTTCTGATTTTCCTGGAGTTAGCCACATTGCTCTTTAATAACGAGCATTTTCTGATAGAATTACCTGTATTAATCCCTAAGCTCCTGAAAGAGACGCTTTACTCTTGACCCTACTGATCTGTATAAGAATGATGAGACAGTGATTGTTTGCAGAAAATGAAGTTCATTTACAGCAAGAAACTGGAACCAAGAAAGCCTTCCACAACTGGAATTAGTGTGGGTATGACAGCTTGAGACAGCAACATCAACTTAAACTAACCTAGCACATGAAAAAAGGCTCAGTTTTTGTTGGGTTTCTTTGAAAGCATGTTTAGACTTCCCTAGAGAAAGGCTCTGCCTACAAGTGATGACCATGCATAATATGCAACTACTGGAATTCATGGAATGCAGTTAAGTAAATTCATACGCTATTTAATAAAAATGCAAATAAGGAAAAAACAGAGAGAGAACACCAAAATGATAGCAAAGTCACACCAGTATGAAAAATTCCATACCAATGAAACATCACATCTAACAGAAATAAACTATTTTCTTGGTGACTATAAAAAGAGTGCAAGTGAAATTATTACATTGACCTCAAAAGACCTTAAATTATACCCTACTGAAGGTACAGTATGTTATTTTGTCTCTGCAGTAAACTGAGTGTAAATTTCACATAAGTTTTGAAGCCAACTTTTCAAATTATAAGTAGGTCTAGGAATAATTCTCAATATATCTTCCTTAACAAAAAAAAGCTCCAAAACATCAGGACGTTCAATAGAAGTTTGATTACAGCTGTTTTGTAGGGATTTGAAGATAAACTGTAATTAAGAGATAGTAGGGCTTCTAGAAGATCCTAGTAGATGAGGCTTTGAAATTTTAACCAGGAGTGAATTAACAGATGAAAGAAAATTAAAATATCATTAGCAAACAAATAATTAGCCACCAAGCAAGACTCTCCCTGCAGATGATATTGTTAAAACAGGTCAAACGACCAACAACAGTAATAAAAAAACCAAAAAACACCCCAAAGAAACAAAACAAAAAACCAAACCCCAAACAAAATCCACAAACAAACAAAAAGCAACAAGTAGAAGTCTGCAACAGTTCCAGAGATGAAGCAACTTTCCTTAGCTGAAATGCTTTATACAAAATTATGTATACACCCAATGGAGTGTACTGGGAACTGTCATTGAGCAAACATACCATTCAAAGCCTCTCAAACTGCAAAACATCAACAGGACTACTGAGGCACATTCCAGAATCTGTACAGGAAAAGTAAAGGACCCATGCAGGTTCAGAATGGAGTAAGGCATTATCCAAAGTAAAGAGTGGCAGCTACTCCTCAGAAACAACTGGATCCTGCTCAAACAGGTTATCAAAAAAGGAACTTGTACTTTGAGACCTGCACCAATTCATGATTGAACCTGAGGTCAGGGACACAGTGCAAGGTATTATACTTAATCCATTATACTTTACTCCTGCATCAGGGGTTAGCCTCCAGCTAGTATAACAGTAAACTGATCCTGTTTACCTTTAGACAAGTAATAGCTGTATCTGGCCATGCCAAAAGGACACCTAATTTTCCAAAACTAGGGAACATAACCTAGCAGAATGGTAAAAACTGCTCCTTGATTATGACTAAGAAACAGTAAGTCTGAGAGGCTCTCATAAACAGCTCTGTGCTATAAAAAGAGGTTGGGGTGCTAATGTAAGTCAAATAGAGGCATAATTTTCATTTCTTGTCTGTCTAGTCATCTCTCCAAGTTTTACAATTGTGTTAAGTTACCTAAATAAACATTATTATTTTCTTTCATCTACCATTGGAAATGCAAAGTAAAGGGCAACCATTAATTGTAATCATCTTATTTGCAAGGTGAACCCATAATCAGGATTCTGATCTAAGTAGAATCCAGTATATTAGAAAGCTCTTCCCAATCCCTGTGAACATCTCTGTGAACATAATACTAAATCTAAACACTACAGAGAAAAAGGTGGTACCCACCAAAGATATTAGGAGAAACACTGCCAGGAATTCTGATGATGACAGCCATAATCTTTGCTGATGAGAGCCAAGGAAGTGCCCAAGATGTCTGAAAAGCTATCTGGACCATTGGGCCCAAAGGCTATTGGTCAACAGTCCAAAGTCCTATTGACTGGCCAATAGAAGTGCCATCCCTGGCATGAGTCACTTCTGGGACTGCCATTGCTTCACATCTGGTGCAACAACCTGATCAACAGGACAAAAGGACCTGCCCTGAGGAACTTCTCAGGTGACACTGACTTGGAGGAAGCTCCAGGAGGTCCCAGGTGGCTGCTGGAAGGCCCCCACTGGTTGCTCCCTGTCACTCAGAAGGCCCTGCTGGCTGCAGGAGTCACGTGCCAGGAAGCCCAGGATGCTCAAGGCATAGGCTAGGGCTGCAGGCCATGGGCAGCCCTGCAGGGATGGGGCTGAGGCCCAGCAGGTGAGAGGGAGAACAGAGTCAGGAGTGGATCCTTGCTGTGCTGGAGGCCAACCACGTCCTGAGCACAAGTGTGGCTGCCAAGCACACGGAAAGGATAGTGGCCCTCAGCTTAGTAGCTCATGAGGCTTCATCTGAGCTCTGTGTGTCCAGATCTGGGACCTCCTGGAGCAAGACCACTCTTGACAGCTCTCCTTGCTCTGGAGAAAATCCAGAGTAGGGCCCAAGGGTGGTGCAGCATAGGAAAGAGCAGGCAGGGGGAATGGAATTTTTTACCTTCAAATACCTGCCAGGAGCCACAGGGAGGACAGACTCTTCTCAGAGGTGCATAGGGAAAAAGGGCAGGAGCCAACAAGTTGGAGCAAGGGCACGGTTGTCTGGGAACTGGGGAAAAAACATTTCCCAAAGAGGGTGGATAAGCCCTGAGTCAACCGAGTCTGCAGAAAATCAATCTCTGGAGACCCTCAAGACTTCATGGGAAAAGGTCCTGTGCCATTTCGAGGCAGCCCTGCTTTGAGCAGGGGGCTGAGCAGAGACTTTCAGGGGTCCCTGCCAATCTGCATTCCTCCTCGAGTCTGCATTTGGTTGGTTTGTTTGCCTTTAAGAGGGTGAGAAAATATGGAGCAGGGTTGACAGGGGAGTCTCTGCACATTTTTCTATGAATGAGGGGTGCGTGTCTGTGACAGATGCAGGTACAGGCATAAACAAATGGATCCACATGACAGTGGACGTCTGTAAGCTCTGCCAGCAGTGCAAATATTTGTTATGTCCAAGAATCTGGACACCTCTCTTTATCTTCTGGTATTTTCGCAATGAACTTGCTTCCCATTTCCAAGATGCTTCTCTTCCCAAGGCTTCATATGCCATTTGCATAAGGGACTAATTGTAATCAGGGCTGTGCAAGCAGCAAAGATGTGGGTAAGGGAAAACCCGTTTGATCATCTAAATTGCTCACTTTGGAGAGGAGTAGTTTAGATGATTACACATGCAGATGGGTATGCATACACACAGGTGTTATTTTACTTTGCCTTTTAACATTCACTGTTATTATAAGGTGTTTCCACACATCCTTTTCAGGCTTCTGTATTTATTAGAATTATTTGCAGAGTGGTTCCATGACTAGACGCTTTCAGAGATCCCTCCCAATGCAATATTTTCCCTGATTCCATCTGACATTAAGCCTGTGGTTGCTTATAAACACAAGAGGAAAAACTTCTTCAGTCATAATAGGACAGAAGCCACCGACACAATTGCCAGGGACAAGATTCTGTTGATTGTAACTGTGTTCATTACTTTGTGGTGCTTGCCGTCACATGGTGGGGGAGGGGTTGGAGACAGACAGGACACACTCCTCTGCTCGTTTAAGGACAACAGCGTCAATTTATTCATGGCAGCTATGTTTTACAGGGGGTTCAAAATTCACACACCTGATCATATCATTGGTTGAGGTCTCGGTGCCACGCAGCTCCTTTGCCCAATCATATGCTTGCAGCCTAGGTGGAACCTGATTGGATGAATATCCACTCAGGGGCTGGCCCATGGAACCAAGCCGGGTTTCCAAGGCAACCACAGCACAACCTAAACTTGCACTGCAACAACTGCCCTTTCCTTTTTAATTAAAATTGTAAAAATGTTCTCTGTCACCTATCTGCAAGGGCCCATTGCAAATAGGGTGGCAGAAGACAGCAGAGATCTAATTTTGAGACGAGGCTTCTCACTAGAGCTGCAGCATTCAGGACTGAGGAGCTATTAGGGGAGAACTATTAATCATAGGCTCAGTGTTTAAAAGTTGCAAGTTACAACTCTGAAAACAAGAAACAACTTAACTCAAAACCACACGTGCACCTTGAATGAAATTAGGAAGATAAACTTACACTTTACCATCTCCCAGGATCTGCTAAGAATTTTGTTTTTCCTATGAGGTTTAGGAGACTTCTTTGGGGCGAGACCTCCCTGTTTATCTCAAAGGAAAAGATCTTGGTTTTGCAGAGCCAAATTAACTGGTCAAAAACGACCTGCTGTTATTTTTTAATAGTAATGCCTGGGGTTTATGGTATTTTTCCTTCATCAGTCATGCTCCTGGCTTGATCAGGGCCCAGATCTTGGATGAGAAAGGTTTTCTCTCCTTAACTTAAATCTATGAGCAAGAGAACATTCAACCTTTTAAAATGAAATTATAACTTAACTCTATAAATAGAAACAATTTGTAAATAGAACAACAACTTGTAAACAAACTCTTTATATGAACTTTCGCTTCAGGAGTCCCAGACTTCTGTGAGGTAGGTAAACAGGTTGTTTCAATCATTGTTCCACACTTGGCTCCACCACGTCTATTGAGGAGCTATCATGAGAATGCTGCCTGTGGTCCAGGGCATGACATAGGGCAGGACAGACACATCTGGCAGGTACCAAATGTGTACCCGTGCCCGTGGAAACACATGCATATTTCCATCTCCAGGTAATGAGATTCCACAGACCTCCCCACCTATTGGTGACAAGGTCTCAAACCATTACCTTGGGTTTGGGCAACTGATCATTGCTGGATTATTGCAGTGATAGAAAATGTTTAAAAATGACTGGGTTCTGGGACTTTTCTAATAATTCTCAAATTATTCAGTGTATGGATAGCTTTAGCTACCCTCCTCTGTGGGGTCTCCACACCCATTCCTCTTTTCTGTTTCTCAAGTTTACATTTTAAAGTGTTATGTGCTGTTTCTACTATGGCTTGTCTTTTTGCTAATTTGGTGATACCACTGTGGTGTGACACACCCCAGAGCTTGGAAATGTCTTGTTTTTTGTGATCTGTCTTAGGTTTCACAAGTTACATTTTGGTATACAACTAGAAATTACATGTTTGTGTTAGCATTACAGAATAGTGATAACAAAAGTGAATCATTTGAATATCTAAGGACACTATGAAGTTATTTCTTGAGTTTGGAAGGAATTTATCCTTATATTGTATTATCAGTTATTGTACTATCATTTGCATATTTAACAACATCACTAATGGTTGCATTGAATATTAAGGAACTTTTCCCCTTTGTTAAGAATTTTGAAATTGACAACATTTTTGATTACTTTAAATGTGTTTTGGGATGATAATGCATCTTTAAATAATATGTTTTCTTCAGGAATGGTATTTGCAAAAATCTAATATTTTAAAGCTGGTTTGTATTTTGGTTCCGAATAAGGAAACATGCAAATTAGTATTTCAGTGATAGCAGTGATAAGTTTGTTATACTTAGAAACTTGCTATTAATTTTAACAGCAGTTAGCATGAATGTTTTAGCTATAAAGAAAGATGAAAGGTAGTTGTTAGTGATTTTTAGCATGAAAATTAATTTTAAACAAAAGTGATGAGGTAAGTGTTTAGAAAACTGCAATGAAATTTGTTAATGAAATACCCTTTTACTAAACTAATCCTTATACATTTGCTTTGCTGAACCTATACGAAGAATAAGCAAGATCATTGAATTTTTCAGGATGGTTGAGTGAGTGATGCTAGCAAAGTGCATATGATTAAAGTTAATAAACATTCTGCTATAAATTTTAGTACATATCCAATAAACAGCAGTCTATATCCACAACATTGGTATAATACCTTCATGGTAACAACAAAAGAATTGGTTAAAGAAATTTTGGTTTTAGCATATGTAAACAACAATAGCAAACATTGCACTGTAAACTTTACGACACATTCAGCAAACTGCAATCCATATTTGTAATATTGCCATGATGTATCTACTGTAACTGTAAAAAAACTGTTCAACAAAGATAATAATAGCTTAGTAAAGTCTGCAAAGTATGAGAGATTTGGTAGAGTTAAAGTAGAGGTAGGTGAGCAGCTGTTGGGCTCTGCTGGAGGCGAAGGCTGCTGTCTGCATTGCCTCAGCTAACGCTGCTAAATTCTTTAGTTTGCATTTTCACTGTCCTCAGGCATGAGGCTGCCAGCATCTCACTGCATTTGCAGAGAAGATGGCTTGCTCTTTATTGCTGTGTTCTAGCTTTTCTATGTGTTTGGTGATATCTCTTTAGGTTGGCTTGTTTGTTACTGTCTTCATGGAGCTTCGCACTCATAATTTTCCCCCACCACTCTTCGCTCAGCAGGCACCCCGCAGAGGGTTTTCGCATGCTCGGATTTTCTATCCTTGTGCGAGTATAGATGTTTGGGTCTTCCCCTGCCCAGGACGGTGGCCTTTTGTGTGTTTGGGGCTGCTTTAGAGTGCCACGTGGCCGCAGGCATCCCTCTGCATATCCATGCATCCCTCCCTTGCTTGCTGTAGTGGCAAGTTCTACCTTCTGCCAGATGTTCACAGGATCGGCTGCAGTGATATGGTGTTGCTCTGCAGAGGGATGACAGCTCTAGTTTTCTCTGCTGATGTCCTTTGAGTCCCTTGTCGGTATATAAAACTCTGATTCCAGCAGGGACAGTGTTCTCGGGACAGGGGTGCTGCTCTTCCCTGGTGCTGCATCTCCAGGAATTCCTGATGATGCACCTCCCTGACCCACCCACAGAGGCTGGGCCGGGTGGGGGGAGCCACGCCCCACAGAGGAGACGTGGCATCTGTTTTCCCACCAGTGGCCATGCAGTTGCCACCATCTTGGGTGCAAAAAATGTGGTGGCCGCCATCTTGGGGTGCTGTAGAGATCGTGCAGTTGCCACCATCTGGGGTGCAAAAAATGTGGCAGCCACCATCCTGGGGTGCTGTAGGGATCATCGTGCGGTCCCCTCCCACGGAACAGGGTGGCAGGGTGTGCTGACCCAAAGCGGCAGTATGGGCTGTGCTGGTTATCACAGTCTCACAATAGCAGGGCACAGTCCCACAGTGGCCATGGCCAGCCAAAGCTGATGTGTGGGGGGATAGAGAGACTGCCCCCGCGGCTTTGAACAACTGTCTTTTGTTCCTGTGAAACAAAAACCCCTGTGAAACAGGGTTTCACAGCTGTTTGCGTCCACCCTGCCCGTCCTCCTGCCTCTTTCATTATTTGTTTTAGTAAGTCCAGGATGATCTTCTATGGTTTTATAACATTGATGGCTGTTTCATTGCCATCAGAGGCTGCTGCAAATATGTTTTTGCCAGCCCTCTTCCAAGTTAATAAGTCTAATGAAGTTCCTTTGGATATATCCCGTTCATGGCCTTTGCATCACCTGAGGAGGGCTAGTAAAGCCCACTTGTTGTAATCAATCCTTCTTTTTTTAAGAAAAAAGTCCATACCTTCAGGATGGGGTATTCTGGTATAGAAACCCACGCTCTCATGGTCCCAACGACAGTTCCAGTCCTCTAGGGGGTTTCTGGAGTCATGCAGCAGCTCCGCTGTCTACCGCCAGGATTTTGCAGCAAATCAACTGTCCGCAGCAAATTCCGCTGATTTTCTGCTGTCCCACTGGCTGAGTCTTGGCTATTCCCCCTGACTGCAACAAATCTGCTGCCTTCCGCTGTCCCATCGGCTGATTCCCGTCTATTCCTGGCAATCCTCAGTCTTCCCGCAAACCCACAGTGTTTAAAGTGACTGAGTCCATCCTCACACAGGGCACCACTTGTAACCGTGCTTGTTACATTGTGGTGCTTGCAGCCCCATGGTGGGGGAGGGGTTGGAGACAGACAGGACACACTCCTCTGCTCATTCAAGAACAACAGTGTCAGTTTATTCATGGCAGATATCTTTTATAGGGGGTTCAAAATTCAGGCGCCTCACCATATCATTGGTTAAGGTCTCAGTGCTGCGCAGCTCCTTTGCCCAATCATATGTCTGCAGCCTAGATGGAACCTGATTGGACGAATATCCACTCAGGGGCTGGCCCATGGAACCAAGCCGGGTTTCCAAGGCAACCACAGCACAAGCTCAACTTGCACTGTAACAGTTGATAACAGATATAAGATCTCAGGTAGAATGAAGAAAAGGAAGCCTTATCAGAGTATCAATATTCTAGGACCTTCCAGTAGAAATTTTAGAGCAGTAAAGATGAATGGGAAAGTCCTTAGCTTTTGCTACTTGCTGATAGCCAAAATAGGATCCAATAGACAGTTCTTTTCGAATCACAGAAATTGCAAGAACACATGAAACACTAAAACATTTACACTGTCAAGGCTACGAGATTAAACAAGCCCCAGTTACTTCAATAGTATAACATTTTACAAGAACATAGAGAGTTTCTCCCTGTACAGCCTCAACTGACAAAGGCTGACTTTGGAAAATTTCCCTGAATCCTTCTAATCTCACATATAATTCTCATCCCTTTGAGAAAATGAACATGAATATAATTAGTCTGTTCAAGAAGAATTTAGCAGAATATCAGACTCTGTACAATAATAAATAGCTTCTCCCATTTCACTGAGGCCATATCCTTACATCTCATAAATGCCAAGGTAATAGATGACAGAAACAATTTTTCCAGTTTGCAATATCCAAGAAGAAAGCCAGACAATGAACGGGAATGTTTCACAACAAAACCCAAGAATGAACTTTATTGTTTACATGGTAAAGTAATGGATCAAGTTGCTGAAAGCTATAGCTTACCATTTCAAACAAATGACCTGGTCCAATGAGCCAGACTTGATAGCAGATGTCAAAAACCCTAGACCAGCAGCTGCCATCTGCCTTATCCACAAAAATCCACATGCTTCTCCCTGGTCACATTTCTCTGTAACCACCAAGATATAGGCATCTCAAACCCAGTAAAGTCCAGCTATCACAAACTGTCCTCAACACCATACCATGTCCTAGATTTAATATAAAAGGAAAAAGACATGTGAGGCTGGCCCAAAAGAACCTGCTAGGAATCAGCCTGATTAGCAGAAACATACAACACAGCGGCCTAATTGAGGTTTGAAGCACTGCTGTTATTTCATTCAGCAAAACTGTTTTCAAATATAATAGCTAAATAACTAAGTTAAGTGCATTGCCTGTGTTATGAATCTGACAAGAGGAACCAGCTGGAAACTGAGCTGGAGCTGAAGCTCTTTATCATCACAAGTGAAAAAATCTTGGTACCATAGGAGACACAACAACAGAGGGACTAAGAAGATCAGGTAGTAAAAATGTTGGCAGTACCTTTTGGCTACAATCCAGGAGATTCAATCTAAATCAGCAGTGTAAACTAAAGTAAATCCACAAACTTACCTGCAGCTCTATGCAGTGGGTACATTAGAAACTAAGGATTATCATCGAAAAAGAGGGGGGAAACAATATTAATAAGAAGATGCAATTGGAAAATGTTAAAGCTCCCTTATACTGAACTGGAATGAGGCAACCCTGAATATACATACACACTGAGGAATGAGAGGCTGGAGATCAGCACTGCAGAAAGTGAGCTGGAGGTCTTGGTCAATGAATGGCAAGTTGAATGTGAGTCGTTGTGCCCTGGCAACCAGGAGGCCCCACCCTTTTCTGGCGGGCATCAGGCACAGCCAAGGGAGGGAGGGGACTGTCCTGCTCTGCTCTGCACAGGGTTGGCCTCACCTCAAGTGCTGGGTGCAGTTCTGGGTGCACAATATAAAAAACACATTAAGTTGTTAGAGAGTATCCAGAGGAGGGCAACAAGGATGGTGAAGGGCTTTGAGGGGAAGCTGTATGAAAAGACTGAGGTCACTTGGTCTGCTCAGCCTGGAGGGGAGGAGGCTGAGTTACAACTTCCTCATGAGGAGAAGAGAAGAGGCAGGCACTGATCTCTTCTCTGTAGTGACCAGTAACAGGATCCAAGGGAATTGCCTGCAGCTGTGTCAGGGGCAGTTTAGGTGTGATATTAGGGAAAGGTTCTTCACCCAGAGGTGTTTGGGCACTGGAGCAGGCTCCCCAGGGAAGTGGTCACAGCACCAACCCTGAAAGAATTCAAGAAGTTGTGGACAACAATCTCAGGCACATGATGTGACTAGGGGTGGTCCTACGCAGAGCCAGGAGTTGGATTCAATGATCCTGAAGGGCCCCTTCCAACTCAGGATATTCTGTGATTTTGAGATTCTGTATATATGCACACCAGGTGACATTTCAGTTCCTTTCCTCCGACACATGTTGGAAAGGGCCAAGGGAAAGTTCAACACATAAGTAAACCAGATTCTATCATGCATATTGTCAGACTGGCTGAAGTGATTCCAGGACTCCAGAAATTTTTGAGATTTTATCATTCTCAAGGCATAAGCAAGTTAAATAGCAAGTCACCTGAGCTTCAACCACTTTTAAGAGGATTAATACACCTTTATCCTCTGAGTCTGTATGTTGCTCTATACTTAAGACATGTCAAAATTTACCATTAATTCACATGCAGTTTTGAGTTCTGCAATATGAACATAAATACCTCCAATACTAACAAACCATAATAAACATGTTTAAGTGTAGGACTCCTCTCAGACGGAAAACAAAGTCATACCTGAGAACAACATATAGCAGAACTAATGGAGATGAACTTTTGCTATTTTGAACAAAGCTGCTGTGTTTAATAAACCTTATAACTTTACAGAGAGTTACACAGATTTATTATTTTTTTTAAATAGAGCCTGGATATGAAGACAGATATTTTATTAATTTTTCTTACAGGAGACTGTGTGTGGTCTGTATTACAGTTACAATTTCAAGTCAGCATTACGAAACAGACTACTACATCTCCATATGAACCAGCAATGAAGCCAATTATTGCTGAAAGAAGCTAAAATCTGAGAAAAAGCATCAAAACTGAAGAGAGAGACTCCAACATTCTCAGTGCATGCTGTCACAGTGTACAATAGTTGCCCAGGTGTGTTCTGTACAGGTTGTGTACATAAAGACAATGCAAAAATTATATACTTAGGCCTTCCTTAAGTTGATCAGCTCACTCTGTGAGAAGAAAAATCAGTAGAAAACAGCACACACTAATACTTACAGGAATAAGTTCAAGTACCCAGAATTCAGAGAAGGAACATAAGTCATGCCCACAAAAAGACAAAAAGTGATTTGTACTTTGAAACAAGCGCCTATGACACAGTGAAGATTTTTTGGTTTTGTTTAATCCTTTGCAGAAGTCCCTGCAACTAGAATATTCTCACAGTTGTGCTGAAACATATGAAAAGAGAGACTCTTAAAAAAAATCACACTGAACAAGAATACGCAATCAGAACTAGAGAGTTAAGTTTGGGGGTATTTTCCAAGCACTTTGAAAACCAGCACATTCTCCCTTCATGTTACTAGTCTACAGTCTCTTTGCTGTGATAATCAGCAACTGAAGACTCCTACACTTACACATATGGGAATTAGTTCAAACTTCTAAGCTTCTCAGCAATTAAATAAGGAATTTTATGTAACAGTACACTGATTATAAGTACTGTTATTATGTTCTTCTAGAGCTAGATTTATAAACAGACTTCGCTGAGGTGAATGTCACTATTGCAGTGGCACAGTGATTTCGTGCTCACTGGGGCAGCAGTTCTTCAGGGAAGGGAACAGTGAATTCTGGGGAACCAATTTGTTAAACATTGCTGAAGGAACACAGCAGAGTTGTGGGTGTTCAGTGCTCTGATTTAAGTGTCATTTGAAATGAGTATGCATAGACAGCAATACAAATCAGCAGGCTGTGCCTCAACTGAGGAATTAATCAGTGTGTCGTGATTTCTGGAAAGTAGTGCACTTACTTCAGTGGAGAACTGCCCCAAAACAAAAGGACATGAGGGGAAGGGAGAACCTCTATAGACTAATGTCTGTCTTGTTGGTCACGGAGGAAAATTAATGTTATTTTTATTCATTTAGAAGTATTTCAAGCAATTATATCCCATTTACTTTTGTGCCAAACAGTGCTTGCTAGAGTCACGTCTCCTTTACTGCAAACAGCAGTACTCTTTAGCCTGCAAGTTTAAAGGTCACGCAGCATTAAACTTGCAAATGCATTGGCATAAAGAAGGTAATAGTTGTTGTCAACAATACTGACATATTTTTCTGAAATATTAAAATCTTTTAATTTTCATATTCATTAGAAAATTCAAATGATTTTTAAATATGTCATGACACAAAACAGAGCCTATAAACCTACAAGTTTCTCAGCTAGGGAAAAGTTATTCTCATATGTGAGCTACTTAGAAATCTGGTAACAACTAAAATAAGTACTGTCAGTTGACAGAAAAAGGAATCCAAGACATACAAATGAAAAAAATCTACCTTGACTAGACAGAAGATAATCTTGAACTGTACAGTGTAATGGGATCTGCACAGTACACACATACCTCTGTGTCCTAGAGTATCCAGTGCACAAAGTTCAGTATGGTGCGTCAGAACCAGCCAGTTCAACATAGTCTTTCTCAAGTAGTCATGGTTTAAACACAGATGTACATAAATTTTTAATGTCTATTTTTTAATATATATTCAATACTTCTTTATTCTGTACTTTCCATGCCCCTTGTAGTACAAGTAAATCTAACTAAACCCATCCTCATTGTTTTGGTATTGTGAGGTCAGAGCCTGTAGAAACTCAAACCAATGATTAACCGTTATTCTTGAAGTGAAACAAATCAATTTCAATAATTATAGCTCACAGAATTCAGTAATTTTTTCCTCACCCTCTCAGTGCAGTTGGTAACGTTTTGCTTCTGTTTTCATTTTAAAATAATTTGTTTTGATTATATACATTTGAGTTTTTTCCCTTTATTAAGTGAATTGTAGCTATCTAGAAGTCATTGCATTTCGAACCTGGAAAAACACAAACCAATGGATCCCTACCTCAGTATCCGATTGCTCTCCAGAACTATTAAAAATTACTTCTTTTTTGATTTGGATGTTCAATATATTAAATTAACACTTTGTTCTACAGGAATAGAGGCCACTGGACAGAGGGAAACATTTTTTGCTTATGCAGCTTGTTGGATAACTAAAGCATTTCAAAAGATTTCCTTGCCCAGAAGGTCTGGGATAAAAAGTTACTTCTTATAAATATGTACAATTAACCTTAAAGTATTGTGGATGAGAAGGGTATGCAACAGTAAAAGCAGGAAAAACAGTTTCCCACCTTCAATCTGGACAAGACAAAATCCCACTTGATCTCCAAAAAGTGAAGTTACCCAATTTTTACTTACATTGCATTCTCAGGGACTTCTGTATCCCAGAACTCACTACTCGGCTGTAGAATGGGGAAATAATTCCTCCAGAAAATCCCAAAGGATGGAGTGAAAGAGGCAGAAAATTTGTGTTTTTAATAAATTAGGGCTGGACACTTTGCTTTGCTCAGTTCCTTTTTTATCCTCTCTCACTGCAGCTTTGGCTCTTTTCCTATCTACTCCCCGAACTAAGGCTACATGCCAGTGACATTTGATAGCTGAATTGCAGTTCCCAAAGGCAGTCTGGATATAAATTCAGATCCAAAGTCTAACCCAAAATAATAAAAATCTTTCAGAAGTCTCACAGAAATAACTCTGGTTATTTCAATGTCTTTCTAACACCACTCTTGTAATTTTTTTGTAGATTCATTTATGTTTACCTCTACTCCACTATTAACATCACCTTTTGTTGAAGTCCCACACAACCTAGGTTCCTCACAGAAAAGCGTCAGTATTTTCCACACAATATGTGGGTATCAAGTAAAATGAACATTACTCTGAGGTCTTAGAGATAGAAAGGTCATAAAGGTAAGGATATTCATAAACATTATACACAGAAGAAAAAACAGGCCAAGAGTTCTCCCCATTTAGTTATAAAGTTGCAACCTAGAGTCATATTCTAAAACCCGGAGTCTTCACAGCTCTTAAGAATCTGACTACAAACACTGTACTCCCAAATCTGGTAGACAAAGGATAGCACAAAGTGCTGAGAAAGGGAAACAGAATCATTCCTAAGACAGACTCATCCCAGGCAGGAAAAAATGTAGAGTTTTCCTGCAGTGGCTTTGGGCATTTTTGTTATGTGAACATTTTCTTTGATTCATCTATTCTAGGAGGATGATGCACCATACACACAATGCCAATGTTTTGTTTGCCCAATATTGGGTCAAACAAATGTGCCTGCACATTTATTGATTTATTAAAAATCTCACATAACTAAAATGTTTGCATAGCAGCACAAAGATACAAGGCTGAATACAGAGACACACTTCAATTTACTCTGCCTTACTAACCAAGCACAAATGGATTAAGGAAGGATGGTCATATAGGAATATGTTATTCCCTGTTAATAAAGTAGCTGTCCAAAGCCACATTTCAAAATTATTAAACAAATACTTTAGTAAGTATTATTGTCTTACAGACTCAGAAAATTACCTAGTTTCGCCTAATAGACCAGCTTACTTTTTAGCTATTAAAAACATAGAAAAAATAGAAGACAAGAATTGGATCAAATAAATTGATTACTCAGTAGTTGGTAAGGTACTGAAGAATAGTTTTTTGTAATTTGCCATTTTGAGTCTGGGCTAAACAATTCAGCTATGTGGGTTCAGATATTACTTCTTGCAGGATGTTTCTTGTTAATGGTATGTTCTGTTATTGCCCAAGTAAATAGTTTGGTCCAGGTTGTGCCCTCCCACCCACCTAGTCAGTCTGCCCTGAATTCCCGGTCAATCCTGCTTTGCGCCAACCCCCTACTTGGAATTCCCCTTTGGAAATCCCCTAAAACTCGACATCTCATTAGTCCATGTGACACAGTTTTTCCCCCCACCTCCCTCATTGAATAATGCCTTTGTGAACCCCTCCTCAGAATTTCTCCAATTTGCTAATAATTTGTACCTTCCCCTTGAACCTCCCCCATATTTAAGTTGTTGCACCTTGGCTCATTTGTGTTTTGCTCCCCAAATTCCCCAGAGTCATAAATCCTTTCTATCCTATGCAAAATACCTCTCCCCCCTCCTTGCCTCCTTCGAACGCAATCTGACAGCCAAAAGGGCCATGGAGTAATAGCTCTAGCCACATCTAAGACCTCCTCTTCCCAGGGTGTAAATCACTCTATGCATAGGAATGTAGTGGCAAAGTGAGTACAGCTCTGGCCATTGCGTTTGCATTCTCCAAAGACCTGTGGTGCCCAGGAAAGCTTGTGTTTCTGTCTTACTGGTCAGTGGAGATATTGTGGTGATTTTATTGATGTCCTCAGTTGGAATCTGTGCCGTCTGTCTTGCCACTTCACCCCTAGGAACTGGATTTCTTGAGCAGGTTCTTTGACTTCGCTCTTTTTGATGGTGAAGCCGGCTCTCAGCAGAATCTGGATGATCTTCTCTCCTTTCTCAAATACTTCCATTGCTGTGTTTCCCCCATACAATGATGCCATCAATGTACTGCAGATGTTCTGGAGCTTCACTCTTTTCCAGTGCAGTCTGGATTAGCCCATGGCAGATGGTGGGGCTGTGTTTCCACCCCTGGGGCAGTTGGTTCCAGGTGTATTGAACACCCCTCCAGCTGAAAGCAAACGGAGGACTACATTCTGCTGCCAGAGGAATGGAGAAAAATGGCAATGTCCATGGTGGCGAACCACTTTGCTGCCTTGGACTCCAGCTCATACTTGAGTTTCAGCTTGTCTGGCATGGCAGTGCTCTCCAGTGGAGTCACTTCAGTCAAGCCATAATAGTCCACAGTCACTCTCCATTCTTTGTGAGACTTGCACACAGGCCAAATGGGACTACTGAAGCCTGAGTGGGCCTTACTGATCACCCCTAGGCTCTCCAGCTCATGGATCATCTTGTGGATGGGGACCATGGCATCTCAATTCATCCGATACTGCTGGTAGTGCACTGTCGAGGTGGCAATTGGTACTTGCTCTTCCACCCTCAGGAGATCTACTGTGGATGGGTTTTCTGATAGTCCAGGCAAGGTGTTCAATTGCTTAATGTCCTCTGCCTCTACAGCAGCTATTCCAAAAGTCCACCTGAGTCCCTTTGGGTCTTTGTAATAGCCCTTCTGGAGGAAGTCTATGCCTAGAATACATGGAGCCTCTGGGCCGGTTACAATGCAATGTTTCTGCCACTCTCTCCCAGTCAGACTCACCTCAGCCTCCAGCAGAGTTAATTCCTCCGATTCCCCCGCCACCCCAGCAATGGAAACAGGTTCTGCCCCCACATGTCCTGATGGCATTAGGGTACACTGTACACCAGTGTCAACTAATGCCTCATATTTTTGTGGCTCTAATGTGCCAGGCCATGAGATCCACACTGTCCAAAAGACCTGGTTTTCCCGTGCCTCTCCCTGGCTAGAGGCAGGGCCCCTCTAGCCCTGGTTATCATTTCCTTCCTGGGCATTAATAGTAGAGGTTACTTCAAGGGAATCTGACAGATCATCCTCCCTTCTGTAATATCCGGCAGCTTGGTCATGGGAGGTTGAGGCTACCTTCACTTAGTGGAACTCCCCCCGTTAATGTTTCCCTCCTTGAGCAGACACACCCGTGCTGCCAGGACAGAAGTGGGTTTCCCATCCCACTTTGCCATGTCTTCCTCATGGTCGTGCAAAAAGAACCACAGGTCAGCTCGTGGGGTGTACCTTCTCTCCCTAGCTGGGGGATACTGGGCTTTGACTTTGGGGCCTGTGACTTGCACAGGTGCTGTATGGGAACTGCTCCTCCTGACACCTCATCCCTTATCTCCTTCATTTCCTCTTGGAGGCTCTTAATCACAGTAGAGACATGAGCCTGCATCAGGCCATTGATCATACTCCTGTAATTTCTAAGCTTGTTGGCAACAGAACCCACTGTCTCTCGGTGTTATCAGCATTAATTGTTGCAATGAAGGTGGTGTATTGAGATGGCCCTAGATTTACCAGATTCCACATCTGCCCTGTGCACCTGATCTTGTTGGGGTCATTATCATGCTGTCCATCCCTCCCAAAGAGTACCTCCAATACCGCCACTTCTCTCAGCTGTTGGATCCCTTCCTCAAGGGTCTTCCAGCGCATTCTACGATGGTGCTTCTGCATTCTCTCTCTGTAGACAAACCTCTCGCTTACACTCATAAAAAGCCACTCCCAGAGGGAAAGGGGCCCTGGCTCCTTTACAAATACCTGATCCACACCTGAGTCCTGGGTCAAGGATCCCAAATTCCTTGCTTCAGTACCACCCAGTTGCGCACCTGTACCCATAAGGTCCCAGACCCAGAGTAACCAGGTTGTATTAGCCTCACAGCCCCATTGTACAATGTCTTTTTGCAGATTATAGAGACTTTCATGCGACAGGGACTCGGTGATGACCTCAAGCTCTGGCTCCCCTGCTGGTTGTGAGGACCCTCCTTTCTTACCCTTATTAAGTGGGCACTTTGATTTCGTCTTAGACTTTTTTGTTTCCACAGGGGTGATTGCTTCTGGTTGTGACTGCCCTTGTGGTTCAGCTGGAACATGGATGGTTGTAACATCTGTGGGTTTTACTACTGCACCATTAGACTGTCCCTCTTCGATGCAGGGGGAGGGTTTCTCACTATCTGGGGAAATGTATTCCTTCAGCATCTGGCGTATCTTCTCCTCCATCACCTCCATCCAGTCTGGGTGGTTTCTTTTTGACGTGGACTCTGGGGCAGCATCCCCATTTTCTGGAGTAGGTATCAGTGTGGTCAAGCTAATCTTCCCTTATCTCTGAATGCTAAATAGAACAGGCATATCAGCAACAACAGCCACTGTATGGTATCATTAGCATTTAGAGAAGATTCGAATCCTTTGAAAACTGGTGGGGTAGACCCAAAGAGCTGTATGAGGGGCTGGGAGAAAATTGCCCCTGTTGTCACTTCCTCACAGTAGGTACCATTATTAAAATAACCCCAAAAACATAGAGTTAGTGTGGGAAAGTCTTGAATCCATGAGCCCACCTTCCAGAGAGAGTTAAAAATTCACAAATTCCTCACCTTATTAACCGATAAAGCAAACTGGATAACAACCACAGTAGCCTTAGTTATAGGACCCATATTTAGATAAGGGCCTGCAAATGGAAGAAATTTAGCCACGACCACGTGCCACCCAAACTAGGGTAAGTTAGACTACATAGTGCCACCTACCAAGGTTTCTATACCCAGCACACAAAAAATCAGGTTACTCACGAACTGTTATTCCTTTTTCTCTCGATGCCCTTGAGCCACATGCTGGGCGCCAAAATCTGTCTTGGTTTGAAAAGACAGGTGTCTGCTAAGAAAGGCAGGAGCCTCTCTTGAAACGGAAAATGTAAACCCCTTCCCTCCAAATTACTATAATTTTGAAATTAAGGAGCTCTTAGGCAAAGATATGGGAATATGATTTTTTTTTTTCAAATTTTTTTTTTTTTAAAATTCAGTTTTTTACTGAAAATAGGAAAATTAAAATAAAAATACAGTAATTAAAAAAACAAAAACAAACAAACAAACAAAAAAAAACACTGACCAAGTCAGAATACAACCTGACACCCTGTTGGTCAGGGTGTTGGTAGCAGTCCAATTAAATGGTGGCTGTAGTCCTCCTGGAGTGACAGATGTGGTTCTATTGAAGCAGTGGTCCTGTGGACGGGTGCAGTTTTCCNGGGTGCAGTTTTCCTCCAAAGGTCCAGTGATGATGTAGAAGGGTCTGGTTATCCTCTGGGAATCCAGTGGATAAAAGACTGCTCTAATATTCCAAATCTCAGTTTTTATCTATGTAGGAAATGTTTCGCTCCTCTCCCTGTGTAGAGCAGCTCACAATGGGATGATGTAATTTTATCAGTCATGCAGTGGGACTCAATGGGCCATTAACTGAAGATACTTCCCTGGAGGAAAGATGGGTCATGGAAAAGATGAAGAACACTGCT
>VWZS01008946.1:0-24163 GCA_013397075.1 Rhabdornis inornatus | reverse complement strand
CAATTGTCTTCTATTGATCTAAATACAATTTTGCTGATATAGTTACAATTTAATTAGCACGAATCCCATTTATCACAACCGTCTTGTTTAGCTTCTTCTTCACTAGATTCGAACTTCTGTTTCTGGCAGTCTTGCAACTTGCCCCTAGTGCTCGCATGCCCCGAGGCCCATCCCGCCCGCCCACCCTGTGCTGCGGTCTGTTCCTCACAGGCAAGCAAAACGCTGTACGGACTTTCCCCTGGATCAGAGGAAAATTCTGAATGAGGAGTGTGCCAGCACCAGGCAGATCCAGCCCTGTAGGAGGGCAGAGCAGCACATGAGGAGTGAGAAAGGCAGCCCCTGCAGGGCAGCGCTGCTCCCTAGCCGCTCCAGGTGGGCAGCGGCAGAGGAGGGGCCACGCCCGGCGCGGTGCCCTCGTCCCCAGGGCTGTTCCTGTTTTCTTGTCCAGTTCCAGGAGAAAATCGGAGACTGCCGAAAGGAGGATTAAAATAAAACAATGAAACTGCTATTTTTGCCGAGTTTGGATGCCAGTCCAATATAGCAGCTCAGCTCTCAGCTGCCTGCCTCCTCCCTGCAAATCCAGCACTACCACCTGGAGCAAAGGCCCTCTCTGCAAAGAAACTGCTGGCTGCTTTATTCCTCCTGCTGTTCATCGACACAGCTAGAAAAGCAAACTAGTTTGGATCCCCCATTGTGCAGGGGTCAAGGCTCTGTGTCTTGGCTTAACATGGTGAACTTTGCCATGTTAAGCCAAGACACGGAGCCTNGCCCGGCGCGGTGCCCTCGTCCCCAGGGCTGTTCCTGTTTTCTTGTCCAGTTCCAGGAGAAAATCGGAGACTGCCGAAAGGAGGATTAAAATAAAACAATGAAACTGCTATTTTTGCCGAGTTTGGATGCCAGTCCAATATAGCAGCTCAGCTCTCAGCTGCCTGCCTCCTCCCTGCAAATCCAGCACTACCACCTGGAGCAAAGGCCCTCTCTGCAAAGAAACTGCTGGCTGCTTTATTCCTCCTGCTGTTCATCGACACAGCTAGAAAAGCAAACTAGTTTGGATCCCCCATTGTGCAGGGGTCAAGGCTCTGTGTCTTGGCTTAACATGGTGAACTTTGCCATGTTAAGCCAAGACACGGAGCNAGGGAAAGGAATTAATAGTATATGTGAACATCTTGGGTTGTTTCTTTCCATTTTCATTTCACTTCTGGAAAGTTCTGCTTTTCGAGAATCTTCTCCACGGTGATGTTTGCTCTTTCCAAGAACCTTTCCTGGAGAACAAGGTCAAGCTCCTGTCACAAGATGTGCCACCAACTGCAGCTTCTCTTGGCTTTCCACACTGTGAGTGCAGCACGGTTTTTGCAGCAAAGCAGGATAAATGTTTTGAGACTTGACAACTTGTTCTTTCTTTTCCTTGTGGGCTGGGGAGTTGTGCCATGGGTAAGGTTTTAATTGTTACCGTTCTAACCTAAGAAAACAGGAGGTGGTACCAGGAATTGTTAGGGAATGTAGCCCTGACTGAATGCAGAGACAGAATCTCCAGAGCCTGCAGCCAGAAATGGAGAGTTGTGTGATAATCATTCTAACACCCCCATGGACATCTTGAAAGTGATCTAGAATATGAAAATAGGCTGAAAGAAGGAGTTTGTGTTCAGTTTAGCTGATTCTACATCTCTTGCACTGGTATAAATCAAAAGTATCAGTTCATGAAAAGCACCAGAACAAGCTGGACCTCTCCAAGTAGATGACTGAAAGAATCTGAAATGGAGAAATGCAGGGAATGAACTTTGTCTGTAAGAAACGTCATTTTTTCCTAGTAATTTCCAATCAATTCTCTCTTCTTTTGTCCTTTTTAGCAAGGCTATTTGCATCCCAGCTTCCCCATGAAATGAGAACCCTGAGCTTATGGAACTGCCTAAAAGATGCCCTGTTCCTCTGCAGGGACGCTCAGGCTGAAACAGGAGCCTGAGCCCTGTCTGGGGAAGCCTCCTCCGAGCTGGAATTTGCGCCGTGCTGGGAGAGGAGGAGCAGGGGGAGAAGGCTGGGCGCTGTGTGGCAGGAGCAGGAGGTTTGGGCCAGAGGACATTCCGCCTGTGCCGCTGGACCGCAATGGGCAGCCATGCCTGGGGCTCTGGGCCTGGCCCCGCATGCGCTGAGCTCCTGACACTGCGGGAGCTCCCCGGGCTGGGCTCAGGATCCCGCTGGGGCTGGGCAGCAGGCTGGGCTCCCACTGGGATCAGCAGCAGCTGGAAATACCTCTGGGCATCTCCATTTTCTGCTGCTGCTCAGAAGGAACAACGAAGCGAGTCGAGAAGTTGTGGTTTCTCTTTGTCCTGCTGGATTTTTTCATGTTATTTGACACTCCAGAGGCAATTTCTATGATGGCCTCTGTCAGCTGATTCTATCTAAGCAGCACCAGCAACAGGGCTGTGTTTGAGCACTGCAAATGTGGCCTGTGTGCCTTTAATTCTCTTTGACTTTGTGCTCAGGGACTTATGAGCATTTAGAAATCTACAAATCATGATGCCTGCAACAAATAGCCTGAGTTCCCCATCACAAAACCACTCTGGGTAGCATTGATTGAAAAGGCAATTGCAGTTTTATGGATTAAATTCAAGTGGCAAGCAGAATAGGGGCAAGTGCAGCTGTGATCTACAGTTCCCAAGGCAAAGGCAACAACAGCCTCCTGCTGTCACCTCATGGTGAGTAAAACAGGGCTGAAAGCAGCACTGGAACCCGATCCTTTCTTTCTCTGGAGGCTGGGTCAGGGCAGCACAGGCAGACCCTGAGGAATCAGGGCTATGTGTGGGTGATTGTTGCTCTGCTCCAGAATTCCCCTGGACAAAGCCCTTGGAAGCCAAGGCAGGAGCAGGTGGGAAGGGGCCGGCGCTGGCGCTGCTGCTGCTCCTGCCCGGGAGCCCCGGCTGAGCCGGGCCGGCGCCCGCTGCGCTGCGGCTCCTGCTGCTGCCAGAGCCGGGTGGGACTCGGGGACAGGGAATGGACACGGGGGGACAGCAAAGGCCTTGGGGGCTGCAGGGATGTTCGTGCTGGGGCAGGGCCAGCACAGAGCTTCAGCCCGCAATGAACCCCGAGGGAAATGCTGGGGAAAGGCTTCATTTCAGCCTTTCTTTACTCATTGCTGTGAAGGGACCGAAATAAAAGGGAAACAAGCAGGGCCCGACTCCTTCTCCTTTAGGAGGAGCCATGAGGGGCTGTGAGGGGCCGTGAGGGGTTGTGAGGGGTCATGAGGGGCTGTGGGAGGTTGTGAGGGGCTGTGGGAGGCCAGGCACCTCGTGGAACAAAGGCTCCATTGTGGCACTGTGGAACCAAGGAGATTGTTGTTGGCAGTACAAAAGCTCGTGGAACCAAAAGTCCATTGTGACATTGCAGGGGCTCAGGGAATCATGGAGACCATTATGGCACTTCAGGACCCATTGGAACCTAGGGGCCATTGTGACACTGCAGGGCTGTGTATAACCATGGGGTCATTGTAGCATGGCAGGGCCTCGTGGAATCAAGGGGATCGTAGTGACACTATGGGGCTCCGTGAGACCCCGGGGACATTCTGACTCTGTGGAACCAAGGATGCCATTGTTACACATTGTGACATCAAAGGGCTATTGTGGAACTTGTGGAACCAAGGAGACCATTGTGACATCACAGGGCCTCATGGAACCAAGGGGCCATTGTGACAGTCTGGAGCCTTGTAGTGCTCAGGAGCCATCATGACACTGTGTAGCACCACGGAACCAAGGAGACCATTGTGACACTATAGGACTTCATGGAACTAAGAACTAATGTTAACAGAGAGAGGCCCAGTGGAATCAAGGTGCCATTTTGTACTTCAGGGCTTCATGGAACCAAAGTGCCATTGTGACACTGCAGAACCAAAAGAGCCCATTGTGACACTGTGGGGCCTCATGGAATCCTGGAGACCATTCTGACACTCTGGGTCCCATGGAACCAAGGGGCCATTGTGACACTATGGGTCCGCATGGGAGCAAGGGGCCAGTATGACACAGCCAGGTCTTGTGGGACCAAGGGGCCATTGTATCATTGTGTAGTCCCATGGGACCAAGGAAACCATTTTGACACTGCAAGGCCTTATGGAATCAAGGGGCCATTATGACACTGCAGAGCCATGGAGACCATTGTGATATTGCTGGGCCTTATGGAAACAAAGATCTGTTGTGATACTATGGGGCCTCATGGAACCAAGGAGGAGTCGTGATGCTGCAGGGCCCCAAGGATACAAAAATATGGAACATGTCTGGTTGGCTTGGCCTCCTAAGGGTCACCTGAGTGGTCCAGCTGACATTGGCATGTTGAGGGTCACTTCTCATCTGCCCTTAAAACCTTGGAGTTCCATGCTTTCCTTCCTGTGGGAAAGAGCGGTCCTTTTCCTCCAGGGGTTAATGGCCAAAATTGGGATTCCTCCTCAAAACTGAATTGTATCCAAGGATTGTTTCTGTATGAAACCTGCCAGGACAGACAGCTCCGACTGGCCTTGGTCTCTTGGGGGCCACCTTGCATCTGCCTTTAAAAAAGTGTGGGGCTGTGCTTTTCTTCCCATGGAAAGAAAAATCTTTGACATCCAGGCATCCATGGCCAAAATTGGGAATCTGCCTCCAAAATTCCTTATATCCAAGGACAGCTCCCAGACAAAAGCTGTCAGAAATGTCTAGGTTCCCTTGGCTTCCTGAGGGCCAGCTCTAAAATGCCTTTGAAACACTAGGGCTCAGGCCTTTCCTTCCCATACGGAAGAACTGTCATTCCAATCCAGGGACCCACAGCTGAAGTGGAGTTCCACATCCAAAACTCCACAAATATCCAAGGGCTGCTTACAGACAAAAGCTCCAAGGACAGACAAGTCTGGCTTGCCTTGGTCTGTGGTGAGTGCCTCTCATCTGCCTTCAGAACCCTGGGGTTCTGTGGCTTCCTTCCTGTAGAAAAGAACTGTCCTCCTTGTCCAGGTGCCCATGGCCTCAAGCACATGAGCACTGTACAGGGACAAAGAGCTCTGTGCTCAGTGGAGTGGAGACTGAGGACGGCAGAGGAGATTCCTGGGAGGGATTGAAGGGCAGTTTCAGGGATAGTGGATCCTTTTGACATGGTAGAGAGCAGCTGGGGAAAGAAAGAATTAATGCCAAGAGGAGCTGGGGATGCCTAGACTGGGAACAAAGAGAAAGGAATTTCTCTCCCAGGGCAGGGCTGTGGTGCAACGCATCCCCCAGAAGGAGTCTGGAGCAACCCAAGGCTTTGTGTGGGCAGGCAGAGGCAGGCAGGACGCAGAGCTGTCAGCAAAGGAAGGGGCCAGCGAGGTGGGGCAGCCGGGGGATGACGACAGCCTGCAGGGACAGAGGCACAGGGCATGGACACCGTAGGACAGCCTGGGCTGGAGAGGGCACAGGGATGGGCAGCAGCTGAAAGGCCCTGACAGAGCCAACTCCTGCAGCACTTTGGCCATGCCGACTGGCCTGGGTCTGAGGCCAGCAGGGGACAAGTGACCCTTGCTGTGCTGGGGCCTCATTGCCTCCTTGTCCCTGCTCAGCAGCCTGGCAGGGGCCGCCCCATGGTTCTGCCCTTGGCATTGCACATCCCCAGAGCCCAGTGCCCCGGGAAGAGCCCTGAGCAATGAGGGAGGGACAGGATCTGCCTTGCCAGGGGCTGGGGCTCAGCCCTTGGCCCATTGGATTCCTGAAACACATCCAGGTTTGCTCAGCATCAGAGACACCTTTCCCTTGTTTGTCGCCACCTGTCATCACTGCCTCCAGTGTTCTGCTTTAACTGGAACCTGGATGTTAAGAATTCAAAGTACAAGGAATTCTCAGAACACTGGGTCTGTAAGCCAAAGCTTAGAGTTAAATACAGTTAAGTAGAGATAGGTTTAGCTTTAGAATTTAAGATATAGAAAAAATAAAGGTACTTACAAAGGTAACAAGAAGTTTTAGAGTGCAGCATTGTAAGTTTGTGTGTTTTCATATAATTGGCTAAGAAAGTTCACTCTGTAGTATGAGTCAATAAGACAAAATATCTTAGTACTGAATTAGGAACATAAATATCTCTGTTGACAGTGTTTTATTCGTTAATAAATCCTTAAAAGACTTTGTAACCATAAGTCTTGCGACTTTTAATCCATGCTGAACATCTGTAAGACAAACTTACCCTTTCTGCCTGGATAGAAAAAAAAATAAATAAATCACACTTTCTAAAGCAACTCAGAAGTCCCATCTCTCTGCTTCATTTGGAAAAAGAAAAATCCCCACAAAAAATGTAACATAAAAACAATAAGCCCACACTTTAAAAAGATAGCATTAAAACAAAAAACCCAGACTTCAAAAATATAATGTAAAAACAATAAATCTGTGGCTGGGGATACTTTCTCAGTCATGTGCCTCAGTGGGACCCATTAGAACTTCAGGAAACTTTGGAGTTTGAATCTGACTTTGAATTCTTGAAAGATTTCTTCAGCTCCCTCTCAGGGACTGATGTTCAGGGACTCAGCCCCAACCCCCGAGAGGGTCATTAAAGTCCTTGTGCTGTGTCTGTGCTGCTGAGCTGGGCTGGGGTCCTGGCACAGAGGCAGCTCCTGGCAAGGGCAGCGCTGCAGAGAGACAGGTCTGCCCAGGAGCAGCTCCTACGCACAGCGCAGCAGGGCTGGGGCACTGCCTGCAGCCACCCCGGGCACAGCACAGAGGCACAAAGAGATGAGAGGCTCTGTGCAGGCCGAGAATGCTGCGAGGTCACTGCTGGAGTCACCGGCACAGTCCTTAGCACAGTGAGTCTCTGGCTCCAGGGCTATCCATGAGGGTGCTGGAGGCTCTCCCAGAGCTCCCACCTCTTGCTGCAGCTCGGGTCTGGCTGGGTGGCTCTCAGGGTCTATTTCAGTGGAGGATGACAAGCTCCAGAGCAGGCACTCCCTGCAGCCCCATCAGAGGGACAGGGCACGAAATGTCCCTTCTGGGGAGGCTGCAGGGCTGGGAAGCTGAGTGTTCAGCCTGGGCTGCCCAGGGCTTTTCTGTCACAGCAGGGTCCCTTCACTGTGGGGGCTGAGTGTCAGGGCAGGGCCTCTGCTCCTGCCAGGGGCAGCTCTCAGCCTTCCTGGGAGCTGCCCAGAGCACTCCAGGGATCAGCTCTGGATGAAGGTGTGAGCCTGGCAGGGCAGAGTTCTCTTCAGCTGGGTAGGTGCAGGGGGGTCAGAGCTGCTCTCATCACCCCGGGGTCCTTTTGAGAAAGACATTGAGGCAGCATTAACCTGACAAGGAAGGAGTCTGTGCTGGGAGTTTTCCAGTCTCCATTGCCTAGGGGGTGCAGTGGGAGATGGGAATTTATTTCTGCACTCTGCTGAAGGCACTGAGACCCCAGTTCTCATTGTGGCCTCTCTGAGCTGCTCCCAAGCCCCTGCAGAGCCAGAGCTGGCCCTGGGCAGTGCCCTGTGCTGGAAGGGCTCTGCTGGGCTGGGCTCTGGCAGCACTGGCAGGGCCCAGCCCTGGGCACAGGGAGCAGCTGCTGGCAGGGACAGCTCCAGGCAGCAGAGCCCTGGGCAGGCAGAGAGAGGGAGCTGCTGCTGAAATGCCCTGGCAGGAGGGTTAAGGCAGCTCTGGGCCATCTCTGCACTGCAGATTTCTTCCTCAGCACAAGCCCCTGATCTCCTGCACCACCCAGCAGAGCCTTTGCCCCGAAGGCCATGGGGTCAGCAGCAGGAGTTACCTAAAAGGGAACAGCTCTCTCCTGGCAGCTCTGTGTTCCCACAGCCCCTCGGCACTGAGGCCAGGGCAGTGGGGCTGGAAGGGGTGTGCAGGCACTGCAATGAGCCCTCTGTGCCCCTGGCTGCGAGGGGAAAGCCCAGATCATCCTCAGCTGTGTTGAGAAAGCAGGAGGATTTTAGAGACCTGCCATGCTGGTAGGAAGACAGTTTGACCCTACCCTGCACCAGTAGGTGATCTCTTTTCCTCACCGGACCCACAAGGTGTCTTTTAGACAGAAGTACAAAATGCTCATTTCTGCTTTCTGAGCCTGCCTTCACCAGAGCTCCAAAAATGGACCAGCATAAGTTCTTTGTCAGAGACAAGAAGTGATTTGGGGGGTTCATATGAGGACTTTGAATAGATTTTATTCTGGGTAACTTGCTACTGCCTGTTCTCCTTGGACAGGTTCTAATACCCAGGGGCAGCTCATGTCCAATGGCAGCTCCATCAGCCACTTCCTCCTGCTGGCATTGGCAGACACGTGGCAGCTGCAGCTCCTGCACTTCTGCCTCTTCCTGGGCATCTCCCTGGCTGCCCTCCTGGGCAACAGCCTCATCATCAGCACCGTAGCCTCCGGCCACCACCTGCACATCCCCATGTTCTTCTTCCTGCTCAACCTGGCCCTCACTGACCTGGGCTCCATCTGCACCACTGTCCCGAAAGCCATGCACAATTCCCTCTGGGACACCAGGACCATCTCCTATGCAGGATGTGCTGCTCAAGTGTTTCTGTTTGTATTTTCTTTTCAGCAGAGGTTTCTCTGCTAACCGTCATGTGCTATGACCACTAAGTGTCCATCTGCAAACCCCTGCATTATGGGACCCTCCTGGGCAGCAGAGCTTGTGCCCACATGGCAGCAGCTGCCTGGGCCAGTGGCTTTATCCATGCTCTGCTGCACATGGCCAATACATCTTCCCTGCCCCTGTGCCAGGAAAATGCCCTGGGCCAGTTCTTCTGTGAAATCCCACACATTCTCAAGCTCTCCTGCTCAAAATCCTACCTAAGGGAATTTGGACTTATTGTGGTTAGCGGCTGTTTAGCTTTTGGCTGTTTTGTATTCATGGTTTTCTCCTATGTGCAGATCTTCAGGGCTGTGCTGAGAATCCCCTCTGAGCAGGGATGGCACAAAGCCTTTTCCACCTGCCTCCCTCACCTGGCCGTGTCCTCCCTGTTCCTCAGCACTGTCATGTTTGCTCACCTGAAGCCCCCCTCCATCTCCTCCCCATCCCTGGATCTGGCCCTGTCAGCTCTGTACTCAGTGGTAGCTCCAGCCCTGAATCCCCTCATCTACATCCTGAGGAACCAGGAACTCAAGGATGTCCTGAGGAAAATGATCATGAATGCTTTTCAGAAGCAATAAACTCTCATTTTCTGTATAGCTCTTACAATGTTACTCGTTAATGCCTGCTCTGCATCCTGTGTTTTTTCTGCTGGCACAGGTATTATATTTTTGAGAATTTGCTGACAGGAAAACATTTGTCTTTACTATTTTAAATTAAGATTTTGCCATTCTAGTGTGNAAAACATTTGTCTTTACTACTTTAAATTAAGATTTTGCCATTCTAGTGTGAATCACAGACAATACAAACCAGGAGTTGTACTACATATGTGTAGTGCTTACACAAAATAAAGAACGCTGTATTACCATGTTCCCCTGACATCTTTCCTCCCTGTCTTCTCTGGAGCTGTAGGGTCAGTGTCTCTGGGCAGAGCTGAGGTGAAAAGGGAACCCCAGTGCTCCTCACTTCCAGGGAGCCCCAGGGCTTCTGCTCCATAACCTCCCCATCCTTCACTTCCACACTCCCCTTCAGAGCCCCTGTGTTGGTTTAAGGCCTCAGGGCTCTCTCAGCTCGGTCCCAGTCCTGCTGTGTGACTGTCCAGGGACTGCAGGCAGGGACAGGCCATGGGCACTGATGGGCTTTGCAACAGCATTTCCATAGTGCAAGGGTATCTCCTCAGTGCAGGGCCTGAAAGCTTCAATCTCCTTTCCATTTTGCTCTCAAGGATGTGCCCAACACAGCACCCCAGAGAGGAAAACAGCAGTGACCAGCAAAAGTGTGGCCATGTTCAGGGTGGGGCTGTCCCAGCAGTGCCCTTGCAAAGCCAGCACTGCTTCCAGCAGGGGCCTCTCACCCCAGGTCACAGAGGTTGTTCTTCCCTCCATGGAGGGACATCAAGTGACCGGGTCAGGAGTCCATGTTTGCAGTGCAGGGACATTCCACAGCCCTGAACATCCTGTGTGTGTGTGAGGGGACATAAACCCAGTGAGCACAAACACCTTCAGCTGTTCCTGGAGTTTCCAGAGAGTAACGTCCCCTGGGAACCCCTGGATGCAGGGCTGGCATGAGCTCCTGAGCACAGAGCTCCCTGTGTCCATCCCTCCAGCTGTGGGGCACCTCGGGCAGGGGCAGGGCAGGGTGACACCCGCAGGGCTGAGGTCCCTGCCAGGATCTGACAGTGGCAGCAGAGCCCAGGGAGCCCCTGCCCGTGCTGCAATGAACTCTGTGTGTGTGTGTGTGTGTGTGTGTGTGTGCGCCAGGGAAGGACTTGTGTCCCTGGACACCTCTGGGGCTGTGAGCAGGGCATGAGCCCAGCTCAGGGATGGGCACCTGACAGAGCCGTGGCATTTCTGGGTGTGCCTATAAGAGCAGAACTGAGCAAGGTGCTCAAGGATGTGCCCAACACAGCACCCCAGAGAGGAAAACAGCAGTGACCAGCAAAAGTGTGGCCATGTTCAGGGTGGGGCTGTCCCAGCAGTGCCCTTGCAAAGCCAGCACTGCTTCCAGCAGGGGCCTCTCACCCCAGGTCACAGAGGTTGTTCTTCCCTCCATGGAGGGACATCAAGTGACCGGGTCAGGAGTCCATGTTTGCAGTGCAGGGACATTCCACAGCCCTGAACATCCTGTGTGTGTGTGAGGGGACATAAACCCAGTGAGCACAAACACCTTCAGCTGTTCCTGGAGTTTCCAGAGAGTAACGTCCCCTGGGAACCCCTGGATGCAGGGCTGGCATGAGCTCCTGAGCACAGAGCTCCCTGTGTCCATCCCTCCAGCTGTGGGGCACCTCGGGCAGGGGCAGGGCAGGGTGACACCCGCAGGGCTGAGGTCCCTGCCAGGATCTGACAGTGGCAGCAGAGCCCAGGGAGCCCCTGCCCGTGCTGCAATGAACTCTGTGTGTGTGTGTGTGTGTGTGTGTGTGTGCGCCAGGGAAGGACTTGTGTCCCTGGACACCTCTGGGGCTGTGAGCAGGGCATGAGCCCAGCTCAGGGATGGGCACCTGACAGAGCCGTGGCATTTCTGGGTGTGCCTATAAGAGCAGAACTGAGCAAGGTGACTGTGGTTAAACCCCTCTGGGCATCACGTTTCTCTGTCACTGTCCCTCCTCACTCAGAAAACAGGAGAAAATAAGGTGAAAAAATCATGGGTCACCATAAAGAGAAAATAATGGTTGGGTTGTGTAAGTAAAAATCAAAAGCCAAATGCAGAAGAAAAGAAAATCATGGGGAGACAAGAAATCAGCACAATAATTCAGTACATGTAATGGTTGCTTTGGAAGACAAATGTATTAATACAGAAAATCCAGAGACCCTCTCGTCCCTCTCATTTCCCTGCTGATCAGGACATGTTATGGAATGGAAGATCCCTTTGAAACAATAATCTTAGAGACATTAGGATTTTAGTTAAAAGTTAAAAGAAATGGGGCTTGAAATAGTTATCTGAAACTTAAATAAGTGATTGCCTGTCATTTTATGTTTGCTCAGCTGTGCTTGCAATGGGAAAAGATGAAATTAGTAAGTAGATCCAAAGAAACACTAACAATTGCAACCAGAAACTTATTCTTTGGGAAACTAGGGTTTTCCCAGAAGTCATTTGTATTGTCATCGAAAGAAAAGGTCGAGAGTTTAGGGTGAGGAAGACTCGCCTTACTTCCTCTTTTTAAGCCCCTTCCCCACAAATTTAATTTAAGAAGCCAACCACACATGCTTAATAGCTATTCAAGCTACTTATCATAGGAAGCAAAGGATGGGAGGTACTGATATTATGAATATATAACTCTTTGAAGCTTTTGTCAATAAATAGACTCTGTGATCACCTGTAATTTTGCAGTGCATATTAAAGGGTTATCTCACGCTGCTGCCCAGTGCTGAATAAACATAAACTTTCTAACTTTAGATTGTTAGAGAGTCTTTTGTCCGTTATAGTTGAGTATTGGTATTAGACCAATATGCATATTTTGGTAAATCACCTTGGGTCAGTCCAGCCCAGCTGTCCCATCCCATTCCTGTGTCCCCAGGAACACTTGCCCACCCCCAGCCCATTGTCTGAGGGGTTGCAGAGACACCTCATGTTGTGCCAGCCCTGCTCAGGAGCAGCCAAAGCCTTGGGCTGGGACCAAACCCACTCCAGCCACGAGAGCCAAGCACAGCAGGGCAGGGGCTGCTCTGGGCAAAGGGAACTCCATCCCAGCCACATGCAAGCCAAGGGGGCTCAGGGGCCTCTTCCCACCTCTGGTGTTCCACAATTCAATGAATCTTTTCCTTGGAGAGCTCTTTGAAGACAGAATTGACAGACAGGCAGAATCAGAGCTATGAAATGCACCAGTAAAAACACAGCAGCTCCTGTGAGGAATGTACCCTCCCAGGGCAGTGCTGTGGCAGGAGAAGCACCCAGGAGGAAGAGGATGAGCTCAGTGCATGTGTGTGTGTCCCAAGGCACAGAGGGTGAGGGTGGGCAGAGGTCAGGGCAGGGCTGGCAATGGCAGGGCAGAGCTGGGGGCAGTGATATGGGAGTGTGCAGCCTGCAGGGACACAGCAGCAGCAGTGGGACAGCACAGGACAAGTTATGCTGGACATGGCCGAGGGCCCTGGCAGGGCTGGCAATGCCCAGGAGAAGCCAAGTCTTGGTGCCCTGGGGCACAGCAGGGTCTGTGCCACCAAGGGCTCTGAGGAGACACCTTGTCCTGAGCCACTGGGGCCTCCTGGCACAGCCCCAGCAAGGCTGGGCACTCTCCCCCCTTGTCCTGCCCTCAGCATCCCCCCCCCCATCCCAGTTGCCTCAGGGATCTGCTGGGACGAGTCCCTGGGGAGCCTTGGTCAGGAATGGCCCTGAGGGGCTCCTTCATGCTCCCAGGTTTGGGAAATGGATTTGTAGAGAATTCTCAGGGCCTGACAGAAGGTTCACACTGTGTGCATCTGTATTCAAACTTGGAGATAAGAAATGCTGATTTAGAAATGCCATGGAATAGGACAGATATTGTTGAAAGAGAAATGGAGCTAGAAAAAAGTTTCAAAGGATGGCCTTGCAAATAAGACTAGATACTTTGGAGAAATAGAACTATGAGAGGTGCATTGTAGTAGAACCCATGAGGGGTGATTTTAGATGATTGGCTTTAAGGCATTTTACAGCATGATGTGAAAAAAGCTGATAGGCCAAGAAACATTTATAATGTATTGTAATTAGGAAATAGTTGGCTTCTGATTGCAACAGTATGAATTATAACATCTGTATTGTCTCACCCTTCATATGAGACTGAAAATGGAATAAAAGTTTTTAAAACGCCTCTCAGTTGCCCCATCTCTGGGTCAGAAAAGGGCAAAACCTGACACCCAGGATTGCAGGTTTTTCAAAGGACTTTGGGTTTTGCTTTTGCCTTGGAGTCTCTGAGAGCTGTGCGCAATCAGAGTCTCCAGTTTTCTCCTCCAAGGAATCCAGGAGGACCCTGTGTTGGTGATGGACCTCAGTGGGACTGACACTGAAACTTCGTGAAAAACAGAAGCTCCCTGTCATGGGTTTGATTTGTCAATTAAGATATACTCATTTTCTGTTGTGAGACAGAACCAGGAGTAGAGGCAAGGCAGGCCTAAAACTTAAGAGGGTATAACAAGAAATTTATTAACTACACAAAGGGGAAAAAAAAAATTCAGAATAAGATTGTCAGACCACTCTTTCCTTCCCTTTCTCAACCTTCATAACAACAGAACAAACNAAGAGTTAAGATTTTTGCACAGGGAAAAGAAAAAAAACCAAGGCCACTGTGTTGGAGCTTTGCCAGGATCTCAGAAACCAGCCACGCTGGGGAAGGGGGGGGAAGCGGCTGGGATTTTTATATTAATTTGAGTCTCTCTGGTCACTGTCCATGGCCACCCTCCTTCTCTCCCTTTCTGCCAGGACATGCCAGCTCCCCAGACAGGGGGCCCGGCCCGGCCCCCCTGCCAGGCCCACAGGCCTGCAGTGGAGCCAGGCCAGGGCCCTGTTAGCTGCACTGCTGCCGGAAAAGCCAAGAGGGCTCAGTTCCGGATTACCTCCTTCAAAATGTGTGTTCACGGGGCGAACTAACTTTCTTCAATTGGTTCTTCACGCTGTCAATAATCAAACCAGCCTCCAATTGGTCACTATCAACTCCCAGGGGAGTACTCACAGAGAAAACTCCTCTGAGTTTTTCCTCCCCAGGTCAAACTACGACACTCCCCAGCAACATCTTCTCAGTTCTAGAGAATTTAGGCATTACTTTATTCTGGCCAGGACATTATTATGGCCAGCATGTGCAATAGAAATCATTCCACCCACACATGCCCAGCTTGTGCAGTGAAAACCATTCCATCACACATGGTTCTTTACTAGGCTTTTCACATATTTATACAGACAAAACCCAAAGAAGTTCGTGTTTCATTAAAGAAATTCATTGATCTTAAATTGCACAGTTCTTAGTAATCAATCTCCTATTGGTTATTGATCGCTTTGCCATTGATGTGAATTAGGCTCTCATTCTTTGATTCTCTTACCAATCTTTTCCCAGACCAGATGTCTCCAACCACAGTGGGGGTGATGTTTGTTAATGTTCGTTTACCTCCTGTGTATCTTCTGGCTACTCCCAATGTGTAGATGTTAAACTCATCAGGCCTCGCCAAACCTTGGTGAGCAGCATCTTTTGAAGAGAAACTTCAATTCCCCTCCCCTTGGGCAAAGGCATACAAGCCCCTGACTGAAGTTAGATTAAAAAAACCCAAAAGTTGTATCATTTGCAACAATTCCATTGGGGTACTTAGTATCACAATGTCCTCCTTCGCTGCATGAGGCCCCGCAGTGTCACAACTGCCCCTTGGTTCCATGAAGCCCTGCTGTGTCACAAAGGTCTCTATAATTCCACGAGACCCCACAGTGTCACAATGGCCCCTCGGTTCCATGTGTCCCGCATTGTTACATTAATCCTTAATTCCATGGGGTCCTCCAGTGTCACAATGGTCTCCTTGGTGACACAATTGCCACAATTTCCATGGTACCACAACAGCTCCTTGGTCCCATGAGGCCCCACAGTGTCAGAATGGTCTCTTGATTCCATGACACCGTGTAGTGTCACAATGTTCTCCATTATACCATACGGCCCTGCACTGTCACCATGGACTGTTGGTCAATGAGGCTCCACAGTGTCACCATGGCCCCTTGGTTCCATGGAGCCCCACAGTGTCACTGTGGTCCCCTTGGTCCACAAGGCTCTGAAGTGCTACAATGGCCCTTTGGTTCCAGCAGGCCTTGTGTGTTGCTTATGTATTAAAGGCAGTTAGGGGGAGGGGAAGTTCAGAAGCTTTTTTTTTCCTTGTAAATTAATAGGACTAATTGGAAGCTGGCTTAGTTGTTGACAGCTTCAGGAACTAATTAAAGAAGTTTGCTCTGTGAACACATTTTTTGAAAGAGGTAAAGTGGGAAAAAGCTTTTTTTATTTCTGGTCTTTTATAAGGTAACATCGACTTGGTCCAGGCTCTTTGTTTTTTTCCTATGCGGCCCGGGCTGGCCGGGGGATGGGCTTGGGAGGCTGCTGGGCCCCGTTTTTAACCAGGGGCCCCGATGTCTAGGGGAAGGAGAGGCCCATTGTTAAAATTCTAGCCTTCCTTCTTCCCCTGACGAGCCACGGCTCAGCGGGGATTTGCTTTTCCACTGGCTTGGAGCAGCCATGGGGGGTGGCTGAGCCCACTCAGCCGCCCACATGGCCTGGGGGGGAGGCAGCAGTAAAGCCAGAGGCTTGTCAGCGTTTTTTTTTCCTCTGGCTAAACTTTGCAGTTTTTATCTGGTCCCCCCCAGCGCGGCCTGGGCAGCCTGAGATCTTAACACAGTTTCAGCATGGCCTAGCCTAGCCCCTTGCAACTTTTGTGTGAAATTTTAACCCTTTTAATGCTCAAATAAAACTTGCAGACCTCCATTTTTCCCTTGAATGAAAGCGAAAAGAAACACAAAAAATACACTACAGTAAAGCAGGAGTTAAGTTTCAAATAGAAAGAAAATAAGGAGATGCCATAAATTTAAGCTGAAAATCTTTTTGTAAGCTATAAGGATAGACTGTACTACATTAAAAAATTCTTATAAACTGTGGAAAAAGACATAGAGAGTTAAAGTGTTTTCTCTGATAAATTATTGACTAAAAACACCTGTGTTAAAAATCTTTTGCCCTGAGGGAAAAAAGGGATCTTTGTTTCTGAAAATAAAGCCTAAACAGAAAAAAAAAGTAAAATAAGGAGAACCTTTGCTTTAAAACAGCTCGTTCTTAAAAGTAAATACCCCATGAGTTTAACATGGCCCATAAGCACAGCTTTGGGAAAGCTATGAAGATAGAAGGAGTTCGTGAAAAGTGAAGCAAGAAAAGAACTGTCTTTTTTCGTCTTGTAGAAATGTGCCTATGGACTGACCAAAAAAACCTTCTCTCTCTAAAGTAAACTGAAAAATACTATTTAAGTTAGGAACAGACTAAAGTACTTTTTGTATGTTATTGTTAAGAAAGTGTAAGAAAAGAGAGGGAGTAGTCTAAAGATCTTATTCTAAATTTCTTTCTTTTTTCTTTTCCTTTGTGTTGTTAATAAAGTTTTTCTTTCATATCCTTTTAAGTTTTAAGCCTGTCTTGCTTTTGCTCCTAATTCTATCTCAAAACAAAAAACAAGTATATTAAAATTAACAAACCTAAACTATAACATTTATTAGTACATTAGCCAGGAAATCAAACTAAACCAAAACACCTTGAAGTTTCAAAATTATCTCCACAGTTTCATGAGTACCCTGTGTTAAAATAGACTCTTGGTTCTGTGAAGTTCTTCAGCACCACAATGGCCTGTTTGTTCTGTGAGGTTTGGAAGAGTCACAGTTCACTGCTTGGGTCCTGCTGTGTCACAATGCCCATGGTTCCATCAGTTTGCATAGTGTCACCGTGGTGTCCTTGGATCCGCAGTATCACAATGATCTCCTTGGTACCATCCTGCCCCAATGTCACAATGGCATTTTGGTTCTATGAGGATACAAAAGCATTGCATAAACAGTGAGCAACATCTGCTTAACACACCTGGGAACATCTGTCTGCCTTTAAAAGAGGGGTTAAAGTTGAGAATGGCACCAGCAGATTCCATCTGCAACAGAGACACAGGAAAAAGAACAGGGACATAGAATTCAGGTGAAAGACTCAGACAATTCTGCTTACAGAGATCATTTCTGGTCACACTGTCCCTTGTAGAAAGGTGACATCATTCCAGGCCATTCCTGTACTGAGCATGTAGTTCCTGAGCGGCATTTGTTGTTTAGGAAACCTACTCAAGCTTTTCCATTGTCTCCCCACAAACAGGAAAACTTCTCCTGGCGCTGTGTGCAGGCAGGTGGGACATGGTGCAATGGGCTGGGACACCCAGCTGCAGAGCTCAGAGGACAAGGTTCCGATGCAGGGCACAGGGATGTCAGTCCCAGGTGGGCGATGTCAGACATGGTGAGGCTGGGGGTGAGGAGCAGGTTGTCCAAACAGGGTCAGCCAGCACGGGGCTCATTCTTCTGTATGCCCAGACCTCCTAAGGAGACATTCAGCATCAAGATCATTTGGGGAATGCTTCTATCACCTCTTCTCTGAGCTGAAAAGGAAAATAAAAATTCTCTTAACTAAAACCAAAAATTATGAGGTGCACATTGAAATCTTCCTCCATAAAAGAACTCCAAACTGACTCCAATCAGCTGCACAAGCCCTGGAGAGTTGAAGACAATTGAAGGAAGACAAAGAGCTCCTGAGGGCTTTCTGTATTTAAACCATCCCCAGGATGGATTTGGGGCTGAATCCAGGACGCTCAGGCATTGAGAGAAGGTTGAAGAAGCTGCTGCAGGAGTCAGAAGCAAAACTCCAAGTCCCTTGGAGCATCAGTGGCCCCACTGAGGGCAGGGACTGCCAAAGGCTCCCCAGGGACTGGTGAGAGCAGATCCTTGAGGCCAGGATTGCAGGAGCCCAAGGCTGTGAGCAGGGAACTGCAATGCTGAGCAAGGCTTGGGGTGGTTGGAGGAAGCAGAAAGGCCAAGGCCTGAGCCCAGGCCTGGGCCAGCAGGGCCTGTCCCTCACGGGTGGCTCGGGGCTGTTCCTGGGGCAGTGGGATGGGAGGGGCAGCAAGGACAAATGTCATCAACCTGTGTGACACTCCAGATGCTCATGGAACCAAGGGCCAGTGTGACACTGTGGGGCCTCATGGAAACAAGAGGCCATTGTGAGCCTGCGGGGCTGTAACACCCCAGAACACTGAAATGTTGTGGGTAACCAAAGGTTCTTTTACTTGAGTTTGGTGCACAAAAGAAACCCCAGCCAGATATTCTCAAGAGGTTAAAATGACACAAAATTTCACTGGCAAAGTACAGAAAATCAAGGAACTTTGGAAAAGGATTTAATGCATCATTCAAGTCAACATAAAACACTTACCATAGCAGTAACTCCATTAACTTAGTCCATTTAACCTGGAAATCTTTAAACACTTAAGTTGTTGAGGTACCCAAAACTGTTCCGTATAAAGAGCATTAGAAGGAGAGGAAAGAGAGAGATACAGAAAGATAGAAGCTCTATAGAAAGACACACATATGGCTGCCAACTCCTAGGGTTCCAGTGTGGGTGAGACACAGACCCCAGGAGAAGGCAGGGTACGGACCATGGGCTGAGCACGTGCTCTGTATCTTTAAGCCCCTGGGCCTTCATGGGCCTCCCTCCAGGTGGGACTTGTGATTGCTCGGGCAATCACAGCCTGGGTCAGCACCACCCCACTGTGTGACTGATTGACAGCTCATCCCGAGGTGTCTGGGACATTGATCTCATCCAGCCTCTGACAGTGACCATGGTGACACTGTGGAACCTCACAGAATCATGGGTCAGTTGTGACAGTGCGAGTCCAAGGATACCATCGTGACACTGTGGTGCCTCATGGAACCAAGGGGCCATTGTGGCACTCTTGTGCCTCATGGAACCAAGGAGACCATTGTGAAACACTAGGGCCCCAAGTGACCAAGTGTCCATGGTGACCTTGTGGAGCCCGTACTGTCACAGAGGAGCCATTGTGACACAACGAGGATGTGTGGAGCTGAGGGGCCATTGTGACACATGAGGGCTTCGTGGAACCATGAAGCCATTGTGACATTGCAAGGCCTCATGGCATCATTGGGCCATTGTGATGCTACAGAATCAAAGGGAACATTATGACCCTCCAGGGCCTCATGGAACCAAGGCATGTTAGGTGAAAACTGCCAGCACAGGCAGGTCAGGCTGCCCTTAGCCTCTTGGGCACTGCCTCTCACCTGCTTTCCAAACACTGGGGCTCAAGGCTTTCCTTCCAAGGGAAAAGAACCGTCCTTCTCAAGGTGTCCATCATCAAAATTGAGATTCATCCTCCCAAAGTCCATATATCCAAAGAGTCCTCCATGACGAAAGCTACTAGAGCAAACACGTCTGGCTGGCTTGGCCTCCCAGGACCCACCTCTCTCCTCTTCTGACTTTGAAACACTTGGCCCCTGTGCTTTCCTTCCAATGGAAAAGATTCATCCTTCTTATCTACACAGAAATAGCCAAAATTGGGATTCCGCCTCTGAAATTCCCTATATCCAAGGGTTGCTTTCAGACAAAAGCTGCCAGGACAGAGTGGTCTGGCTGGCCTAGGCCTCTGATGGCAGCCTTTCATCTGTCCCTGAAACACCAGTGTTCCGTGCTTTCCTTCCTATGGAAAAGAACCATCCTTCTCCTCCAGGTGTCCATGTCTGAAATTAGGATTCCACCTCTAAAATTCTGTAGATCCAAGGGTTGCTCCCAGGAAAAATCTGCCAGTACCATCAAGTCTGGCTGGCCTTGTCCTCTGGTGACTGCCCCTGCACCACTGGGGCTTGGTTCTTTCCTTCTATGGAGATCACTGTGACACTGTGGAGACTTTATGATGAGATAGGAGAAAATTAAAATTAAAATTAAAATTAAACTGTTAAGGGTAAAAATACAGAAGGATGCTTTAACTAGAAGGGGGGGCTGACATGATTCTATGAATGTTTAACATTCTCTGTCTTTGCAAGAGCAGGAGAACAGAGCAAGGCTATGCGATAAGATAGAACAAGAATGCATAAACAGGGTGGAAGAGCAAGGCCCCTTCCAGATAAGGGGGATCTCTCAGACCCCTGAGCCAGTGAAAACTGGTATCAAGGTCTGGAAGGCAAGCAAAGGCTAATACGCACGTGCAAAGAGGCGAGGTGAAACTTCAACTGAGAGGAAGACTGTTTACTTCATCCCAAGGACCCCCAGATGACCACCAGAGCGACCAACAAGGAGCAGTGCGCAGTCACATAGAGGCATGGAACTAATTTTAATACAAAGCAGGGACAGGTGGGGTTAGGAAATGAATATGTATTAGGTGTATTGTGCAATTCTAGTTTGTAGAGAATAAAAAGAGAGGCGCGGGTCGCCAAAGGTGTGCATGTTTTTGAAGGAGCTGTCCCCCATGCACCTCAGCGCTGAATAAATACATACCTACTCCTACAACTTATTTTGTGGGTTATAGAGAGTTTTTCTGCACTTTATGTTGGTGAGCCAGACAGGAGGATCTCTGTATGGCTGCAGGAGCAGCCGAGGAGTGAATTCTCTGGTGCACCCCAGGACCTTCCCTGGATGGACCCTGAACCTCGGCTTGCTCACCGCGGGGACAAACAACGACCTGCTGGCATTGTGGATAAAATGGTATGTATTAAATATCAATAACAGGGATGATGGTAAGTCACACAGAGACATCTGACGCACAGCACAGTCCCAGTAAGCTTGCAAGCAGCAGGACAAGGGGGCCGGAAACAGAGGGAAAGGGATCAATCCCCTGCCGATAGTGCAGCCAACGGAGGGGTCTCACTGAGCTGACAGAGCAGCCCGCTAGCGACTCTGGGGGTGAGTCGAGTGAACCCTTATTTTTGCTGCTATTTTGTGTGACTGCTAAGTCCAGACATTTGAGTCGTTAAGTGTGTCAGTGAGTGAATGAGCGAGTGAGATGTACCTCTGCTATGGAGCAAGTGTGGAACTCTATCCACGTTTCCGACCTCAGGCGACTGATGCAACCAGAGAAAAGCCAAGCAATCGGAGTCAGTGCGGGGCGAATGCAAGTGTGAACGGAGGAGTGTTGTACTTGAACATGGAGTGGCTAGTGTCTGTTTTAACTGTGGCTAGACGAACAGAAGGAATCCCTCTCCCTCAGTGTTTTCAGCTCGATTCTTGGGAGTCTATAAATATGCTGAATTTTTTGATTGAAAGGGGAAACAACCGGGATTATCTGGAAGGAATATATAGAACTTCAGCTGGAAGGTTGGTAGCTTTGGATTGGGAACAGCCTGCACAAGAGGGTCTGGACATTCAAGAGAGAAGGCGGGGGGATAGCTTGCTTTTCCTGGCATTTCAAGGCTTTCAGTTTATCAAGAGGGTGGCATTCTACATGGGTATTATTACAGTGTAGGACTTGTGAAAAACATTGGTATTGTTCCTCTGAGAAATGGCAGGGTACATTGCCCCAGTGTAAATTGAGGCATTGTAACTGAGCCAATTTTGAACCTAGGATTCTAAAGTTTGTGTGTGGAAAATCACATTTAATACCTGCGACTTGGGCATGCATGTGAGACGAAGATTGGGAAAAAACTGAGAAATTGTGAAGAGAGATTTGGGTGGAAATGGGACAGGACAAGAAGGAGGAGATAATGGGAACTGGACAAAGTAAAGAGATTCCTAAAGCCAGTCTACTAGGCTGTGTTATTGCACATTGGAAAGACGTTGCTGGACATGGGTGCACAGAAAACAAGAGAGACCTCATTAGTTTCTGCAAGGACTGGTGGCCATTATATAAATTGGGCTGTGGAGTGAAGTGGCCACCCAGTGGAATTATGGATTATAACATGCTGTTACAGCTCATTCAGCTATTTCTTTGGAGGGAATGGAAGTGGACAGAGGTATCATATGCTGATATGTTTTTCTCCCTTTGAATCACCCTGAATGGCAGAGGGATTGTGGGATCAGGGCTCCATCTGACCCTCTGGTATTGGCCCTAAAGAAGGAGAATAAGACTGAGAGTGGAAAGCTCAAGCGGTGTTGTTCAGTGTGTAGTATAGGGCAAAGGTACAAAACCGGACTGTGGCCCAGGAACAAGATCTGGCGGACGATTTGCTCAAGCCTCCCTACATAAAGCAGGAAAGGGATGAGGATGAGGATGCAGACCCAGAGGATGCAGACCCCCCTTGGACCACACACCAGACTAGACAACAGAGACACATATTACAGGCACCTCTGTGAGAGGCAGTGAGACCAGAGGGAGGAATGGTATTGGTTAAAGTTCCCTTCTCCACGATCAACTTGGAGGCATGGGAAAAGGTTGCTAAAAATTACCGCAGTGATCCAGTTAACACAGCTAAACATCTGTGATGTATAATAAAACAACACAATCTGGATTGGAGTGATATTCAATTATTATTGGATGCACTGACCAAGACAGAAAAACAATTAATTATGAAATCATGGGGATCTGGCAGAAGATTATTATAAAACCCAGCAACTGGATGTGAAAGATTATTTCCCACTCTGAAATCCACAGTGGGACCCAAATAGAACAGCAGAATTGAGAAAGTTGGAAAGCTATCAGGAGTGGATCGCAAAAGGGATGGAAAGAGCCATTCCCAAAACTATAAATTGGTCAGCTTTATATACAATCAAGCAGGGGCCCTCTGAGTCGCCATCCAAATTCCTCAATTGATTAAGGGATGCAATGCGCCACCGCACATCACTGGACCCTGAGTCTGACATAGGGATACAGCAGCTAGTCAATTTATTCCTGGGGCAATCTACGGGTGACATAGGGCGTAAACTTCAAAAGCTTCGGGGCCATTTGGGAGGAACATAGAGACTCTGTTGGACGAGGTGTGGAGAGTCTTCAGTAACCGAGAAGAAGGATATAAACAAGGCATGAGGAAGTTCGTAGCTGTTGTAAGTGGGAGGGAGAGAGGAAGACACAGACAGGGACCGCCTAGACAAGGCTAGTCCCAGTTNCATGGGAACATGGCCTTTATCGGCTAGCCATTCCTCTACAATTCCCCTGTTTTCTTTCTGTTGGACGACCATAGCCTGGGTAGTTCTTTTTACCTGATTCGTTGTGCAGCTAAGAGCAACTCGTCTGCCTATAAGCAATAATAGTATAATTCCAACCCACCTCAAACCTTCCTTAACACAGCTTATTAACCAATTTCCCAAGCCTAGTAATTTAAGCCATGCATCTATTCCTAATCCATCTAGCTCTTTAAGCTTGTGAAGCCCTGCCTTAATGTTGGCAATGCTCTTGTGAATGGATTGAGAGTGATCAGAAAGGTTCATACAGCACATCTCTTCAAATTCCTCACATTCATGGCCTTGTGCTAATAGCAAATAATTTATTGCAGCTCTATTTTCTAAAACAGCATGCCTAACAGAAATCACATCCTGCAATAGCATATCTAACACATCTGACGTACGATTTATTTTATTTCTTGCCGAACAGCCTAATTGTTTATTGTTCTGCCACAAGTCGGTGGGCTTGCAGCAGGCTTTCCCTTTTCAGAGGCCATTGCTCAACCCACACAGGATTGGTGGAAGTCCACTGAAGCGGGAGCGGGAAAGTCCAGGCAATGGCCATTATTCTAAATGGTCTTCATTGGTGAGGGCGACTCCCAGTTGTGCCAAAATATCCCGACTGATCAGGCATTGTACGCGATCAGGAAGAGGCACTATAGAAAGTACTGTGTTAACAGTCTTCCCATTTAAGTTAACATCCACTCGTGGCGATTTCTTTGCCAGAGTCAGACCTCCTACCCCTGTAACGGTAACCATGCTGGGCAGGAGGGGCCACTCCTTGGGCCAGCATTCTGGAGCGACAATGCTTGAGTCAGCTCCGGTGTCCAGTAAGGCCTTTAGGACGCGGATCATACCATTGTAATTAATGGACACAAGTCGCTTAGGCCTTTGCTTCAGGTCTAATGTGAGCAGTGTTAAACCACCCGTGGAACCAAAGCCGCTTTCACCCCGTTGACCTTTGTTGATAGGGTCTGAGTGTTGGGTGAATTGCCGCAAGGGTACCAGTTCTGCGATACGCTGTCCCTTCTTAATTCTCATGGGTGGCGCAGGTG
>VWZS01008945.1:881727-893007 GCA_013397075.1 Rhabdornis inornatus | reverse complement strand
ATCCCATCCCATCTCCCTGCTGCTGGGCTCAGCTCTTCTCACCAAGACTGTTCCCTAAAGCCTGCACCATCAGCCTGGACGTAATTATTGGTAAAGATGCAGAAAAGGCAGCATTAGGGATTGTCCCACTGAGAAATCAGGTATTGAGGGGAAAAGAGCAGGACTTGGGTTCTCTGCTCTGAAGGACAGTGAGATTTCAGCACTCCAGCTCTGCTTCTAAATGGAACAGAATCTTGCAATTTTAAAAACCTATCCTGAATCTGGCTCTTTAAAAAGCCTGTTCTCTTCTAATTCCAACAAAAAAATGATAAAAAATCCAAAGGAGTACATTGAAAACTGTGAAATAAGAAATGGAGGCAGGTAAGGAAGGAGGAAATGGCAATAATTTTTATTGTACCAGCTGCTCTTATTGGTAAACAACAGAGTTTGGGGCATGCAGCTCCTGCTTCAGGCCTGAAACAGAAACAGTCTTTGACTCCTTTCCAGATGGATCATCTGGCCTAATAAAAGATATCAGGTCTCCCAGCATGCCTTACCTTATTCATGTGGTTAGGCCTCTTCTGCTACAATAAAAAATAAGAATGGGATATTTCTGTAAGAAAATGACATTTCAACATGTTAGAACCCCTTTTATCTAAACATCACTCAAGAAAAATATACCTGGTTTTGTCAAACTCTCTTTTTCAGCAGGCATTGACTTTCATATTCTAAATAACAATTCAATTTAGGAGAAATTATCAGTGTTCCAAATTAATACATAAGCATTGGTAAAACCCGGTGATAACAACTTTTATTTGGCAGAAACCAAAATTGGTTGGAAAAGGCTCAGAAAGAAGAATAAAAACAGATCCAGCAGAGGCATCACATAAAGCCTAAGGTCTTGTAACAAGCAGGGCTGAGAAAAATGGTATTATAAGAGTCAACTGGCAATTTTTGCATCTACAGCTGAATTTGGAGTCCCATATCTTTGAGCACAATCCAGTCACCAGCTGTGATCAGGGAATGCTCAGAGAATTTGTGGCTAAACATTAAAAAAGCCCCAAACTTAGGGCACTTCCCAGTTCCTGTTGGGTTGCTCTCCACACTTAGAAAAGATCTATGTTTATTTTTCCTGGATTTCCTGGGATCCCAGCCAGGGCAGGGATCTCTGTTAAATCTGTTTGCTCTTCCTGACCCTTTTTTGTGCTCAATCTCAGACATCAAAACCTGGCACACTCTTCTCTCCACCTGCACCAGAGATCCAGGCAAGTGTCCTGTTAAATTTTAACACTGCCTAGAACTGAATTCCAAAAAGTCATCAGGGACAAAATCAGTTCTGTCAGCTCCTCCTGCTCATCCCATACAGCACCAAATAATTCTAGTGTTACCCCCAGCTGGCAGCAAGTTATTCATTGTCTGTGACAGTCTAAGGAAATTGAAGATTATTAGGTTTATTCATCTAAAATAGAAGTGTACATTTTGAAAAACCACAGGACAATACTGAAAACAAGAGGCTACATTTGCAAAAGGAAGTGAGTCTGGAGAGAGTTGTTGGATTTGGGAAAGCATTTCCATTCTACCACGAACAGCAGAGTTTTCTCCTGTATGAAGGAGGGCAGAAAATGAAAACCATGTCCATGTTCCAAGACATTCCAGAGTAAAACTGTATTTTCTGTATTTCTGTACTTTCTGTGGCTGCAGTGTTGGGATGGAAGGATGAGGGAAGGACAGGCAGGGGACATGAGAACTTGGTGGCACCTCTGTGTCACAGATGGATGAGGAACCACCAAGGATCAGGAGTGAGGGAGGGCAAGACAGGTGAGTGACATTTCACTGGGGTTTGCTATCAGACCATCTCCCAGGGACACTCTGCAGGAGCAGCCTCACCTCAAACTCTGATCCTTGTGGGGGATTTCAGCCCAGTGTCTCTTGGAGGGACACACAGCAGGGTAGGAACAACCCTGCAGGTTCCTGGAATCACTGATGGGAACTCCCTCTGATGCCTTTCTGGGCTACCTACAAACAGAGGGCAGACAGAATGAAGGCAATAAAAGCAGTTCTGTTTATTGAAGACCCTTCAGGTACATTTGGGGCAGACAAAGCCCCCCAGGGGCTACACCCAAAATGGGCCCTGGGTCAGGGGTTTTCACACTTTGATAAGTTTGGGCCATTTGCACATTGGGGGTTCATCTCCCAATTACAGCTCCAGGTAATGAAGGCATTTACCCCAAGTTTGCTCCCCCCAATTCACTTTTGTTTCCATCTCTGGGGCCTGAGGCAGTGAGGTGTCCTTGATTGCCAGGCTGGAGAGGAATTGTTGTGTGTGAGCAGGATGGGAAAGCAGCAGCTGACACTGTGTGTGGAGTTTAGAGTTCTACACTAAAGAATGGCAGGAGTGCAAATACATGAAAAATAGAAAAGCTGAAATCTCCTTCTCCAAAGGAGGAGAGGGGCTGGGCTGGACCTTGTTCACCAATGGGGGGAAAGTGCAGCCCTGGCTGCCATGCAAAGGGATTCCCAAAAACAACATTAAAACAGCTTTTCCTTCCCTCTCTCTCGTGAACATCCCTCACCCTGTGTCTGATCCACTGAGCAGCCCCACCTGCTTTTCCTCCCAGACTTCAGTGGTTTTAGCTCCCAAGTTTCTTCCTGATTGTTTCAGTTGCCAGCGAGCTTGGAGATGGCTTTGTCACTAAAATTGCCTCGGTGGCTCTGTAGCAGCTGTGTGCTCAATGGTACCATGGGACTCCTGTTTAATGTTTAACCATAGGGTTCCTAATAGGATTTCTAATATCTCATTACTTAGGGCTTAGAACTGCATTTCCAGCCCCAGTAATGTACAGACAAGCAATCCTCTTATCCCAAAGCTTATATTACAGGGCTCCAGACTGCACCTATTTCCTCAGGAAAACAACAGTAACAGAAACTGTTCACTCAAATTTTCTTTCTTTTAAATATCAGGACCGATGAGGATGAACATCCAGCTGGAGCAGGTGGGGTTTTCACTTGTTCTGTGTTATCCCACCTGCAGTTGTTCATTCTGAATCTCACAAGTCTCAAATAGATTCACCCTTAGAACCCTCAGTGCCTGTGAGGAGCCTCATCACCTTTCTGCATGTACAGACCCCACACTGATCCCTTGGGACTGGAGAGAAACAAAATCATTTAACTGACAGCTCCAAAAGAGCTTAGGGAATGTGTACTTTTGAAAGCAAACTATCCCCAACCTGCCTTGTTTGAAATAAAGCCCAAATATTTCCCCTTTACAAAACAATCCAGTCCACATTATCAAGGAGTAGTTTACTAGTTAGATTAAAAATTATATTTTGCAATGAATTTGAAATGACAGACCATTAAATGCTTGATTGCACAAAGAGAAGAATGAAGCACTGCTAACTTTCTTATCTGTGAGATCTATGAAAAACTTCCAAGACACAAAGCTACATAATCTGCTTTAAATAATTCCATTAATTTGAATAGCAGATGCCTATCTAGCCTTCTAAAATAGCTCCGAAAAATTCCAATTTTGATTTCAGCATTTCAAATTTGTTGCAGCAGAAAATAATTCCATGTATCTCCCCAAACCTAAACCAGGGTGTCTTCAGGAGCTCTGCAAGAAGCCACGTTAAAAATTATATTTCTTTAGCCTGTTTTTTGTTATCTAATTTCACTGTTTTCCCAGGAGATGCTGGGTGGGGAATGAGCAAGCATCTCTTCCAGAGCTCAGAGCAATCAGAACATCATCCTCCCAAATATCCGAGTGCTTCCATGCTCCTGGGCACTTCTGCTGAGCTCCAGGAATGCTGTCAGGGTGCCAGGGTGGCTTCCAGAGCATCTGTGCAGATGTGAGGCACCACGAGCACCAACGTGACCTTTCCATCTTTAGAACATCTCCACTGGAATGCTGATGATTGCTATTGTCTCCAGTACCTGGCAGGACCCCAGAACTGCTCTTTATTATTAAATCTTGTGATTCTGCCTCTCCTTCTCCATGTGGGTTCTCTTACTACAGTGGTGCTGAATTTAAATATTCCTGTGTTTTTGCTCACAGCCATCAAATTAGCATTTCTTGGGTTTTTTCCTGGTACTGTTCCTGCAGTCTGTTCTTCCAGCCATTTACTCCACATAAAACATCCCTTACCTCATTTATATCATTCCCTCCAAGTGCTGAGGCATCTGGAGAGGAATTCACAAACTCCTGACATCCAGTAAAAAAAAAAAAACCCTCTCAACCTTGACATTTTTTTTTTTTTAAACTACCACATTCTCACATTTGTTTTTTCATCACACATGCACGTATGAGTGCATTTGTGTGTGCAGCTGCTGAGGTCACCAAAGGGGAAACTGAAATATTTTGAACAGCTGAATATCTGCAGTTCCAAATTCCCTGGCTAAAGGAAACCAATCCATATGGTGGCAATAGAAAAAGAGGTGAAGCAGAGCACCAGCATTGCAGGGGACTCTGGTTTAGTGGTGTTCTTTCTTTCCACACACAGAGCTCTTGAATGGACCCAGCCTCAGGACAATTTTCCTTAAGGGAAGAGCATTCAGCAGCTTTTTGCTAAAACTGGGTTATTTCTTTTATCAAATGGAAGTTCCATTAATGAAACTTGGAGTTTCATCTGAAACGACTCCTTAATCTGGGGTGATCTCAGGATACTTCCTACAAAATAATTATAGATGGAAATAACTTTTAAAAGTGCTTTGATTTTTGCTATCACGAATCCTGCTGGACCCTGGAGTAGTGTAGCACACAAAAAAAGTCTCAACTACAAGCAGGAATATTGACTGGCTACCAAAGGCTGCTGATATTTGCCAAGGTTTCCAGGGCAGCTGCACCTCTCACCTTCCTCAGATTCACCTCCAAAGCTCACAGTTAATCATATAAAACCCACGTGGAATAAAGAGCTCCTCACTGGCCCCTCTCACATATAAGATGATGATTTGCTGCTCCTCCTTGTTTAAGCTGCCACCACCTCTGTCCTGACAGATTTTCCACAGGAGATGCTGGCAGGTAGGGAAGTGTTTCCTTCTGCACAAACCCCTGTGTGTTCTCCTAATGGCACCTGGGTGAGGCCAAGTCCAGCAGTAAAATCCAGGCAGCTGCTGGTTCCCATTGCTGAAAGCAGCAACCTCAGCCCAGGATTGGGAATTTGGTGTCTGAGCTTTCCCAGCAGAGCTCCAGGGCAGCAGCACTGCAGCCACTCTCACTTGGAGTGACATTCCCTGGCTGGTGCTGCCACCTCTGAGGCCACAGGACAATAAAATGAGCTGTGAAAAATCCTTGTCCAAAGCAGCACTGCCACAGGATCCTCCTGATCCTGCTTCCCACAAAAAGCAGAGTTAGGTTCCCAGTTAGCCTCAGGAAAAGGGGAAGCTGGTTAATTTATTTCATTTTAGGGGAGGGTGAGTAGTATTTATTGTGTTATGGGATGAGATTTGTTGACAGCTGGTGCTAGACACCATCCATCACACACTGAAGAGCGTTTTTAGGGAGTGGGAATAAACTCCTGCAGACATTAACCAAGAGGAGCAGGTGCTTGACAACATTTAACCTCCTCAGAATGCATTTGCCAGGCCATTTTTTATGGCTGATGAAGGCAGAGACAAGCAGGAGAATGGAGGAAAGTCAGCAGAGAATGAAAATACCATCAAAACAAGAACGTTTGAAAGGAGCCAAAATGATTCTGAACTCCAAACATCACTGGACATCAGGAACTATAGATTATATATATATTATATAAGTGTAATTTGTGTTTGAATCTTTTTTACAAAGCAAGAAGGCATTTGCAGAAACAGCTGTGCTGCCTGCATTCCCTTCCCTCATCCTCCCAAGGAAATCAGAAATCTTTTGAAGTTACAGCTTTGGGTTTCCAAGACTTTTGTGTGTTCCTGCCCACTGGTAAGGGTACAAACAATTGCAGTGTAAAATGGATCATGTTTATCTCTCTGAGGGATAGGATCAATCCCAAAACTCTTTGACTTTCAAACCCAGAATTACATTGCTCATTTTTATCTCAGTCATCAGTCTTCAAACAAACCAGTCTCATGAGGATTTTATGCCAGCTCATAAAAAGTGGAAAACAGTTTGGAATCTCAAACATATTTTTGTGTGCAAGTTCTGTGTCCTTTTTCTTTACATGAATAGCTAATTAGTGTTATCAGCTTTGGTTTTTTCAACTTTATCTCTTACCTACAGGGCTTTTATTTTAAAGGTTCTTATCAGAGCGAGGCAGAAATTATCTCTACACCAGCCATCTCTTAGTGTGGTGAAAACATTTCTATTTTCCTGCTGAAAACAAAATTTAATAAGGTGTGCTCCATTTTCCTCAAATAATTCCTAACAACCACTTTGCATCTGAACTTTTGGGAAGTCCTTATTTAAAAAGGCAGAAAACAAAGGCTGCAAGCCTTTTTGGCTCTTTCTGAAATGACATGGGATACCTTTCCAGAAGAACTTGGTAATTCTGGCTGCTCAGTTTGAGAGACTGGAACCAGGTTTCCAGAGCACTGCTGCTCAGCATTTCCCAGAGAGAAATCCTTTTTCCATTTATTGAGGACAGGCACTTGAAATCACACATTCCAGCAATGTTAGCTTTTCTATCTCACTAACAAATTCAGTTTGCATTACAGCTACTGCTCCACTGATGCTTCTCTGGCAAGAACTGGAATAAATGCCCATTAGTGATTAAATGGGTCTGTAGAATGGAGTAAGGAGTTTTAAGGGGGAACTCCATCAAGTGTGATTTAAGCAAGTGGAGAAGCTGCTGGAATTAAATGCTGAAATGGAGCATCCCCAGCATGTCCCATGCCATGGAATTGCCATGAGCTGGAGAAATCAGCTACCAGGGCATTCCTGGATGGCTTGGCACCAGTCAGAGGGGCAGTGGATGGCTGAGACTGCTGGAAATGCCACCTCTGGAAACTTCCTGGAATTTCCAGCCACAGGGCTCTTAAATCCCTGCTGTGTAATCCAAACAATCCACTCTATCCATGCTGGGCAGCCCACAGGGCAGGAACAGCCTGCAGGGTGGAGTTAATGAATATTTGGGATTGTAGGAACTCAGTTTGGTGACTTTTAAACCACTTCAAAATTGTTAATAACAGCAGAGGAGGGGTCACAGCTGTGAGTAGGAGCTGCTGTGTGTGAAGGGAGAAAGATGAAACAGGCCTGGGGAAAGCTGGCTGCTTTGATGGTGTTTGTGCTGAAATTCATGGCATTTTTTCATGGCTTCTCTGGTCCTTAAGAACTTTCTTTCCCCACACACTCAGCTGCTGGGATATCCCCATCAAATCTGTATTTTAAGTGTTTGAACTCCAACTCTGGCTGTGGTGGATGGGGTTAAGGGAGTTGTATTAACAATGAAGGTCAGAGAAAATACTCAAAAACTTCTGGGTGAGTTTGGAAGCGTTTTAAGGCTGTTTAAACCAGGTTTACAGGGTTTACAGCCTTGGGCAGAGTTACACCTTTTTTGTGGCTGCCACATGGCTCATGCTCCATGAAGTCTGCACAGGCACAGACACAAACATTTCTGTCTGCAAATCCCAGTCAGAAGTCCTGGAACGAGCTCACAGTGTGACTTTGGAAGGATTCCTCACACATCTGTGCCACACTTGCCCCTGCTGCACCTCTATCTTCCCATGTTAGGGTGAGGCAGTGATGACATGGTGCTGGGGAATAGAAATTTCCTTTTCCAAACTGCTGCTGCTTTTCTATCTCTGCTACAGGGCTGGAGTGTGTGGAGAGCAGGAAATTACAGGGTAAAGATTGAAGAGACTTTTAAAAATTGATTTTTTTTTTACCATCCATAGAAAAGCAGTGCTAGCTGTCAGTGTGCTTTTAACATTAACTCCTGCTGGGATATGTATTCCTGAGTGTGTGCACATGTGCTGTGTGCTTGGGGGTTTTCCAACACGTGAAATTATTTTTGATAACTTTATACAGACAGCAAAATATGTGACACTGTGCTAATGGGACCATACAATCACCATCATCAGTAGAACACAACTCAACAGAGAAATACAGAATACTTGTTTATTATCCCAGTGTAAATCAATTCTCTTGTAGCTGCTTAATTGCTTTTGCCCTCTCCCTCCTGTTCGTCCAGCTAAAATTGATTTTAGAACTGCTTTTGCAAAGGGGCTCCCCTTTATCAGACACCCATGGCCAGTAGAAAAGAGATCATTAGAATGGTCAAAAAACATCTACAGATATCTCATTTTTGGGGTTAGACTTAGTCCCAAAATAAACTGAAACTGAAAACCCATTGTGGAGGACTTCAATGTCTTTGCAAGGATACAGCTTGGAAAATTTCAGAGGAGGACAAAAAATACTGTGCCACATTTTTGTAAAATGAGAGCATCTCACCCTCTCCCCAGGAAATTAATCAGAGTGCAATCAAAATATATTTCCAGCTGCTGGAGTTCACTTCCTCCCTTGTAGATGTTGCTCACATGAACCTCAAACTCAAAGTGGTGGTGGCTGAGCAGCCACTCTCAGAAGCTGCACCAAGTGGCAGCGCCTGCTCTTCTCCCTGCTTTGTGTGCTCCTGCTAGCTGGGACTTCCTCACACAGAAATCACACGTGTGGGAGGGGAAAAAACACAGCACAAATCCCCCTTGGAGCTCATATTTACTCCAAATTAAGCAGTGACTTCCTGAGTGTCAGTGGGAATGATGCTTTAGGATTTCAGCTTTTCTATGTTTCATGTATTTGCACTCCTGCCGTTCTTTAGTGTAGAACTCTAAACTCCACACACAGTGTCAGCTGCTGCTTTCCCATCCTGCTCACACACAACAATTCCTCTCCAGCCTGGCAATCAAGGACACCTCACTGCCTCAGGCCCCGGAGATGGAAACAAAAGTGAATTGGGGGGAGCAAACTTGGGGTAAATGCCTTCATTACCTGGAGCTGTAATTGGGAGATGAACCCCAATGTGCAAATGGCCCAAACTTATCAAAGTGTGAAAACCCCTGACCCAGGGCCCATTTTGGGTGTAGTCCCTGGGGGGCGAAACAAAAGTGAATTGGGGGGAGCAAACTTGGGGTAAATGCCTTCATTACCTGGAGCTGTAATTGGGAGATGAACCTCCAATGTGCAAATGGCCCAAACTTATCAAAGTGTGAAAACCCCTGACCCAGGGCCCATTTTGGGTGTAGCCCCTGGGGGGCTTTGTCTGCCCTAAATGTACCTGAAGGGTCTTCAATAAACAGAACTGCTTTTATTGCCTTCATTCTGTCTGCCCTCTGTTTGTAGGTAGCCCCAAGAAGGCATCAGGATCCACACAGTCCTCACTGGGAATTGTGGCTTTGCTGTGGCATTCCCACCCTGCAGACTGGGATCAAAGCAGCAAAGTGAGAAAAAGGTTGAGATCAAGATGATTTCAGAGGTGAAACAGCAGCTGAGTGCACAAAAAAGCAGGACAAGGAGTTCACTCCCTGTATCCCAGATGTTTGGCCATTCCCAGGAAAGCCAAACTCCATCTTGCACAATTTTTATTGGGAAGAGAAATACCACAGCTCTGAACATTTCCCACTCCATCTCCTCCTTTTCTCTGGCTTTTATTGCTGAGCCTGATGCTCTAGGACATGGAATATCCCTCTGGAAAACTGGGATCAGTTGTCCTGGCTCTGCACCCTCCCATTTTCTCCTGCACCCCCAGTTTCCTTCCTGGTGGCTCCAAAGCACAGAAGGCTTTGATGTGAGAATATAAAAGTGCTGTTCTCAGTGATCTGAACATCCCTATGTTGTCAAAATTTGGCCACAAGTCCAAAAATGAGCCTCATACCAGGAACTGTGAGGAAAATCAACCTGTCTGAGCCAAAAGCAGGACATGGGGAGCAATCCCAGCTGCAGAGAAAACCTGGGGCAGGCAGAATGAGATGGAATAAGGCCAGAACATCAGTGCTTAATGTTCTTCCTCTTGTGAAAGGAAGAACAAAAACCACTTTTACTGCAGCACCTGGATCTGGTTTGTTTTTTTCTGAAGCACAGCACCTCCCAGGGCACTGCAGCCACCCAGGGACCCGGTCCCCACTGCTTTCTGCTGTTTATTGCCTTGGGGAAAAGCCAAATCAATTCAGACACAAACCCCACGGCACAGAGGTGATTTTAAGAGACTTTCTGCCAAATTTTAGGGCACAGCACCACTGGAACAGGAGGGTGCTGGCAATCCAGAGCCTGCAGGTGACCTTCAAAGTTGTTTGCACATCCTACTGGAGGAAAAACCACACTAGAGAAGGAGTAATAAGAAGAAACATCAAAATATTGGAAATATTGCACTACTGAGCTAGAACTAATGAATTTGCCCAACTATCATGAACAGACATTGCAAACACACCACTGAATGCAGTCACAGTGCCAGAAGAAAACACAAAATGCTGGCAGGCTCCTAAAATGGCAATAAGTCCATTAAATGGCTCTGCATACAAAATCATTGCTAATATTTTAATATTTGTATTTTTGAGCTGACATTGAGGCTGACACGTGGATGAGGGAATCCAGTCACCAGAAAATGATGGCAGAACTTCCACTGGCCAAGGATTTGTCCTGGTAATTCCAACTGAACTAAATCTCTGATGGTTTCTAATCTCTTTCCAAACAGATATATTGGTGTGTTTGGTTGATAACTGAGGGTATTTTTAGCATTTTTAGCATTCCTCTGAGTGTCTAGCATTGCTTTGAGTGTTACTCAGTTCTGCACATCGACAAGTTCACACAGCACAGCTCATGTGGGTTTTGGGGAAAAAGAGATTGGCACAGATTGGAGGACTCCCTTTTCCAAGGGATGTTAAATATTTGTGATGTGAGTGATTATTTTAAGTTGGGAGCTCGTTAGAAGGTGCGTGGGGATGACATTGCCTCAATTCTCTGTGGAGAAGGATCTAAGTTTTGTTTGGCTGAATAACATAGACCCCAGTGAGAGCCCCTGAAACCAGCATTTATTGTCCTGGTTTCAGATATCTGGCACTTTCTAGAGATCTCCTCTGACTTGGGCAGGGAAATGTTCCTTCTCATTTCCCTTATTCACAAAGCTCCCCCTAACAGTGCCACACCTAGAAATCCCCTTGTCTCAGAAAAGCAGTCCCTATGCTCAGATATGTACTTGGGGATACTCCTTCCAGAAAACTGGTTTGATGGAAACTCTTATATTTAAAGTTTATAGTCCTTTGCATCACCTGCCTTACTGTATCTTTAAAAAAAATAAAATGCATTGATGCTTTGAGAGAAGAAATCCATTTCTTATTTGTTGTTTTTTTGCGGGGGGGGGTTTGTTGTTTTGTTTTTTGGGTTTGTTTTTG
>VWZS01008945.1:813939-874147 GCA_013397075.1 Rhabdornis inornatus | reverse complement strand
TGCGGGATGCAGCGATGTGCGGGATGCAGGGATGCTGCGGGATGCAGGGATTTGCGGGATGCAGCGATGTGCGGGATGCAGGGATATACGGGATGCAGGGATGCTGCGGGATGCTGCCGGGGCGCACAGGGGGACGCGGCAGCCCCCGGGGGATGGAGGCTGAGCCGGTGTCTCCCCGGAGCCCCGCGGGGAGCGGAGCGGCCGGAGCTGTGCCGGGAGCAGCCGCCTGTTGCCGGCTGTGGGAGCTCGGGGAGGCGCTGAGCCGGCGCTCGGGGGCTCGGGCAGCCGTGCCGGGCTCCTGGAGCCTCCGCCGGGCTCCTGGAGCCTCCGCCGGGCTCGGTGCGCTCCGTGCGGGGCTCGGGGGTCCGCGGGGTCCCCGGGCGCTCCCGGCAGCGCGGGGCTCTCGGCGCCGGGGAAAGCTGGGCCGGCCTCGCCCCGATAATAAAAGTTATTTGCAGAAGGCGGAGTGGTTCGTTTTCTTTCGATCGCTCCCCGAGCGCGTCCCGATGCTCCGCTCGCCCGTGGCGGAGCGCGGCTGCGGAAACACGAAGTGTCAGCCCAGTGCTCCGTTTCTGGCTGGTTGGTAATGGATTTAAAGCTTTAGTTGTAATTTCAGTGCATCTGAGAGCTTCGCTCGGTTGCTTTAGAACTCGTTCGAAACTGTATTTTCAACGGAGACGAGTGAACTTTAAAGAAAATCAGGTCAGCCATAGATTCCGGGCATCGAACCCTTTCAGGTCCCAGAAATAGCCACAGAAGTAGCGTGACCAATTCTTTTTCCATGCACAAAGCTTTTTCTTTTTAATTTTGGTTGGAATTTCTGACGGATACCGGAGCTCATCAGCTGGATATTTTCAGCTTACTTTAATGAAATAAGCATGCTTTCTAAGCTTGCATTTTGATGCAATTATATTAATCTCTCTTGACTATACGAGGTTTGGGTTTCTGATAGAGCTTGTAGTTCTTAAAATAATAAAGTCTATTTAGCACAAGGTTTTTCTTTGTGCGTTTTTAGGGTTTAGATTTATGGGAAGGTGAGGAAGAAGATGACTGAGAGGGAACATGGATATGAGCTGTTATGGGGTAAAGAATACGCTTGGACATTCATGGAGAAGGTTCAGAGGGGACGTTTTATTTCAAATATTCTGCACTTGAAACAAGGCTGTTCGTAAGTTTTTTGCATCTCTTATAAAGTCTCGAAACCAGGATTGACAAATATTTATCTTGCAGTAAGTGGGTCAGATGATAACATCTTCCACTGGATCTCTTACTTCTGTATTGGACAGCTTTGGTTGCTAAGTAGCTCTGAATTGCTAATCTCAAAGTCAATGATGTCATTATGACATCATCACATCCTTTCACCTGATTGATTCTCAGAAGAGAACAGTAATGAGATTTGATATACATGTCCCATCTTTTTAATATTCTTCCTCTGCTTCAGGGGATTTCCTGACCTGCCTGGCAAATTCCAATGAATCACACTGAGCTCTAGTAAAAAGACGTTTCTTTTGGAGACGAGGTGGAACATTAAAGGGACAGTGGCTGCTCGTGGTCTTTTCAAAAGCTGAGGAACTTGGCAGCTTGTGTTTCAAAAGTGGAGTTCTGGATATGGAGGGCAGTGATTTAAAACTCGGATTTACTAAGTTCGCGTGCAGGCGCGAAAGTGGCTCAGGTTTCAAAGAGGATCAAGGCACTTAATGTGTGTGAGTGAATGCTGGAGGTGCTGCAGGGGGCACAGAGAAAACAGGAGCTGTTTCAGCTGCCAAAATAAATCACAGTTCTAATGGTTAAAGGCATGAAATCTGTCAGGAATTGCCATGTTAAGAATGGTATTGAATGGTACTGAAGACAGCTCAGAAGTTATTTATCTTTCTAATTAGGCAACATAATTGGTAAGTTTGAAGGATTTTAATAGCAACACTGCCATGGCAGGGAGCTCCTTGTAAGAGAGTTTTAAATCTTGAGGGTGTGTGGGATGTGTACAGAATCGATGAGTTTGGTTTCTTCTGAGGTTAAAGGTGTAAGTGGCGTCATTTGGGGATGATCAGCAGGGTCTGCTGGTTTTTACAGCTGGTTTTTGTTGTGTGTGTCCAGATGAGCATGGTCGGAGTGAATTTTAGGTGTTTTCCTCCCCAACAGCTTTGTGATCATGAATTCCTCCACAGACAGTGAGTTTGAAAGATTCCAGTCAGGCCAGTGTATATCTTAGGTGTGCAAACCTTCCTGCTTCACACGTGGAAAAGGGAGAGCGAAGCAATTTCCATTTGTTTTGTGGAACGTGTGGTTCTGTTTGATAAAGTGCAAAGCTGAGCCTGTCTCAGAACATTCAGAGGCTGCACAGACCAGTCTCACTTGCTTGGGTCGCTAAAACATATTTCAGAAGTAAACAATGATTTGTTAGCGAGGATGAGTTGGTGTTAATGTATTTACTGAAGGCACTGATTGCTGATTTTATTCCTGCTCGAGAGCTGCAGTGTTGATGGCACTATTAAGTCTAACAGAGTAGTAATTGAACGTGAGGAGTGGGAACGAGTGGGAAGGTGGTGGGGGAGGATGTTTTTGGCTGTGTGTTTGAATCTATTCACCCTGTAAGTGCAATCCAAGCTCCAGATGCAAAAGGGAAATTTCTAAATAATCTGTAAGAGTTCTGCACTCCTCATACCACACGCAGTGACAAATTTCCACAAGCTTTAGATTCTCTCTGGGATGACTCAACTACGAACAAGTGATTTGGAAAAAAAATATTATCTCTGAAGAGAATCCTTGGTGACACTTTCTTTTCAAGTTATCTTAGGATTTTTTACTTACCATGATTTCTTCTAACTCATGCCTGCCTTGAACGTTGGAGACGAGAAATGAGTTTGGACTTGGGGACAAATCTGTGCCTTCCAAATGCACGTTAGAGGGTCAGCGGTGACATTTGCAGGGCTGTGCTTTGGATGTGGTGACACATTTGGTTACATAAAGCAGAGCACCTCAGAGCCTCCCCAGAGCTGGCAGGGCAGGGGTGATGCTGCAGCATCCCTGAGCCCTCGGAGCAGGTGGCAGAGAGGGACAGGGCTGTGCTCACAGCAGGACACAGCTCACACACACACACACACACACACACACGGGCTCAGCTCGTGCAGAGCCCCAGCAAAGCTCAGACCACGCAGCCTCTGGTCTCTGCTTGTGCCAACAGCAATGAGAAATTCAGTCCTGAGGTTTTTAAACCACAATCAATCTGCTGCAGAACCTGTCTGGGAGGTTTTGTCCCCCTGCTTCCAGCCCTGTGAGTGTCAGGGAGAGGAGAGCCAACGTTTGAGCCCCAACTTCTGCTCCCATCCCCAGCTCTGCGTGGGGATAGAACGAGACACCAACTGCATTACTGGATTTACTTTTTTGCTTTTTAAATTGAGATCTTTAGGGGAAAAATAATATGCATAACAGCTTCACAGACCACTTGTGTGAGCCTTTTTTCAGGGCAAGACTGGCAGCTGGATATTTGAAATGTGTAGTGTGATAAGTGAATTCATCTACAGCTGGATCTTCTTTATTGATGGAGAAAAATCTGACAGAACATGGACTTGTCCCTTATAAACTAGAAGTAAAATAATTAATAATCCCAGGGATCTGCAGCAATCCCAGGGATCTGCAGCAATCCCAGTGATCTTCACCAATCCTAGTGATCTGCAGCAATCCCAATGAAATAAAACACCCTCTGAAATGAATAAAATCACCCCAGATATTGTAGCTAACATTACCCAATAGCTATGAAAATTCTATTTAAGACTTAAATTAAGCAACCTGAGCTATCATTTTTTCCAAAATTTCTTTTCCACTCAAAGTCAGTTCTGAAAGGATTTGTTGTCCAAAAATAGAAGTTACTTAAAAATGATTCCTACAGTGGATTGTTAAGCAGGAAAATTTTGATTTGATTCCAGTTTTGATCTTTATCTGTAAGTTATATTTCGGAAGGAAAGTGATGTTGAGAGCAAATTCAGAGCTGATTTTAGTCTGAAGTGCTTAGAGTAACCTCTGTCTAAATGGAATATTTTCTGTGCAACGTAACAATTATTTTAATGTTTCATTATAATGATGTTGCAATGGAAAACATACAGTGAAAAATCAGTACTTTCTCTACCAGTTATATTCAGGAGTTTATCAAGTGATGCCAACACAGCTGAGGTTCATTCTGTAGCATTACAAAATTCTGTAACAGGACTAAAATCTAGGATGGAGGAAAAAGCTATGGTAGTGGTGCCTAAATACATCACAAAATTTTCTTTTGAAAAATAGATGTTTTCATTTACCAATCAATGTATTCCTTTTAATACAAACTACAAATTCCTAGGGATATTACCCCAGTCTGATCCTGAACTCTGCTTGTGCAAGAAATTATGATTTTCCCCCCCCCCGTCTTTCTGAAGCAAAGCAGACAAAACTCAAATTGCAAACTCTTTCCCCAGAGAGGTTTGCTCAGTGTTTTCATCACTTCACAGCAGTGGATGAAAAATTTATGGAAACACTTGTAATCTGAAATATGACTTCTGAGATGCTCTGGAAGGCAAAGGGCACCACCAATAATCCAATTAGTTACTCTGAATTCTGTGATAAAGCTCAGGGAATCACTTTGCTGTTGGTTGCTTTAGTTTGGGGTTTTTTCCTGGTTGGAAATCAGTGGAGACACATCTGGAGATTTGTTTTTTTTCCTGGATGAGTGAAGCCTCATCTGACAGCTGCCACAAAGAGGTGCCCAAAGAGAAATTCCTCTCTTCTGCCAAGGTGGTGCTGCTGTCTGACACCTCCCTGAATTCCAGCCCCCTCTGCCTCCCCCAGTCCTGTTTGCCCAGGGGAGCTGGGGTGAGAGGAGGCAGCTGGATAAAAACAAGGATCCCAGGAATAAACCACAGCCTTCAGTCGTGGCCACAACAAGGGGGGCACTGTTTGGTGCTCTTCTCCTCCTCACTTGTTTTTAAAGGCCAGCCAAAGCCTAAGGAGACACTCAGACAGTCACAGCAGCACAAATCCCCATTATTGCACTGCTGCTGCCCAGCCTTGGTGCTGGAAATTTTGCATTCTGCATCTTTGTTGCCTTCTGTAAATTCTACAAATAGCAGGAAGGGTTGGATAAAACGACACAGATGCTTTAATTATGATTTGATTACAGAGCAACCAGAGGAGTCTATTCTGAGGAATATGCAATTAGAGAAAATTCCGAGGACTATCTAACCTTCCGAAATTAAAATTAACTGGGATTATTTGAACAGGGTTTGAACATCTCTGAAAAAAGATATCATTCCTCAAGGATCCTGCTGCTCTTGTGTGCTAGATCCTCTCTGGCTTAGCAGATGGGCTCCAGGGTAACACAATGTCATCTTCCTCAGCTGCATGTGCTGCTTCCTTCACCTCCCAATCCCATTTTATTCCCATTTTAGCATCCCTTGCTGCTCATGTACACAGAGCCTGGAAGGAAACAGCCACCCCTGGGTTGGAGCACACACAAAGGGAGAGCAGTTCAAGCATTCCTGGGTCATCAACAGAGTTTCTCCATCCCATAAGCAGGAAAAATGGAGCCATGCACGTGTGTGATGCATGTTCCAAAGGGAAAGTGGGGATGGAAAATTCCATGCCTTTCCTCTGGCAAATTATTTAATGGAAAGAAGCGATATGATTAAATATGCTAAGCTTCTCTGTGGGCTTAAATGGTACAAACGGCCTGAATTTAATTCCATTGATTTCACTGGCTGTGGAACATGAGCAGAATTCCAAACCTGCCCCAGGGCTTCAGCTCCAGTGTGAAACCACAGAAATCTCACGGAAGCTCCATGCTGGCATGGGGATGATGGCTTCCTGTGCTGTCCTGAGCTGAGCTCAGCCAGCAGCAGCAGCAGCAGCAGCCCTGGGGCTGGGGAGGCAGGGGGTCAGCCTGGCTGCTGGGCTGGGCTGGGCATGGGCAGGGCATGAGCTCTGGGACCCCAGACACCGCCCCTGGCAGCAGCTGCACACTGCTCCTCTTGCACTTGCTTCCCCTCAGTGCTTGACACGTTCACGAGCCAGTGGTAAAAGGGCTTTTTTGGGGTCTTATTTTCTGTGGAAGTTTTCAGTGTTTATCGCTTCTGTTTGAAAATTGCACTCAGAGCGTGGTGTCAGCTCTCCAGGCTGCAAGAGCAGGACCTGCCAGGATCCCTCCTGGACTCTGCTTGGGCTGGAATGTTTGCTTTGGGGCTGGAGAGGAAAGGAGATGGCTCCCACCTCAGCCAGCCCCGTTCCTGCGCTGTTTGAATCCATGAGAAACCAGGAAACTGGGCTTTGGGGCTGCCTGGATGCTCTGGGGGGATGGGGGTGGTGAGAGGGGCACAGCTGCTTCCCTCCATCTCCCTGCTCCCAGTGGGGATGGCTGAGCTTGTTTGTGACCTTGCTCACCTCCAGAAGACCCCAGAGCTGCCCTGGCAGGGAATGTGGCTGCCAGAGATGCTGCTCAGGACACTCAGAGAATTCCTGCTCTTCCCAACAGGTGCTGAGCACATTTAAGCTCAGCTTAATTCAGCAGCGTGCCAGTCTCCTTTGTCACTTGTAAGGACATTTTCTGGCATAGTGTCCTGTTTATTTATTTCAGCATCTCTTTTTAGGAGCTTTCAAGCCCTCCAACTTCAAAGTATCTATGTGTGTTCCTACTGACCCATGTGTGTTTCCCAGGGATAAACCCTGGGCTGGCAACTTAGGGATGATTTATCAAGGGTTGCTTTAATAAATGAGGTTATTTATTTTCTGCCTGAAATTCCCTGGTTGGTGACTAAGAGAAACTTCGTATTAAGCTGCGCAGAGCATAATGAGGTTGCTGTAATGCTTTGATGTGGAAATGCTTAAATGCCCCAAAAAAAAAAAGAAAAAGAAAAAGAAATGGTGTTATTGATAGAGCTTGCTTAAGGTATCTAGGGACAGTTTATATCAACCAAATATAGATTACACTATAAAGATTATAGATTTTGATAATAGCCCTTTAAAACTTTAATAGCAGACATCATAAAAAGGTCAAAATCAAATTATTTTCCTGGACCATGCTGCTGGTGCTTACAAGCTGAGCCCTTTGTCAAAATAAAGACCTGTGTGATATCAATTATGGAGGCATTAATGTTACAATAGATGTGCAGGGAGATTTGATTTCCTAACACCTCTTACAAAGCTGTTCCTGGTGAACAAACTGGCTGAGCAGGCTGTGAAATGTGCGGAATTAAAAGGCTGGAGTGGATTTGCAGCACGTTAGTCTCGCCTAATGAAGGTGGTTACATAAGAGTCCCTTCCCCTCAGCTGCTGGAGCTGCATTTCCCAGGCCACTTCTTGCTTTCCATGTTGCTGATAGATTAGAAAAACCAGACTTTGCTGCATTTTCTTCTTTTCTCCTTGTATCTGTTCTTGAGGCTGATTAGCACAAAGTAGCTCTGAGCCATGGCTGGGGCACCAGAGATTCTGAGAGCCTCAAACAGCAGAAATAATGGAGTTGGATGAAGGATGCTGGTTGCCATGGCAACAGTGCATGTGCCACACAAGATAATGTAAGTGCTGTGGTGCAGGGATCTGTGCTGAATATTGATTTGAGATTTCCTGGATTCCTTGGAAGTGCTGGGCTTTGTGCCGGGTGCTCCACCTGGCAAGGCAGAGCAGCTCATCAGCTGGGCTGGGGCCAGGGAGAATTTCCTCCTCTGAGCACAGCTGCCTTTTGCACAGGATGGGAGAAGAAGGGAATGCAGCAATTCCTGGGGAGAATGAGCAGGGTCACAGCCTTTGCTTGTGGAGCTCACAGAGTCCTGGGTGCTGAGCTGGAGTTAGTGAAGAGTTGGAACTGAGGCACTCCAGGTGACTTAAAGTGACAATAGAACACCCCAGGAAGCTGAACTCTCACCTGTGTGATGTCTCTCGTGGTGGTTATCACCTGGACACCTGCACAGGGTCACAGTTCCCCTCTGTATCCCTTTATTGCTCCTCTTGGTAGCACTGGAAAATTCGATTTTGTCCCAGTCTGTCAAGGACGAGTCTAATCAGTGGCAGAGCTGTGCAAAATAGAAGAAGAATTAAGAAACATCAACTCATTGGCAGCCAAACATGATTATTATGGCAGCATTATATATAATATAATATAATTATATATATATATGATTATGGCCATTTTGCCAAGCTGGGGCAAGGCAAAACATGAAGGTTTTAACTTGGGGGAAGGTAAAACATGAAGGTTTTCAATTGGGGCAAGGTAAAACATGAAGGTTTTAACGTGGAGGATTCTCTGTGAGCAGGATCACACTTGGTTCTGTTTTTCAGGTGAGGTTGAGATTCTTGCATAGAAATGAACAAAGCAGGACCGGTTCTGCTGCAATTTTGCAGCCTGAAGTTCTGGCTCCTGCAATGACAAAGAAACTCTAATTATTGCTCCTCTAGCCCAGATCCTCAGTGACAAAAGCCAGCAAAACTTTCTTGGTGCTTTAAGGACTTGGCAAGAGGCAGCTGGGGCCACTTGCTCAGGAGGATTGTGCAGATGAGGTAATGCAAATTAAATTCCTGTTCTTCTCATGTTTCCCCCTGGGAAGGCTGATGCCACAAACTCTTGCTTGCCTTCAGCAGGACTGCTGGCAATTGGCCACATGTTAGAGAAAATGTTGTGTAATTATTGAGCTTAGCAGGCTTTGGGAAGTTATCTGTATTCTCTCAAACCTGCCTTGTGCTGTTTGGACCTCCTGGTGTTGTCTGGATCAGCCTCAAAAGTGCTGGACTGTTAGGAAATGTGAATTAGAGAGATTTTCTGTGGCAGCTCTAATAAGATGCTTATCTTGAGGCAGAGATGGTGAACTTTAAAAGTATCTGAGGTGTTATTTGTCAGAAATGTGTCTGGGAGGACGGATTTAGAAATTCTGGGCTGTTGTGCCCTCTGGGCACGATTTGCAGGTTTGTGTGACTTTGTTCTTCAGTACAGGTCACATCCAATGTGGTGCTCAGAGAGACATTCAGTTTATTCTCTCCCGCTGATTTTGGGTTTAAATCCTGCCACCACATCCCAGCAGAGTCCCGGTTTTATTGCCAATTCCAAAACCTGATTGTACAGGATCATCTCCTCTGGACTTCTGGGGTTTTTGTACAGCCAGGACAAACAGGGATATCATCTAACACATTTTGATAACCAGGACACCTGCTCTGTAATGTACAGAAAGTTATATTTTAGAGCACCTAAACATACTAGTGGACTTTGGTATGTTTAATTAAAGCCATTAGGGGTTTTTTAGTCAGGATTTTTGGAGTTTTTTTGTAATGCTTTAATGTTTTCTGAGTTTATGTAATAATTTTGCGGGTAAAAATCTTAGTATTTTTCAGAAACAAAATATATTTTGGATTTAGGAAGTGAACTAATGAATGAACTTGGACATTAGGCATGGCTTTAGATATCAGTAAAACTTCTGCCTGAGTGAAGCCTGGCTGGTGGTGGAGCAGTGCCTCAGGTGTCCTGAGATCCATCCCTCCGTGTGCAGCTGCTGTGCACAGGAGCCTTGGGATTTCTGCCAGCTGGCAGGGATCAGCCTGTAAATGTAAAAAATGCCTGTAAATGTACACATCCATCCCCTGTGTGTGTGAAAATGAGTCTACTGCACATTGTCCCCTTCCCCAGTGTCAGGGAGCCTCCTGCCCTCAGCTGGCAGTGTTGGGATGGTTTCTGGGGTTGTGAAGTTCAGAGTGAGCAGACTGGATGTCAGCTGGAGCTTTTGCTCTGGCCTGTGCTGTGCACCCAGCTGGGAGTGGTTTGTCACCAAAACGAGGTGACAATGTCACCAGCACTGACACAGACATTGGTTCTGAGCCAGCCTGCAGCACTGGCACAGACATTGCTTGTCACCATTTGTCCTTGGGTTATCTGGGCTAGTCCTGGACCAGCACCATCCCAAAGCTCAGCTTTAAGTATGGGGACAAGCAGAAATGTCTATAAGCACACACACAGCCTGGCTGTGTGCCTGTGGGGTTTTGTGGGGTTTTATGGGGTTGATGTCTGTCAGCCTATTGCTCTGCACCCAGGAATTTTCGGTACCAAAATGGTGTTAAATTTGATAAAACCAGGGACTGTGTTTACACTATGATATCTGCTCAACTGCAATTTTTCTGAAATTAGATTTTGAGGGCATAAATACCAAAGCCACATGAGAGACGGAATCTGGTGCTGCTGTTCCATGGAAAACCATCCAGTCTCCCAATGCTCACCTTCCTGACCCCTCAGCTGACCTCTCTTGGCTGAACTCTGACCCTGAGAGCTGCTGCTGATGCTGGGGTGTGGTGCACAACATTCTGTAATTCCACCTTGTTCACTGCACTAAAGATGGGATTAGAAACTAAATTAACCCCCCGTGGCTGGCCAAGTTTTAGGAGAGCAGGTGTGATAAAAGATGTGGCTGCTGCCCCCTCCCCAAACCCACAAAAGCTCTGCTTGCTGGTTTGAACACAAGATTGTCCCAATGATCAGCCTGTGGTGTTGAGAGGGCAATAAAAGGAATATTTCTGGGGGAAACAGCAGGAAAGGAGCCAAGGGTGTACCTTGGAAAGGGCAAGGCTTGAACAGACCCACAGGAGTTTGCCCTGGTGGTGAATTTGGCCCTGGCATCCTGGTCCCTCCCCTGAGGAGCACAGGGAGGGTTTTGCTGGATCTCAAACACCAGCAAAGGGGTCAGGCTGTGGTTTAGCACTCAGAATTCCCATTTCTAGTGCTCACAGCAGCTTTGCCTGCCAGTGCATGGGCACGTGGCAGGATTTCATGTTCATGGCTGGCTGGAGGAGGAGATGGATGGCTGTGCTTCCCTGGAAGGTTGTTCTCCCACATTTGCATTCAGCCACTCTGAGGATATCAATTTCCACTGAGCACGAGGATGATTTTGCTTTTACACAACCAGAGTTTCCAAGGAGGCACTGGAGTGACAAAAGCTGTTGCCAGGGGTCTCCAAGGGACTTGACAGGTTTATGGAGTGATGATAAACTGCTGGAGTAGTCCCAGTGGAAATTGGGTTTGATGGAAATAATAAAGAATTGGAGGTGCTCAAGGACAGAGCTTGAAAGCAATTTGGAACATTTGGCCGTGGAACATTTGGATTTTGTCTCAGTGTGGTTCCTCCCACAGAAGGGAGCTGAACTGTGACTGGTGGGATTTATTACAGCTTTATACCTTTTCATATTGAAAATTGAGCTTCAGCATGATAACCTGCTCATGTCTTTATGCAGATTACATAAAAATAAATGAGCAGCTAATGGAGGTAATATCTTGGGGAAGAAGAAGGTTCAAACAAAAATTCTCCAAGAATGTCTTTTATTTTACAGGAGCCTCTATATCATCCAAAGTGGTTTAGTAATGGGCAAATATGCACCTGGAAAATGCTTAGATGGGCCTTTAGATATATCCCAAAATTTCCTAGGTAATTTAAGTCTATTTTTAAAAAAACCACATGCACTATTATGTGCAGCTCACATCTGTGCCAGCACTGACAGTGGTAGAAAGGCAACCCCATTTAGTTCCTTTTGTTCTTTATATGAGAACTTACTGCCTTGTCTTCTGGGCACCACAAAAGCTGTTTTATTTCCAAGGAACACACACTTGCTGAGCAAACCCTTCAAGAGATTGTTTTTCCTGTCATGAGGCCACTAAATTTTCCTTTGGCCACTATTTTTTGAGTTGTAGAAAACCTCAACAGAATTGCATTGCAAGGACAGGGCTGCTTGTGTTGGGCTTTGCTTCAAGAGGCTAAAAAAAGGATTGCTGAGAGGTGCCTGAGGCATGGCAGGTAAATATGTGAGTGCTTGGTGGTTAAAATCCAGGTGTATTGTGGCCACAGGTGAATTATTTTCATTTACAGATGTGCTGATGTTAGAGGTGAGATGGAGGGGCAGGGCAATAATCTGCTTTTTTACAACAGATGTTGTTTGAATTCTTTGTATTCAGGCTCCCTCCAAAGCTGGTGTAGCTTCATTTTGGCCACAACCTCTTGTGAGGATTAATTGAGTTCATATCAAAATGAGCTGCTTCCTCCATCCATGCAGACAATCTGGACACCACACTGGTGATGATGAACAGAGAGTAAAGCAAGCAGAATAACAGTGGGCAGATTCCTGGGCAGGTTTGTCCCTGGGGGTGACCAAGGCGTGGAGGCTGAAGGCTGAGACAGGAAGACATGGAAATAATTAACTCTGGAAAGGCATGGCCTCAGTGAGGGGATTATCAGAATTATCCTCCTTGGGAAGCAGATGAGAACCATCAAGACCACCCTCCCTGCCTGCCTTGGCTGCTCACAGGAGGTTTTGGCAGCAGTGGGAGCAGCAGTGCAGAAATATTTGCTGCTTGGTCCTGAAGGAGTGGCTGCTTCCTCTTGCATCCTTTGGGATTAAAGAATGGCCAAGGAGCTGAAGCCTGGGCATTTTTATATTATTTATTTTTTTATATTTTTGCCTTCAGGCACCATTTTTTTTCCACTTGGTCTGCTAATTTTTGGTAACAAAGAGTTGTGCTCCATGTAATCCAGCTCTCCCCAGCAGGTGCAGGGTTTGGGAGCTGGGTCCAAGGGAGGAGTTTGCAGCTGAAGAGTTTGAACAGCAGCAAGGAACAAGCTCAGCTTGCAGCACCTCTGCTCACTGCTTGCTTCTGGATTAGGAGCATAAACAAGCAAAAAACATTCTGCAGAATGCTTTAACCATCTAAAAATCCCCAAACAAACCAGGCAAAGAGCAAAACCCCTAAGAGCTGGTGTTTAAGAAGCAGCACTGGGACACAAGTGATTAGCACCTGGCACATGTGGCAGCTTATCTCATGTGTGAAAATAAAATAAATGTCTGTCTGCAGCTCCTTTTGTTCACCAGGGCTGCATTCATGGACGCCTGCAGAGAAGGGCTGCTGGAATTTGGGCTGCTGGAAGGAGATTTCCATGGGTGCCATCCGTTCTGCTGGGCTTGTGCTATCCATGATGATGCTGGGATGGTTTCCATGGGAAGCCAGTTGTAGATTTGCCACATCCCCTTGTCTTTTCTGCTGGGCTGGGCTGGTCAGGATCACACTGCTTTTTCTATTTATTATTTTTTAAAGGCATTTTCTGTGTTTGTGTGTGAATTGATGGCAAGAGGTTGTTCTAAGCTTTATTCTGAGCTGGAATGTTTGTTGTACAGCAGTTTTTCCTCCATGGTTTTCCGGCCTTCAAGAGGGTTTGCAAACAGCTGCTGGAAATGAGAGGAAGCTCTTGGAGTGGAATTTGGGCAGCTGGAAGAGAAAGAAATGGGATCTTTGCAGAAAGCCATAGCTCCACTGGCCTGGATACTCTTCCAGCAGTGGACAATGCAGTTCTGTGCTTTTAGATGGTGATGGGGAGCATAAAATGTGGACTGGGTGGCAGCTGGGCTGCTGTGACTTTTTGTGTGGGAGGGTCCTTATTTTCCCCAGGAAAGCTGAATTGGTTATTGTTCTCTCTGGAGGATGGGAATCACAAAAGAATGCTGCTTCCATTTATTCTTCTTACAGTTTTAATTCAGTCCCAGCTACTTAATGTCCCTGCTGCTTCCACAAAATGTTTCCAGTTCTGGAACAGCAAATTAAAATAACCTCCATCCAATTTAACACAAGGCTCTATATTTTATTTGTGTAATGGTGGCAGCTTCCTTAAAACCAGAGTGAAATTCCATCACTGGAATCACTCTGACGTACACAGAATGAATTGTGAGTGAGGGTGTCTAAACTGCCTTGCAAATAAACGTCTCCAGCAGCACCAGGGCTTGTTTGTAGGAGCTTTGCTTAGCAGGAGCAGGAGTTCTCTGTGCCATGTAGCAGCCAGGATTCACAGCTTTCCTGCGAGATCTCCTACTCCAGGGATACAGAGTTCCTTTGTTTACAGGGGTGGAGGGGGGAGAGGCACCCTCCAGGCTGTTGTTTCTAGCTCCTGACATGTGATAGAACACGAGCCTGCCCTGGCTTGTGGGATCTCAGATTGGCATCTTACAGGGAGGGGAGCTGCGAGCTGACACTCTGTCAGCTGCCGTGATGAGCCCTAGAAAGAGCTGCTGAAAGCACTGCAGGATGTGGTGCAGAATAAAAATGGAGTGCTGGGAGCGCTAGACACAGGGGTTTGTATTCATAATTGAATTATGTGAGGTGTGGAGTGCTGTCTTGTGGGGAACACTCCCAGGTAATGGGAATTTCTTGGCTAATAAAAGGCTTCAGGCTCTGGTCTGATGGATCTTAAAAATGCTGTTGCTATTTGTGGATGTTGTTGATAGCTGGAACCTCTCTCCTGTCCCATCCACATCTTTCCCTCCCCAGACTGAGCCAGCCATTGGACCAATAACAAACATAATTAAACCTGGTGTTTCTGACCCAAACTAGGCACTAATCACTCAGCATAGGGTTTTTAATTTTTCTTAGGAGTCTAAGGAAGACAGACACCTCAATCCCACTGAAATGCACGTGTGCATTTTTGAAACATTCAGCCACACTATTTCATATAATCCAATGGTGATCCTTTATCAATACATTCTGAATTACATATAAATATTTGTTATGTGATGTTCCCATTGCCCATATAATGTTTTAAAACAATAATGCTCCCCCAGTTTTTTTTTTCTCTCTATTTAATTTTACCTCTTGATACCCACAAGTGCTTCCATAGCTCAAGAGAACCCAGTTTTCCTCAGCTTCCTCCTTGCCTCTCATTGAGGTAGGCAGTGAATTGCTGTGAATTGCACAAGTTTTCTTATCCCGAACAAAGCTGAAGAAACAGAACACTATAAAAATGTGCAAACAGCATTGGCCCTGCTGAAGTGTGAGCAGGTTTTGCCTCCTTAAGCAACGTGCCAGCTTTGCCCTGAGTGTTGTTATCCCTTCAGGATTATTGGGAGAGTTTCATACTTGTGTTGGTAACAAAACATAAAGGTCCTGTGGTTTGAAGAAGGGAATGATGGAAGGGCAAAATTGGAGATATCTGAATGCAGCCTCTGCTGGTGGGAGGCACTTCAGCCAATGTTTACACCAGGAATAAACAGTATTTGGAGCCTATTTGCTCTATTAAAAATAAATAAACAAATAAACATATAAATAAATCAGTAAAGGCAGGAGGATTTTTTCTGCCTTCCCTGAAGGAAAGCTTCATCCACAGCAGCTGCCTCCATGGGCCTGGCTTCCCCCAGGATCTCTGGGCCACCTTTAGAGGTGATGGACATCTCCAAAATTCATGGTGCACTTCACAGGAAATTTGGGAAGAGCCTCTGGAGACCATCAGGCTCATCCAGGAGTGCTGTATGAGCTGGGTTTGGCTGTTTGTCTGCATTTACTGGCTTATAGACAAATGGCAATAAATCAACAAATTATGCACGTCTCACTTTCTCTGCTTCTTCCAAGCACACAAATGTTTGTAGCTACAGAAGATTTCTCTCCTTGCTGTAATAACTTTATACCACAGTGTGCTGTTTGTTTGCTTAGGTTAAGATTCTCTCCCTTTGGTGAAATTCCCTTTTCCTTCAAAGCACCAGGGGCTCCCAGTGGAGGCTGAGGATATTGACTGCCTTCCAGAGCACAATCCATGCAGTCTGGCAGGATATTTGGAGTAGGTCCATTGCTGCTTTAGCTTGGCTTAGAGCTCAATCACAGGGGAGAGCTCTTCACTCAATCTGTGCCATGCAGATAAGAACTGAGATTTTTCTGTGGGGAAAATGGACTTGTTTTGTTATTTTACTGTGCTCAGAGGGTATGGAATTAACTATAATGTGCATTATTCTGGAGGAGTCCCCATTGCCTGGTTAATGCCTGGAAGATGAAGCTCCAGAGGAGCTGGGATGTTGGTTGAACTCAATATTGTGCAATACAGAAAGATTTCTGTTCTTCTGGAGAGCCAAGGAATTGCTTGCTGTCTAATAGGCAGAAACAGATTTTTATTCTGATTTCTTTGGAGGAAATGCATTTTGGAAAGGAGGTGATTAGTAAAGAATAAAGAAATGTGGAGTAATATAAAAGACAGCATTATTATTTCAATCCAGGTTTTGTGGAGTTGGCCTCTGGTAAAAAATAAAAGAACTTTGTGCCTTGGTATGAACAGGTGCAGCAATTGCTTTTGAAATGAGTCCAAGCAAGTAACATGAAGTGCTCATTTTACACCTCAGTGAATGCTGTGCAAAGAGCAGAACTTCCCAGCAGCACAAGCAGATATAATTCCATTGATAGCCTTGGCACTGTACCTGCTCACTTAAAGCAGAGGAGTAGTATCTGCTCCCCCCTCAGTAAACAAAACCCATTCTATTATATATAGATATATAGATATATAGATATATAGATATATAGATATATAGATATATAGATATATAGATATATAGATATATAGATATATAGATATATTGGTTTGGGGCAGTCCTGAGCCTTTGGAACACTTCCCTTTCCAAGGTTAATGCTGTGATCCCAAAAAGAGTTCCTGTTCCCCCTGGGCTGTTCCCCCTGTTCCTGGGGGCCAGCACTGCCTCCCCTCCCCTGGGACTTGTGAGACCCTGAACAGTGGGAGCAGTTGTTGGGAAAAATAAGGATTTAACAAGAAGGTTTCACAGGTATGGATGGATGACAGAAAAATCTTTAAATATAAAATTTGAAGAAGGAATAAAAATGATAGTAAGTTTTGATAGAAAAGAATTGCTGAGCTAGTTTTACTAGATTACTAAGAAGCTAAAGAGTAAAATGAGTTGAAAGGGGATTTTATGACTTAAAGAGAAGGATAAATTCACTTTAAACAAAAGATGTTTTTACCAAGCAAAAAGATTTTCACAAACAAAAATGCCATGTTGCAAGTAGAAAAAAAAGAGTCTCAAAAATTTCCACTAGAAGAAAACTAAAAACCAACTTCTAGCTTGAACTGTAACATACTAACTTTTTGTGATTGAAAAATGGTAACAAGAATATAGTAATATTAGTACTACTAATTAGTAGTATTAGTAACTACTAATTGGCAGTTATGATAGGCTGTAAGTAATAATAAAAGTATTGATTGGTTGTCATGTTTTAAAATGCTCTACAATAGAAAGTATATCATGCATTGTAACTAAAACTAGAGTGGCTTCAGACAAACACACAGCTGTGGCTGAAAAGGCTGTGGGCTGGGCTCTGTCACCCATGACCTGTGAATTTCTGCATCATCTGGATACAACAAATAGCATTTTAAAGAGCACCCTAAAGTCCTGCATCCCTCCTTTCCCTCTTACAATCAGAATTTGGCTTCCAACCCTTCGGAACTTCCTCCAGAGTGCAGAGGGAAGGGCTCCCAGGGCGGGTGGGTGAATGCACTCCTGGGAGCTGAGCCTCAGGAACACTTTCTGCTGCTTTGGAAACACAGCAGCTCTGTGAGACCACAGTGTTCCAGCTGGAAATCCTGGGACAAAAGGGCCAGGGAGCCTTCCAGAGCTCTGCTGCTGCTCAGGAGCTGGATGAGCCCCTGGGGATTGTCTCTAACTGGTGAATAGGAAAATAATTTGGGGAAGGAGCCAGTGCAGGGTTCTGTGAGCTCGTTGTTGATGGGGCAGAGAGGTGGTTTGGGCTCAAAGCTCTGACACCTCTTGTGGATGAGGAGCTGCCTTGGGACTCTCTGTGCCAGGTAAGGAATTTATATAATATATCTAATATTCTGCCTGCTCCCCACTTCTCTCCTTCCTTCTCTTCTCTCAGGGATAGTGGAGGGAGTGGAAGGGAATTTTCTTCTCGATTCCCTGTTCCTGTAGCTCTCCTCCAGGAGCTCTGCATGAGCAGGGCAGTGCTGCTCTGGGCTCTGGCATTAGGCTCAGCACTTTTTTTCAGAACTGTTGGTATTAAATATTATCTTTTCAGTCTTATCTTAAAAATTCATCAAAACAAGATCACATTTTGAATATTTCTCTCAGTGTTCCCAGTCACAAGACCCAGAGAAGTTCAGTGCTCACTGGGGTTCTCTCAATCGCTGTAAAGCCTTGAACCAGTTGGGAACATCTCAGCTTTTCTAATATTTTTATTTTCTTAATGGAAGCACCTGTAGTGAGGCAAATAAAAAGACATTTCCAATAATGGAACCATCTCCTCCCTGCCAGGTTTCTCATGGAAGCATGGATCAAAGTTTTCCTCCTGCTCTTCATCTATGTTAAACTTCTAGGCTGTTACCTTAATTTCAATCAATCTCACCAATTCAAAGCAAAATTTATCCATTTCAGTATAAAGAAAAAAAAAGTCACAGAGCCACATTTAAAGAAGCAAAGTACATAATTCTCCTCAAGTGTTGATTAAAGTCTTGAATAAAACACATTTTTCCTGTGCCATCACTGCTGTAGGTTGTTAATAAAAAGAAAAGTAAAGCTCAGCTGTGTTCTCCTGGAGCTGGAGGAGGCAGCAGTTATTTGCTTCCCATTAGGAAGGTGACATTCCCAGATAGATGGCCTAGAAAATTGTTTCCAGAGAGCGAGAAAAATTAGTTCAGGAGGGTTACTGAGCATCCAGCTCTCTGCTTTGCAACAAATTGCTGGGTACCTGGCAGCACATGGCACTGTGACAAGTGTTCAGCCTGGGGGTGGTGACAGAAGAGGAGATGCTCCAAACATCTCTTCTCGTTCACATTCTGGCTGAGCTTGCAGAGCTGGGCTACAAAATTCCCCAGTTTGGGGCTTTTTGTGGACATTGATAAGCTGATATTCCACTGGTGTACAATAAATATGGTGCCTCATAATAATGCTGGGCTTGGGTTTCTGGTTTTCTAAGTGCTTTTGATAGCACGTTGTGCTCATTTTCAAATTGTATGAGTTAAATGGACCCCAAGATATAGGATAGAAAGATATTTGGCATTCGTGGGGATTTCTGTAGCAGTTTTCATGTGTGGTGGGATTTTTTCTTACCTAGAAGTTGTTTTGCAACTGCCTTTTGCAAATCGAAATTTTTTTTGTTTACTTTTGCTCCTAAATACGACAATGCACCTTAGAAAACTAGTGCAAGGAGAAATAAATCTGAATTCATTACTCCAAAACACATTTCACTCCCCTTCAGATCTGTTTGTCAGTATTTGGCACTGGCACCCGTGTGGGACTCTCCCTTCAGCCAAGGCTTGGAAAGTTTTAAATGGGAAGTAACTGAACACTCCCAAGCTGCTGCTGGAGGGAGTGAGGGAAATGAGGTTTTGTGTGCCATTTGTATTCCCCTGGGTTTCTGACCAGCATTTCAAAAAGAAAGTGAGGAAGAGATTTCCTCCTGTGATTCCTATTGAGCCCAGCTATTGTGAAGGGATTGTGGGAGCTGAAAAAGAGCATAGAAATACCTGTAAGGACAGATCCATGAGGAAAAGAAGGCTTGTGGTTATGGTGCTCATTATGAAGTTTGTTCTTTGGTTTAACAGCTACCTGGGACTGACTCCCAGTCACATCTGGGGTGGAATTCATCAGCTGTCTGTTAGGAAAGAGCTACCACAGGTCCACAGAATGCAATTGCAAAGCTGACACCTTGCCAGGACACTGGATTTACTTTTCAGAAAGTGCCAAGGCATCTTTCACAGTCACAGATCACGACTCTCACCTTTTGGATGGGGCATGAGGCCGGTTTTATTGGGAAAATATGGTTGCAGAAATAATTTGCCTGGTGTATAAATAGCATCTGCATGTGGTTGTGTTCCTCAGGAGAAGAAGGGGAGCCAGCTGAGCTGCCAAGCAGCACAGATAAATTGTGCATGGAAAAGAAAAGCATTGGTTGCAGGAGGACAGGGGTAATTGGGACCATATGTTGTTCCAAAGTTTTCCTCAACTGAGCGATCATGTATTACAGTGCAAACTATGTTCAGTGATGGCTTTGAGTTCTCTGGGGCTGTGAAAATCCAAAAATCTTGGTTGTTCCCTCAGCAGGAGCCAGTGGCTAAGCTGGAGAAACCAGAGGCAGAGGTGAACTCGGCTGGTGAGGCTGTGGAGCACCAGGGAGCAAACAGTGCCTTGAGTATTGAAATCAAAAACCTGGATAAGATTTAGGAGTGATGGAAAAAGCAGTTTCCTTCAGTTCTGTGGAAGGAGTGCTGCTCCAAGATCTCTGGAAAGGGAATAGTGTGGAGTGGGACTAGAGGCAGAAATGAGGAATGCCAGAGGCAGCACAGGAGTGAGGGACTCTTCAGCTCTGCTGCATAGAACACATTTTTCCAGAAACTTACTGGAGAACGTTTGTAGCAGGAAGCAGGGAATGTTCAAATATGAGCAAGTTTTCAGATTATTCTATGTAAACTTCACCTCTGGCTTTCTGAAGGCTAATAGAGCAGGACTTTGCAAGGCCCAGGGGGCACATTAGCAGTGAGCAGCATCCAAATGACATTTCAAACACTAAATACAGCAACTCCCTCTCCTCTTATATCTCATCTGTCATTGTTCTGTCTGGCTGGCTAATTTACTGGAGTCTGCTCATGTGACAGTTTATTTATCTTCATCACAGACTTATTTCATGTATCTAAGATGTCCAGTTTGGCTGAGGGAAGGGAATATTGCTGCAGGGCAATTCTCCACTTGTCTGAGAGATAAACTACAAAATCCCAATATGCTCTCCTGGAGCAGTGTGGTAGTACCCCAAAGCAGTTCTTGACCCTGTGCTTTATCATTAAAAGCCACAAATCATCTGTCCTCCTGATTTGAAAACTGAGAGTCTGCTGTAGTAGAGGATCAGTGTTGTTAATCCTGATAAAATGCTGTTCCATGATGGAAATTGCACGTGTGGTGCAAATTTACTTTTGCTCCCTTTCCTTACTTCTTTGTTGCTGTTGCTGTTGTTTCATCACTGCTTCTTGTACATTTTTCCTGCTTGGCTTCATAAAATGAGATTCACAAGGGGCTGGAATGATCCTGGAGAGCATGGCCAGCCTGGGAGCTAGCTGGGGAGAAGGAGTTTGTTTTTTGTGCTGCATTATCCACTTGGTAAAAAAATGCAACAGATGCTGCTCCTCTTTGTCTGGAGATCTTCCCAAATCCAGCAAGAAGCAGGGACAGAGCAGCACCTTGGGGGCAGAACCAACAGGTGAATAATTATATTCAGAAGTGGAATTCATAATCCAAGGGATTTCCTCCACCTCAAAATAACTCTTAAAGCATAAAGTCACCCCTGGCTGTGCTATCCCAGCACAGAGATGGGGTCTCTGCACGTGTCTCTGCCTCCCAGTATTGCTCTGCTCCCCTTTTTCCATCATTTCATTTCCCAGCAGTGGGAGGGGGTGAAGAATTGCCGTCCCAGCACGTTTATCCTCTCCTCCTGTGGTGTTGGAAAAAATGGGCCAGGAGACCAGTTTCTTTTCAAGGCCTTTAGAGAGGGCAGTTTTGAGTGGGGAGCCCGAGGGTCGCTCCCAAGGGATGACACTGAGGAGGAGGAGATGCCCAGCTTTGTCTCTGGGCAGAGCTGGGGCTCCCATCCTCACGGGAGTCCTCAGGAAAATCCCGACTGCTTCTTCGTCTGGGGCTGTCCTATTGACTGGCTGCTGTTGGGTCATGGTGATAGGCAAAGAAAACCTTGGTTGGTGATTTCATCTTCTCCACTCTTTCCCCTACCTGGGAGCACCCTTTTTAGTTTTAGATGTTACATCGGCTCGTTATTTTTAGGGGTTTTTATTCCCGAGCTGTGTCCCATGAGCACTTGCTGTTCCTCTATGTGCCAGGTGCCATTTTGGGAGGGGGTAATGGAGATGTGCATCGGTGTGAGTGACAACGGGGACAGGGTCAGGGACAGCCAGGAATATCAACAATTTACAAACACCTACAGCATTAACAACAAATAGTCAAACATCAACAGTTATCGTCAACTTCTTGGGACAGGGTAAGGGACAGACAACCAGGAGTATCAACAATTTACAAAGACATACAACATTAACAACAAATAGTTAACACAAACATCAAACATCAAGGATTATAGTCGACTAGGTAGACACACATTAACACAAAACAACTGTAATCAGCAGGGTGGACACCCTGTGCTTGGGAATTCACTCCCCACAGTGTGTTTGAAATTGTGAAGTGGAAGCAGGGGACAGGAGGAGCAGAGTTGCAGCAGTGCCTGCTCTGGAGGCTTTTCTGGGCTCTGTGGGGTTTCCTGTGATGGGGGAGCCCCTTTTCCTCCCAGGCTGCTGGAGCGTGGCTCCTGTGGGAGTCTGTCCTTGCTGCTCCCCCTGAGCTGCCTCTGGTGCCTGCCTTTGCCAGGGGTTCTGAGGGGCTCTCTGATCTCTCACACAGGTCGAGCTTGCAGAGGGAAACTCTGCCTGAGAGCACTCAAAGTGTGTCTGGCAGCGGCCTTTGCATCGTGAATAATGAACATTTCCCAGGATAAAGTTTGGAGAAAGTGAGTGGAGGTGAATTTTTTGATTGAGAGGAGGAGCATGTGTGGGTTTTTATTTTTTTTCCTTCCTTCTCTGCTTTTCCAGGGCACTGCTCTGCCTAACTGGAAGATATAATGGCTGTATGAATTGCTATTTAATCAGGGATGCTAATTAAGTCTTAGCTCTTTAATGCTTTCATGGGAGAGCTGTATATGATTTGCAGTGGCTGGAATTGCAGTTGCAGGCAATTCAGCTCCTCTTGGCTTTGTAGGACCTGAAAGTGCAATTTTCTGATGGATAATCAGGGCTCTGAGAGATCCTGTCACCTTTAACATTTCCCCTGGACTGAGGGTAGGAGATGTTTGGAAAAGAAAATATTCTAAAGCAGCGAGGTAATGAAACAATACAATCATTTCAGATTTTAAGCAGCCTTTTTGGAGTGTATAATTACAGTGGCACATCCACTTTTATGGCACAGTTAATATAATTGAAGGTTAAATATAAAGCCCATTTGGAAAAGAAATTTCGCTTGTTTTTTCACTTGTTTAGTTTTATACTGAAATAAAGAAAAGTTTTGAGCTGGGGCTGTCTTCTGCCTTATCAGATGGCAGCAAAGAATTCCTGCTCCTGGGTCTGAGCAATCCTTTCCAAACAAGCTGATCCCACCAGCAAATGAATGGAGATATTTAGGAAGTGGGACAAAATGTGTGGAGCATTTGTCAGGCTTGTGAAGTACAGTCAAAACCAATCCAGGAGCTAAATTTTCAACAGAGAGCAAACAGCTCTGTTTGTGATTAAGAACAGGCTGGGATTTTCAGGGTTTGAGGGGTTTTAGTCCCCCATATATTTTATTTTGGTAGCTGAGATCTGTGATACAGTGTGGTGCTCACCTTAATTGTTGATCCCCAGTAAGCATGTCAGAGCCTGGCATCCAAAAATCTGCCATTTCTGCATGGCAAAAGGGACAGAAGAGAGAAGAAAAATGAAAAAAAATATTCATATTTCTCTTTCTTGTGTGGAATACTTCTTGGAAAAGCAGTCTGCCCTTAGGAGAAGGGTAAATCAGAGACATTTCAGATACTTGAGACCTGAGAAAGAGAGCACAAGGTGGATTTTTTAGATTAAAAGTGCGGTCCATAATCACAGCTCCTGAGATTCGGGGGGTGTTTATTTTGCCTTTGGCAGAGTCCCCTCTCTTTCCCCCTGGCAGCCACTGCCAGCAGGGCAGCTGGGAATGGGCAGGTGAGGAATGGGAGCAGTGATGTCCTCACCAAGAGTGTCACAACAATCCCTGAGCAGAGCTTGGGCTTTGCCTGCTCCCTGCAGCCTGGGCAGGTCCCTTTCCCTTGGCTCAGAGTGCTCCTGCCCTGCTCTGGCATTTTCCAGCTGGGTGCCCCCATTCCACCAGTAAATCATCTCACACCACAGCCCTGCCATGACAAACTGGCAGGTCTTGATGGAGGGAGCAGATCCCACAGACTGTGGCCATGCAAAAGGGGCTGAAATTCCCTGTGCCAGCATAGCCAAGCGAATCCCCGAGCTCAGCAAGTCAGCTGGGCCACTGGAAATGCTCCAGTGGTAATTTGATGAGCTTGTTCAACAGCTCAGCTCTGTGTGGCAGCTGAGCTGGCATTTTCTGAGCCTTTTTAACTGCCTGCCTGCTGGAATGCCCTGCTTGGTGCTGGTTCTTTGCTACCACACAGGTGGGATCTTCCCACCAGCACTCTGGGGTTTCTTTGTGAAGAATTGGAAGTGGTACCATCCTGCCTTCGGTCTACCCTGAAGGATTTTCAATCAAATCCATAAAATAAAATGTAGAAAAGCAGAAACGGTGGTTGGTAATAAATGGAGGCTCTTTTTGCTTTGCATTTGAATCCTGTATTGGACCTGGGATTAATGATGTCCTTGCAGCTTTATTCTCTGCACTGGTTTGATTTTTAACTTATTTCTAGCCTGCCCCTCTTTTGATCAAACCCCACATGCAAAGAGGGAAGTTGTTTATGGCACAGATAGTCAGACTTCAGATGCTAAAATCTCCCCAAGGATCTGGATATCCAATTGCTGCTGAAATGCTCATTCCAAAATGTGGGAATTGGTGAAACAAATCCTTTGGATGCTGCAAACTGCACTCGGATTTTGAGTGGGGAGGAGGACAGGCATTGTGTCAGCTACTCTTTTGAAGTTCATGGTGACCTTTGGAAACCTGAATGTTCCCCTCCACAGGAGCTCTGTGCAGGAAGAGGCTGCCCTGGAGGTGTTTGCAGCCACCTGATCCTCCAGAGCCTGTTGGGTGGGGAAAACATTGTGGAAATGTGGAAAACTTTGTGCTCTAGAGTCAGACCTGCTCTTCCTGAAGAGAACCAGGTTCCTGTTCCAGCTTAATCAGCTCCTTTTAGATGGTTGTGGCAATTTCACCTTTGTTTTTTTTCTTTTTGCCTTTGCTGTAAAACAGACAAATGTTCCTCGATTGATTTTTGCTCTCTGAAAGCTGCTCTGTGTAACATCCTGGCAGGAAGGAATTGCTGCTGCTGAAAGAACTCACAGGCATCATGCAAGATCAATACCTCCCTCATTTGTTCCAGTGTGAAAATACGTGTTTTTCCAAGACCTGCTCCATGGATTCACCTGGAATTCCTCTCCTGCTTGGAAAGGTTGTCTGGGCAGTCCTGAGATGCTGCTGGAAGGGGAATGCATCGATCCCAAGGAGCCCCTGTGGTGGGGAAAAGTGAAACCCATGAAGGGAAAAGCATGGAGTAGGACATGTACTACAGTGTGCCAGCAAAGGAATAGCTGCTAATCCATCCTCAGTATCACTGGGTGCCTGCTGATAAATAACATTCCTCATCTATTATCCAAAAGCAGCTGAGAAGACACATTTTCCTGATTGTCCAAACAAACACCCATTTCCAGGCTGTTTTCTCAAATAAATGAATTTATTATTGCATCTGGGATGGCCTGAGGGCTCTCTTCTCACATCTCCACTGGAGAAACTCTGACACAATAATCTAATTTGGATTTACTGAGATTAGAGGTCATTTGCAGCACCAGAATGGCAGGAGTGTGCTCCATGGGGGATTTGTACATTCCTTTTTTCCAGGGAGGATCCTCTCTGCCAGCTCAGGGTCACAGGCAGATTTGACAGGTGGTTAAAGGTAGGAATGCCAGATGTGCTTCAGGAAACTGAACTTTTGCTGATTATCAGCTACAGATCTGGCCCAAAGCAACTTCACTGAATGTTGCTGTTGGGTCACATTGAGCTTTTTGTTTATTTTCATACATATGTCCTTTACTACAAGGTGGAACTTAGAGAGCATGAAGAATTTTAAAGATAAACACTAAGAAATGTCATTTCTTGGGTGAATCTGAAGCACTGATTGAGAAGTAGGGGGTTTGTTACTCTTCCTGTTGTGCTGCCTTAACCCAAAAGTCATTCCAGCTGGAGTTCTTGAAGAAACCCAGCTGTGGGAGAAGGTTTGAGCTGTGTTTTTATTACTGTTAATTTCATTAATAATAGAGCTGCTGTCCAGGAAGAGACTGAATTCCTCAACCAGAAATATGCTCAGGCTTTAAATGCTTCAGTTGCAAGGTGGTTTTGTTTACTCTGAGAATGTATTCCCCACCATAGCTGCTGTTTCAGATCTTTTAATGTTGGTTTGATATGTGCTAACAGTCATTAGTTTGCAAATGATGATTGGATTAGCAAATTAGATTCCTTCACCCTTGGCAAGTGCCACAAACGCTGCAATTGGAAGGCTGTGAAAGTCTGAGGGGGAGAAAAAGCAGTTCCCCACCCCCAAAAAAAAGGCTGGGGGGTGGGAAGGAACCAAACCAAATTATTTGCTGCAGCAAGTGAGGTTTTATCTGATGTAACTAAATGCATCTAACTGGGTTGGGCTTTTTTTTATTCTATAGAGTCAAGTGAGATTAAAGTGGTATCAGTATGAATGTTCAAATCCTCAAGTGTGGATCTGGAAAAATGTTTCCTGATATGCTCTATCAGGGCAGGCAGATGAAAATAAAGCTGTCAGTCCTGCAGACAGCAGCAGACTCATCCATTTTGAGAGCAAGGCAAGCACTGTGTGCACTCCTACCTGATGTGAAAACACATTTTTCCTCCTTAAACTTCTTGCTGATGAACTGTGTACCTTTGGAAAAAAATGCAAGCTTAACCTAATCTCCTCCAGGGGAAAAAAAAATCACACCTCTCATGTGTCATATTTTTCCTCAAGTGGTTTATTATTCAAACAAATAGTGGGGGAGAAGCTAACACCCTCCTTTGCCTCCTCAAGCAAGGTGTTTGCCTCCTAAGGCTTTATACTGAAAAATATGCCCTGGAGATCAAAGAAAATGTGTTTTGTAGTGTCTGGGAGTAAATAATTCAACTTCTGCCTTTGAATGAGCAGCTGTCCCCTTAGAGCAGAGATGATCAATGGGCTCAAAGTGAGGATTTAACACTTTGGACAAACCCTGCCGTGTCACCTGCAAGGCTCCCCAGGAACCTCTGCTATCCTCAGGACATTTGCCTGGCCCTTGTCAGGAGCACACCTGGCACTGAACTTGCCCAAGTGACCTGTTCCAGCTGGGACCTGCAGCTTTTCTGCTTCTCCTGCTTGCTAATTGAAACCCTGACTAATTATCCCAGTTAATTCTGTCCCAGCGTGATCTCAGCATCCCTGACAGAGCAGTTCCACAACTCCAAGCACTTCTGGGGCATAGACCAGGGGCAGTTGTCCCAGATGTTGCCAGTGGCTCTCAGGTTGCAGAATTAACCTTTGCTTCCAGATTGTCTTGAGTTCTCCTTGAAGCCTTGACGTTCACCAGATGGTGTGAACCTTATCTTTGTGTTTGGTCAGAGCAGCAGGCTTTGAGCCATGACAGAAAACAGCATTTGGTGCTGTGTGCCTTCGTGACCCTTTCAGCTGCTTGGCAGTTCTGAGCAATGTCACTGCTGAAAATTAAAAAAAAAAAAAAACAAAAAAAACCAACAGAAATCAATTCCTTCATGAGGCAGGAAATTGTTACTCTTTCATTATTGCATTTGGCTTGATGCTTGTTAGTGTAGGAAAAAATAACCCCCCAAATGTTTCATAACAAAAAGCATGGAGCTAGTAAAACATCAGCTATTGATTTATTGTTGTATTTCCACCATCAGTTCCTTTGATGAGGAAAGTATGAGCCCCATGGTGGAAAGAGCTTATTGTCCATAAGGGCTGTTTGTAGGAATTTAGTACCTGTAACAGATAGAAATTGGAAGGAGTATTTTCCCATGTTAACACTGCAGTGAGTAAAGTGGATGTTTTGTTTTATATCTGAAATACCTGACTTGCTGTGAGAGGCAGATATTTGTAAATAGTCAGGAGAGTTGTTAGTGGATACTCAAGGCATCCCTGAGGAGGTTGTTCAATATATTTATTTTGAGCAAAGCTTCAAAGCTTCTTTGAAAGCTCCAGACAGGTAAAACCAAAATTCTAGTGATGGTTTTCAATGCATGTCCTCCACACTGGAAATCTTTGTATGAGACTTCCATATATTCAAAATAAACCTATTTAAACCATCACAGTAAAGTGCACCCAGGTGCACTTTTAACCTTATAAATAAAATGCCAGAGCACAGATATGACTGCCCTGGAGCAAAGGATCCCTCCAGGAAGGGATCCCAAGTCCCTTTACCCAGGGCTTGGCATTGCAGAGAGATGCAGGGAAATGTGAGCAGGGGCTGCACCCAGACCTCAGGTGTCACCTGACAAATCCAAATGTGAGCCCCGAAGCCAAGCAGAGACTTCCTGCCATGACTGTGAGCATTCACAAGGTTTGCATCTCTTAAAGGCCAGTTCGTCCCAGGAAGCTGAGCTGAGGTGCTGCTGAGTCCTTGTCACGGGAATTAGGGCTGGCATTCATGGCTCCCAAATCCCCCAAACGCGTTTGTGTTGGGTTCAGAGCCATGCCAGCGTTTTAGAACACACTCTGACCCCAATGCTTGTCTTCAGGGGAGGCTGGAAATGCTCAGGGACAGGCGTGAAGCCTTGCCCTGCTGGCATTGCCATGCAATTGAGCCGTCAGCCAAAACCGGCAAGGACTGCTTTTGACCACTTGCAAATGCTCGAATTTCTCTTAAGCTTTTTATTTTTTTTATTTTTATTTTTTTAAATTTTTTTTCAACTGTAAAGAAGACAAGTTGTTCTATTTATCTCCTACCTTCAGAGTGAGTGCCCTGATTGTTTGTCCTTATCACTTCAAGCCAGAAAGTTTTATAGATTTGCAAAGCACCTTGATATTGCAGCTTCAAACTCCTGATTTGGCAGGAGGGGTGAGGGGGGAAGAATTTCTTGTTTCCATTTAAACTGCTTTTAGTTCAGACTGAAATCCCATTTAAACCTGAAGGTTTGGATTGAAGTTTGAGGATCAAAGAAAACAGAACAGATAGAAAATGTGGCTTTAGCTTGGAGCTGTATCTGAAAAGGGTAACCTCAGATTCAGGGCTTTTCTTCTCTCTACTGTACCCCCTCCAAAATGGTCTGATTTTTCCAATTTCTCCTGCCAAGATTCTTAACTGCCTTAACATGTGCATGTGCGTGTGCCTGCAGCATTTTTTTGTTTGCTTTGCTCTGTATGATAACTGCATGTAAGAATCACAAATGTAAAGTCTTTTCTTATTCAGAAAAGAGGGCTTTAAAAGAAGCCAGGAGCTAAAACATAGAGGAAGCCCCAAAATTAGAATCCTTTGATTAGCAGTGTTGGCAGCTGCTGTTGTAAGTGGAGAGCTTTGTAAGCCAGGGAGCAGCATCTGCCAGAGCTGCCTCCTCTCCACCAGGCTTGGGGAAGGGCAGGCCTTGAGCTGGGCTAAAACTGGAGAAGGACTTTTGTGGGAGTTGTGGGGGGAGAGAAATAATTACAATAAAATGATAGAAACTGAAAGAAGCTCGACTTGCACGATGGTGGCACAGACAGCCTCTGAAAAAAGGGGATAATTCAGCTCTGTCAGAATGTGTTTCTAGCCCTCACTCTGATGCTGGAGCTCTGTGGATCCTGCCTGGTGGGTGGGTCTGGGAGCTGCAGACACCTTCCCCCTCTGGATGTCACCCAGAGTGACTTGCCCAGTCACACAGACAAAATCTGATCTCAGATGTGCCAGGATGTCATCTCCTGAACAATAACTCAGCCCTGGCACTTTCAGGCAGCGTTCTCAGATTTAGGAGTAACTCAAATATCCCCAGAATCTGAAGCACTCACTGGAAGTGGCAGGAGAAGCACAAGGGAGACATCCAGAACAAAAATGTCATATTTTTGTGGCCCAAATGCTGTTGGTTTTATCATTTTGAAGCTCTACTTGAGCTTGAATTGATCTTCAAGGCTCTAATTTTTCTTCAGCACCGTTTTACAGAAATGTTTTTTCTTCTCCTTGTGGCTTCATTCTTAAGCATTAAATTGAAACTCGGGTAATATTTTTAAATGTAATAAAGAGAATTGTAAACACTGTTAAAACTTTATTTGTCTCTCTGCCCCTCACCCCCACAAAGGTGAAGATGCCCCTTTTCAAGCACTAAGAGCCAACAGCCTTTTCAGATCAGAGATCCATTTTAAGACAGTGCCGGGTCTAAATTCAGCCTGGTTGGGCACTGGGAGCTATGTGGGAAATTAGAGGTTGAGGAACACCAAGCATTTGGGGGAAATCTGGGTGTTTGGGTCAGGTTCTGTGAATTTTGGCCTTGGAATCTTGGTCAAAGCATTCAGTGTTGCCTTGGCTGCTGTTCCCCATCGATGTTGGGCTCTGACACAAACCAGGAGCCACTCACAGGCTGCTGATCAATAGTCAGTGTTTCCCTTAAATATGAGAAATTCAGGCTGGATGATGTTCCTTCTGCTGCATTCTGACATGTGGTTCTACCTACTCTCACCCAAAACAATGACACTCAACAAAGTGACACAGCAACAGATGGGAGCTGCCTCCAGTCCTCAAACAAACCAAAATCCTGGGGGACTCGAGCAGCACACACAGAAGGCAGACACAGCATTTGATATCATGTTTTCACATTATGTTCTCACCAAAGGAAATATTTGACATGGGGGATGTGGCACCTCCAGATAATTTAGGCAGTGTTCTGGTTCTCACAGGCTTCCAGAACCACGGGTGACCCCTCGTGCTGGGTGCCCAGGGCTGGCTCTGGCAGATTCAGGCACTGGCAGAGCAGATTTGGGGCAGCAGGACCACCTTCCCCATTCCTGTTCCCTCATGGAACACTGCCTGCCAGCAAATCTGGCTCTGGCATGCCAGGGCATTCTCTTCTTTGGGAAGAGCAATGGCACAGAGCTTAGAGATTGGTAAAAATTAAACAACAAACACCACCCCCAATTACTTACACTGAGATTTTTATTTTTTTCCCCCAGAGACCGTGATCCTTGCTGGAGCTTTTACATGCTTTTGTTTGCTTTTATTTGCTTCCACAAGGCAAAAAGTCTTTCATACTTAGTCATTTGTACATGCTGGAGATGAAAAGAGGCCGTGAGGAGAGTGTAGCAGCATTATTACTGAAGGTCAAGGCACTGCACTGGCACGCAAAGAAACTCTGCTCTAAATTCTGCTCCAGCCTCCTGCTTGGGCAAATTACTTTGCCTTTCTGAGTACTTGCTGCTCCCTTTTTCTGTGCTGGCTTCCTGCATTGGTGTGTCTCCAAGGACGGGCTTTGTGAGCCCCTGGGCCAGCAGGAGCTCAGTGCCCCTAAGGCAGGAAGTCAGAACTGCCCAACTCCTGCCCACAGCAGCTCCCCGGGGCACCCACTCCAAAAACACCACAAATCAAAGGTACAGAACAGCAGGGAAAAGGGCTGGGTGGGCTCTTTACCACCCTCATCTCCTCCCAGGCAAGGGGAAGGGAGAAGGGAAGCAGATCCTGTGGTTGGTGGTACCTGTGAGTGAGAACCTTTCATTTCTGCAGCTCAGCACAGGGTAGTGAATCCATTGCTCCACTAAATTTGGATTTGGCTTTGTTTCTGTGGCCAGGATGGACTGGGAATGTTGGGTTATTTCCTGGGTGTCAGCAGAGGGATAATGGAACCTGCTGTAGCATCAACCCCAATGCTGCCTGGCACCAGTTGTGTCCTTTTCTGAGCCTCTCCCTGACCCCCAGATCATTTTCTAGGCACCACTTGTGGGTTTTTTTTGAGCCTCTCTGTGTTGCATTTTCTACCCTGCAAACCAGTCTGGGCTCCCAGGGAAGGACTTAGGGCATGCACAACAAAAATTAACACCAATTAGGGCTAAAGAATGACACCCAATCAATGTAAAGAACAAGCAGCAAACCCATTTTTATGCAGCAGTAACTTGTATAATCACCCTGATCCATTAAACTTCAGGAGTACAACCAGGAGTCCAAATAAATATGGGAATGCTGTCCTTGCTTTTCTAAAGTCATTCCTATTTACTGTGTGGGAGCTAGAAGTGAATGTGTGGTTGCAGTATATGGTGATTATTATATTTTATTATGCTTATTAACTTTTATTATATTCATTTTTATTTATTATTTATTATATTTAATCAGTCTAGAAGCTAAAGATAGAAATTGTGATAAAGACTTTATTGCAAAGGAATGCAACAGTGCAAACAGCAAAGGAAACATCATTCCAGAAAGTGGGAATCACCAAAGCAAGCAGGTACCCCAGAGCCATTTGGTTCTTTGTGAATTGCTAGAAATCCATCTGAAATTGGGCCCAAATTGTTGTGGTGTGTAAATATAAAGTAGTAGAAGCAGATGGTGCTAATGTGGGCTGAGGAAAAACACACTCAAAATAGTTTATGACCACCCTCAGCCTTGTTAGAGCTCCTGGGATTGATTAGGAATTGATGTTAATTACTGTAAAATCTTTGTAAGGGACTGATTATCAGTTAGTTTTGATATAATTCCATAATGAGTGGGAAAAGCTTCTCCTTCCAGCATCTATTGTCTATTAAAAAAAAAAAAAATCTTACCAGGTCAGGAAGGGACTATCCCTACATGTTTACAAGAAAATATTGTAGATTTTGGAATGAGCCTCGTGCAGATTCCCAAGATGGTCAGGATCATTTTGCACACGTGGTTTGAGTGTTTTGCTGTATCCTGACCCTGATGTTAACAAAAAGAACACAATCCATTGTCTTTCAGAAATAACCTTGCTATGGGCTGTGTGGCCAGCACTTTTCATGATTTTGTATCTTGGATTTCTTTTTTGTTTCTCTTTTCTTTAATGTCAGTGTGGGTTTTTTTCTTTAATTTTACATGGTTTTTTTCAGACTAATTACAGAATCCCTTATAATTGCACAACTACACATTTGCTAGTAAATTCTTTAGAAATATGAAATTTTGTTTTTTTCAAGGATTAATTAAGTGATTAATATTTATTTAAGGATCTAACCAGGATATGTCCTTGATAGCAACACTGTGTAAGAGACAAGCTCTCTCTGCAGGTTAGACCTTTGTGTCTTTACATCAAGAGGGAATTTCATACCAGGAGAGCTACAGAAAATTACAAATTTCATCACTGAGCTGAAGCTGGATTTGGGGAATAAATACCTGCTCTTTGGGCTCTAAATTGCACAGGTGCCTCCTCAGGAATCTCTGCATGCCACAGAAATTTGGACAGTTCTGGTCACACTTTGTGGCTTTTGGGTTTGCTCTTCATTTCTGGAGTGCTGAGTTATCCTTGCAGGTGAAGATTGGAAAACAACAAAGCAGCTGCTTCTCCTTCCTGGTGGTGCTGGGCCTGTTTCCAAGCCATAGTTAAATATGACATCCTTATGATTTCTTTGGATTCTGGTGGCAATTTGTGCATCCCATGAGAGAGACTATAAGTGCTATAGGTACCCTTTAAGGAGAGGCAAGACAGGCTATTTTTAGGAAACTATTTTCTTTCTTCCCTTCACATGCAGGCTCTTCTGTGTGGCTGGAGAAGAAATTTGTTTCCTTAGGGGTGGCTAGAACTGGAAGCAAGCAGATGAGCTTTCATGATGAGTCTTAGAGCCTGAAGGGAAATTGTCTGTCAGGAAGGGACACCCCTGGGGGTGCAGGGACAGCAGCTGGACACCAGCCCAGGGGTGCCCAGGGGCAAGAGGCCAATGGCCCCTGGGCTGGGTTAGGAACAGAGAGGCCACAGGAGCAGGGCAGGAATTGTCCCCTGTGCTGGCACTGCTCAGGCACCACCCCAAACCCCGGGGCAGCTCTGGCCCCACACTCCAAGAGGGACCTGGAGGGGCTGGAGGTGTCCAGGGAAGGGAACAGAGCTGGGAAGGGGCTGGAGAACAGGAGTGGAGCTGGGAAAGGGGCTCAGCCTGGAGAAAAGGGGATCAGGGGGAATTTCTGCCTCTGCACAACTCCCTGACAGGAGGGGACAGCCAGGGGGGATTTGGGATCTGGTCCCAGGGAACAGGGACAGGAGAAGGGGGAACTCCTCAAGCCGTGCAGGGCAGATTTAGATTGGAGATTTGGAAAAATTTCTTAACCGAAAAGGTTGCCCTGCACTGGAAGAGGCTGCCCAGGAGAATGGCTGAGCCACCATCCCTGAGAAGATTTAAAAGATGTGCAGATGTGGCACTTGGGAACAGAGGTGTACAGTGGGCTTGGCAGGGCTGGACATGAGGATCTTACAGGGCTTTTCCAACCTAAATGATTCCATGACAGTTTTGTGCCTCTCAACATATTCCTGTATTTTCTGCCCACATTGTGACAGGCACTTGTGGGGAGGGAGGGGGAGATGGAAATCCATTGGCCTCTTCTGCTGTTCCTTGCCAGGCTTTGTCTCACCCATTGTTTGATCCCAGCTGTCTCCCTGCTCCAGTGGCTCCTTTCTTGGAAAAGTTGATGCTCCAAGTCTCAACTTCCCTCCTGCCTGACTCCTCTGGCCTGGGGCTCCCCACAGCAGGAATTTCCTCAGGAATTGCCCCCTTAGTGCTGGCTCTGGCCAGCCCCAGCAGCTGGATCAGCTCTGCAGCTGGATCAGCCCCTGCAGCTGGACCAGCCCCAGCAGCTGGATCAGTCCCTGCAGCTGGATCAGCCCCTGCAGCTGGATCAGCCCCAGCAGCTGGATCAGCTCTGCAGCTGGATCAGTCCCTGCAGCTGGATCAGCCCAGCAGCTGGATCAGTCTCTGCAGCTGGATCAGTCCCTGCAGCTGGATCAGCCCAGCAGCTGGATCAGTCCCTGCAGCTGGATCAGTCCCTGCAGCTGGATCAGCCCCTGCTGTGACAGAAGGAGCCTCCAGCTGCTGCCAGTGCTGCCCCTGCATTGCTTCCACCTCATTTTCCACCCTGACCTCAGAACTGGTCCCTTCCTCCAGTCTAGGGCTCTTTTTGGTTTCTCTGGCTGCCTGGGGAAAATGCTTTTTGGAGGATTTAGGGACCAGGCTCTAAAGGAAGTGCAGCCCATCAGCCTGGGAAGGATGGGGTCTGATTTAACACCACCCCAGTGGGGAGCTCAGCTACAGAGATCAGGAGAGTTGGCAAGAAGTGAAACCTGAGCATGGGCTCCCCTCTGCCAGGCTTGAACTGAGCCAGATCCTCCCTCTTTGTCCTCCTTGTGCTGCCCTTTGCAGCATCAGATGACACCAGGGAACTGGGCTCACATGGGAGTGGATTCTCCACGTCAGTGCAGAATTTGTTTTAAATGAAAATATTTGTTGGATTGAGCTCGGTTCTCCCATCCAGCTTGAACCATGCATAGACTTGCACAATCACATAAAATAAATGAAACAATTATTATTAATTAATATTAATTAATCTGGAACCTAAGCTTGCAGAAGCAGCAGGCAATAGAACAGGTTATAATTTCTATTGGAATGGCAAAACTTGTCCTTTTTTGCCTGTGACATCTGCCTCATATTGGAGCCTTTCCTGTTTTAGTGTGTCCTGTGTGGAGAAGGGCAAAGATGCCTTGGAACTGTTGGGGTTTTGATCAGTAGAGAATTAATTGAGAAGAGCTTTTTCTGCTGCTCAGACCATGGTGGTGCCTTCTCCTTCCTGATGGATATTTGGCCACCAATCACCAGCATTTTTGCCTGTGACACTGAGTCACTGGCCTGCCCTGTTAGGTTCCTTTCTTCAGGCCTTGGGGCACAGGTCTGCACAGGGATCTGATTTTGAGGTTCTGCTGCCTTTTCTGTCAGCACAGCTGGATTAAAAAGCTGTGCCAGAAGAGAGAAGGCTTTGCCAGGTTTCACTCTCTAGTTCTGGTTATTTCACAAATTTGTAGTCTTTGGAGTTTGATGAGGTGATGCTTTACAGGTGACTTTGGGACCAATGAGCTGGCATTTCCAGAAGTGGATCTCTGCTCTTCAGAAATTTCCAAAATGGAGAATTCTGCTTTTCTCAACACTAACATTTATATAGACATGTTAAAAATCAGTTTCCACATCCTACTTTAGGCACCACAGTCTGGAGAGTGCATCTGATGCATTTCCTTGTACTGCTGCACTTCCTGGCCTGATCCTGAGCAGAAATGTTTGCACAACTGCTCATGCACAAATAGAGATTTCCCTGCTTTTTGCCGCCACAAGCAAGAAAACTTGTGAAAGATGACAGCAATATTGCTGTTCACTTCCATGAACTCAACTCCTCCCATCCAATTGTGCACAGTCCAGGAGAGAGAAGAATGCTTTTGTGCAGGGGCCGTGCCTTTGTTGCAGTTTCCCTGGTAGTGCCCATGCCCTTGGCTGCTATGTGAGCTTGGCTCTGCCAGGCCATTCTTGTGCGGCGTGCTGGTGCTGCGGGACAACCAGCCGGGATCCAAGGCCCTGCTGCAGAGGGCTTGCAGCCCTTGGCTCAGCAGCCCTAGTAACTGAAGTCAAGGAGGCTCCTTTGTGCCCTGAGGAATGTGGTGGGAAGCTGCTGTGCCCTTCCTAGCACACTCAGGGTTGGTGTGAAGGGATGGGGGAGCAAAGACAGAGCTGTTTGATGGATTTCTCCATCTCCTTCCCACAAAGCCAGCGCTGCAGAGCGAGTGCTGTACCTGCTCTGCTGCCTGACAGCTGCAATTTGTATTTCCTCCTGCCCAGGCCAGCCCACGGAGCTTACATAAGTGTCTTTCTGTCCCATTCCATGTCAGAGCAATTTGAAATTTAAATCCCAGTGCTGTGGGATAGTGCCTAATCGGATTAGAGAGCGTGTACCCTGCATCTTTGCTGCTGCACTGCCAGTTCTTCTAGGTTTTTGTAAGTCATAAAGCACTGCAGTTTATGGAAAGTGTGGATTGGAGGTTAGACTCCACTTCTCTTGCTGTAATTTGTTAACATTTTTCTTAGGCTTGGGAAAAGTTACTTTTCATAGTTTGGAAAAACCCCTACTTTCCAAACTGTGGAACTGAAGTATTTGTTCATTGTCTGATGCTGATGTGCTGTATGACCATAAATGCACAAATGTCCATGCACTGATGCCAATGCCAGTAAAACCTGGACTAATGGCACCAGCAGTGGTAGGGCAGCACAAAAGCAAACTGGTCAATCCCCACCTCCATCCTCTCAAAAGGAGCCTCTGCTGAGCCTCTGGGTGTGCTGCTGGCAAGGTTTGGGATACTTGTGGTGTGTGTAGCGGTTGTGTTGTATCATAAAGTGCAGCACATCCCCAGGTGATTGCTTGAACCACTGTTTCCAATGTCTTTTATATTAAAAAGCCCCAAGCTGCGTGCCAGCCACCCCTCACCTTTGACACAAACTTGCTGGGCTGTCTTGGGAAGTCTCAGCATTACAGAGGTGCTGAAACAGGTCTGGCCTCATTCCTCCAGGAGGTTCCTTGCTTTATTCCTGAAGATTCCCTAACTAACCCTCTGCTTTGTCTTTGCCATGGAGTCTTGCACTGGGCTGAGTTTCTCTCTGCATTCAGTAGAGGATTTAATCCCACTAGAGCTCTGCAGAGCCTGGGAGAGCTGGAGCAGCAGGATGGGCTCCATGGCCAGCACTCACCTGGAGGGCCTGTTTGGAGATCTGAGGGGCTGAATCCCTGNATCCCTGTTCCTCCCAATCCCTGTTCCTCTCGATCCCTGTTCCTCCCAATCCCTGCTCCTCTCGATCCCTGTTCCTCCCAATCCCTGCTCCTCTCGACCCCTGTTATCCCAATCCCTGCTCCTCTCGACCCCTGTTATCCCAAACCCTGTTCCTCCCAATCCCTGTTTTCTCAATCCCTGTTTCTCCTGGCTTGGTTGCTCGGTTCTGACTCAGGTCAGATTCCTGGGAGCTGGAACTTCTCCCTCATTATGAACCAAACAAGAGATGTACATGTAGCTCTTTCCATGCAGTGTTGGGTTATTGCAGGGGGGGGTTATGTTGGTTTGGGGTTTTTTTCCACTCATCCTCAATGCATTCAGCCTCTTCCAATACTTGGAAACTCTGCTGGTGACAAAGCCCAACCCAAACACGAATTGGAACAACAACAACAAATCTAATCTGGTGCAGGGCTGTTTGTAAAGTCCCAGGACACCCTGGTGGGTTTTTTTCACCCAGGCTGTGTTGGCTGAAAGGAGCCACGTTCAGTTGAGGCTGCTGAGCAGCAGATGGAGCTGCCAAACTGCACATCTGGGGCTGCACCCTGCAGCTGGCTCCAGCCACCCATGCAGCAGCAGGTGGAGCTGCCAAACTGCACATCTGGGGCTGCACCCTGCAGCTGGCTCCAGCCACCCATGCAGCAGCAGGTGGAGCTGCCAAACTGCACATCTGGGGATGCACCCTGCAGCTGGCTCCAGCCACCCACGCATGGCACTGCGTCTGGGCAGCTCCCAGTTCCGGGGGGCTCTCACAAGAGGAGCCCCCTTTTGCCACCACCAGGATCCCAATTTCCTCCTGCATCGGGAAATGCAGTGCCTGGAATGCTGAGCACAGCCGGGAATGGTGAGGTTTGCTACAGGAAATTGGGCAGGCTTGGCATGTGGAAAACTGAGTTTTGAAAAAGGGAGGTACCTGCCCACAGGACTTGTGAGGATGCAGAGATGGATTTTCCCTCTCTGAGTCCCATCCTGAAGTGGAACAGAGAGGAAGGAAGGTTAAAAGCACCAACCTTGTTCTCTCCTCACCCCAACCACACCTACAGCTGATTCTTCTACAGCTTCCAACCAAAAACTCTTTTTTAATAGTGGGATATGGCTTTATAATCATGCAGTGATCCGAAATGATAATTCAATGAAAAACTCAGCCTTTACACATTTTTTTTATGTTTGGGGCTTTTTTTTCCCGTAATTTTCAACTAGAAGTGAATGGCTAATAACCTCAATCCTCCCTTGCAAAAATCTGTAAATAAAATTATTGTGGATGTCTGCCTGACCTTGTGCCCGGTGCTACCAACACAAGGTGCAGCCTCTTCACCCTGGCCAGCCTTTCATGTGTTGCAGCCTCTGGTTTGAGCACTGGGCTGACATGTGGCAAAAGGGGTTATCAAGAGAAAACAGACAATAAATGGATCGTGGATGGGTCACAGGAGACATGAAAAGAATTATTTCAGTGTGTTTTTTCCAGCTGAAGCCAAGCTGTGGAAGTTTGGGGAGCTACAGGCACTTTAGAGTTGACTAAAATACCCCAGGTCATTTCTCATAATCCATATTTACTTCCGTGATTATTCTTTTATTTGGGTGTTGGAAGTGTACCTAACGACAGCAGAGGTGTTTTAAAAGGTCCATGAATGGTTGGGAACAGAAATGAGGAGTGATCATTGCAGGCTCTCATCTTACTGTGCTTATAATTTAAACTTCATGAAACATTTGTCTTCCATTAATAGCTGATTATAACCACGAGTAAAACTTCACATCACCACCCAGGATTAAGTCCCGTTGCTTGACTGGTTTATTGTTTAATTCCTTTGTGAACATTTTAGAGAAAGGTGTTTTAGATAAGAGAACTTTCTAAATTTACTATGAGATATGAATCTGCTATTAATGGTGGCAACTGCAATTTCTTGATTTACTTTTATTAATTCTTTCTGTAGATTCATAGGAGATCTATAGGGACAAAATAGAATCAGTGGGTCAGAGATTGTTTTAGTTAATAGAGAACATTAAATTTGGTATTAATCCACTAATAAAGGTGGCAGCTTCTATTTCTTGGTTGGTATTTCTTGAATTCTTTTTTGTGTAGACTCATAAGAGATCTCTAGGGAAAAGGATAATAAGTGGCCTTGGAGATTGTTTTGGATTAATACTGAACTTTCTAAATTCACTAGTAATCCATTATTAGAGGGGGTAACCGCTATTACTTGAAGTTTTTTTCATTCTTTTTGTAGACTTGTAAGTGATCCGTAGGGACAAAATGTAATCAGTGAGCTTTGGAGATTGTTTTGGATTAACAGTGAACTTTTAAAATTTACTGTTGACCCACTATTAACAGTGGCAAGTGCTATTTCTTAATTTATTTTTTTTTATTCTTTCTGTAGATCCGTAAGAAATTAATAGGGACAAAATATAAGAAGTGAGTCTGGGAGATTGTTTTGGATTAATAGTAAATGTTCTAAATTCAGTATTAATCTGCTATAAAATGTGATAACTGCTATTTCTTGGGTTTTTTAAAATTCTTTTCTCAGTAGACTCATAGGAGATCTATAGGAGAAAATATAATAAGTGGATCTTGGAGATTGTTTTGGTTCATAGTGAACACTCTAAATCCACTATTAATGGTGGCAACTGCTATTCCTTGATTTATTTTTTTTATTTCTTTCTGTAGACTTATTGGAGATCTATAGGAAAAATGATAATCAGTATGTCTTGGAGATTATTTTAGATTAATTGTGACTGTTCTAAACTCACTGTTAATCCCCTATCAAGGGTGGCAACTGCTATTTCTTGGTTTGTTTGTTTTTTTTAATTCTTTCTGTAGACACATAAGAGATTTATAGGGACAAAAGATAATAAGTGGATCTTGGATATTGTTTTGTATTAATAGTGAACTCATTAATCCACTCTTAATGGTGGCAACTGCTGTTCCTTGTTTTTGTTTTTGGTTTTTTTTTAATTCTTTCTGTAGACTCATAAGAGATCTATAGGGATGAAATATAATCAGTGGGTCTCAGATTGTTCTGGTTAATAGCAAACATTCTAAATTCAGTATTAATCCACTCTTAAAGGTGGTAACTGCTATTTCTTAGGGTTTTTTTAATTTTTTCTAGACTTGTAAATGATCTATAGGGACAAAATATAATCAGTGGGTCTCAGAGATTGTTTTGGATTAATTGTGAACGTTTTAAACTCAGTATTAATCCACTATTAAAGATGGCAACTGCTATTCCTTGGGGTTTCTTTCAAATTTTTTTCTGTAGACTCATAGGAGATCTATAGGAACAAAATACAATCAGTAGGTCTTGGAGATTGTTTTGGATTAATAGTGAACTTTCAAATTTACTGTTAACCAACTATTAAATGTGGCAACTGCTATTTCTTGATTTTTTAAAAAAAGAATTTTTAAAATTCTTTTTTCTGTAGACTCATAAGAGATCTATAGGAAAAAGTATAATAAATGGGTCTTAGAGATTGTTTTGTATTAATAGTGAACTCTCTAAATCCACTATTAAATGTCACAACTGCTATTCCTTGGGGGTTTTTTTAAATTCTTTTTTCTGTAGACTTGTAATTGCTCTATAGGGACAAAATGTAGTCAGTGGGTCTCAGAGATTGTTTTGGATTAATCATGAACATTCTAAACTCAGTATTAATCCACTACTAACGGTGGAAACTGCAATTTCTTGGGTTTTTTTTAGAAATCTTTTTTCTGTCGACTCATAGGAGATCTATAGGGGAAAATTCTAATCAGTGGATCTTAGAGCTCATTTTGTAGGGATTCTCCCCTGCTCTTGTTGAGTCCAGAACAAACCCCTAGGGCAGAGCCCAGCCCTTCCACGAGGCCTTGGGTTGCTGTGAGTGTCTTGATGCCTGGAGAGGCTCCCTAGAACAGAGGAAGGACAGAGTTAAAGGAATAAAGCAGGGATTTATTAAAAGCCCTTCAAGGGATACACTTGGGCAGTGCAAGAGCCTGGCCATGGCTACACCCAAGATGGACCCTGGGTCAGGAGTTGTAACACTTTTATCATTTTTGGTCCATTTCCACATTGGGGTTCATTGTCCAATTCCAGCTCCAGGTTCTGCAGTCCCACCCTCCCAGATTCTCTCCTCAATTCGCTGCTGTTTGCACTTTTTGGGGCTGAAGCTGCAGCGGTGTCCTTGGTTCTGGGGCTGGAAAAGGATTTTTGTCTGACTGAGCTGTGAGGAGAAATTTCCAACACTTTATATAAAGTTCAGAGTTACACACTATGCAGAGTGTGGACAACACGAAAGCTGAATGTTGAGTGTGAGTGTGAGTGTCCCCGTGTCGCGCAGGTGGCTCCGGAGCGCGCTGAGGCTCCGTGTCCCGGCTCTGGGGGCCGGCCCTGCCATCGCCGTCGCCATCGCCATCGCCGTCGCCATCGCCATCGCCGTCGCCATCGCCGTCGTTCCCACTCACGGGTGGATCGCCACGAGCCGCAAAGCTGCTGTCCACGTGGACTGGTGCTGAAATCTCCCGCCCGGCCGCCGCCAGAGCCTCGCCAGCCAAGCCCAGAGACATGGCCACCAACGGCACCAAGGTGGCGGACGGACAGATCTCCACCGAGGTCGACGCCTCCATCACCAACGACAAGCCCAAAACCTTGGTAGTAAAAGTGCAGAAGAAGAAGACGGACCTTCCCGACCGAGACACCTGGAAAGGGAAATTTGACTTTCTTATGTCCTGTGTAGGTTATGCCATTGGCTTAGGGAATGTGTGGAGATTCCCCTACCTGTGTGGCAAGAACGGTGGAGGTACGTTGGTGTGTTTGTGTGTCAGGAGTCACCACCCAATTACCAGCTAATCAAAACCTGCTTTTAATAGATTTTTCATACACATAGTTGGTTTTGGTTGGGGATTTTTTGTCGGTGTTTTGGCGGAGTTGCAGAATTTTTTTCTTAGGGTTTTTTGGGGTGTTGGTTTGTTGGGGTTTTTTTTTTGGTTGACTGGTTGGTTTGGCTTGGTTTATTGGGGGGGTTGGGTTTTTTTGGCTTTTTGTTTGTTTGTTTGCTGTAGTGTTTTTGGTGGGGTTTTTTGAGGTTTTTTTATTTTATTTTGGGTCTTTTGGGTTTTGTTGTTGTTTTGGTTTGGACTTTTGGTTTCTTGTTTGTTTGCTGTGGGGTCTTTTGGGGTTTTATTGTTGGTTTTGTTTTGGATTTTTGGGTTATGTTCTTTTTGTTTGGTTTTTTGTTTGTTTCTTTGCTGGGGGCTTGGGAGAGTTTTGGGGCGGTTTGTTTTGTTTTGAGGTTTTGGGATTTTGATGTTATTTTGGTTTGATTTTTGTTTTTTTAGTTATTTGCTGTGCTGTTTTGGGGGCAGTTTTGTTTGGGTTTTTTTGTTTGTTTGTTTTCTATTTGTTTGGGGTTTTTTGGTATTTGTCTGGGAGGGTTTTTGTTTGTTTGTTTTGTTGTTTTCATTTGGTTTTTGGGTTTTTTCCAGGAGGTTCAGAGCCATTTTGGAGTGTGGAGCTCTGCTTTGAGCTCTGCCCTGAAGTTTATTCTAACTCTTATCTGCCAGTTGCACTTAAAAGACCATAAAGTATCAGAGCAGAACTAAAGCACGTTGCCCTCCACCCAACCCTGCAGATCCCTCTCTTTTGGGCTGAGTTTTGAGAGGATTTCATGGGTTTTGTAGCTAACTCTGAGCTCCCCATAAAAGGCTGGAAAGCAGCCAGGGCTGGTTAAGGCTTTTGTGCTCTCCGTGAGAGGTGACGGCAACAAAGTCCACAGGCTTTTGGATATCAGCTTTTTACTTCAGCAGAAAACATTTAAATGATGAGGAGTCATGTTTTTCACTTTATTTTCACATCTTGAGGTGCTGGTTCAGAAGTGTACATGTGATTTCCACTGACATTTTTGAAATGTTACATCTGAGAGAAAAAAGCCTTGTGGGTTTCTTTCCATATACAACAGGGATGGAAACTGGAAATTCAGTTGTGTTTTTCCCCACCCTAACTGACTTTTTTGGAATTTCTTTTTAGGTGCATTCCTGATTCCCTATTTCCTTACTTTAATTTTTGCTGGAGTGCCACTGTTCCTTTTGGAGTGTTCCCTTGGTCAGTATACATCTATAGGAGGCCTTGGAGTGTGGAAGCTTGCTCCAATGTTCAAAGGTGCAGTATTGATTCCAATTATTTCTCATTCGTTTCCAAACTGCAGAAGTTTCACAAAGCCCCACGGCAAGGATGTTTCTTGGTGCCTTTCACTTATATTTAAACTATTATTTTTCTAGAGAAAACACTGATTTTCTGAGGTGTAACTGATGATTTTGAAACGTGCTGGGCTATATTTTTTGTTCTCCATTAAAAATAGTAAGATTTAGGCATTAGAATTGCAACAAACTTATTTTTGGACTTAAAAAACTCTTGGGGTTTTTTGAAGAAATGCGTAAAGACTTAAATATAGCATATCCAGCAGTAATTGTCTGAGCAGGTTTGGAATGGTTCACAGCAATTTGGTAAACTTTGGTAAATTTTTCTGAGCTCACAGAGATTGGTATCACCTGCTTTTTTAATTGAAATTCAAAAGCCAGGAATTCATGCTGAATTCCTCAAGACAAACTCACTCCACACTTTGAGTTTGAGGTTTGATTGCCAGAACCCCAGGGTTTTAATCCCGATTCTGCACAGACCCACAAACTTTTCAAATGATGCTTTTCTCCCTTCTCATCCCAAACCCTCTGACACTTCCGAGCTCCTGAGCTGAGTTCTGGCCCAGCAGAGCTGCTGTGGTGTTACAAATTACCTCACACAGTAGGGCTGGCAATTAGCACAGGGTGAGCTGAGGGTTTGTTGAGATTGAATTTTGCTCTGGGAGGTTTCTCATTGGGAAAACGCAGAGAAATTAAATTGTCTCTCACAGAGAAGTGTTTTTGCTCGAGTCGCTGCTGTTGGTAGGGGTTGGTGCAACCTTGCTTTGCATTATCCTGATTATTGTGAGCACTCCCTCCTGCTCAGGGTCATGGAACAGCTGTCCTGAATAGTTTAGAACAGCCCTGGAGTGTCCATGTGGAGCAGAAGACATCCTCATGGTGGAACCCTGGCATTTCTTTAGTCAGCCTGTGCTGAGCACCAGGCACTCTGCTCCGTGTCCTAAGCACCTTGGAACACATTCTCACTGTGTGTGCATCTGCCACGAGCTGCTGTGGGGCTGCTGTTGCAGAGTAGGAGCTGATTTAGCTCTTTTTCCTGGGAGTAAAACATGCCAGGGAGCTCTGAGCAGCAGCAGCAGGTGGGACTGCAGCACACAGAGAGCTGAACGCTGGCAGTGAGCTTGTGAGTGGCTGAGCCATCACCCAAATAATGACCTTTGTGGGATGGCACTTCGCAATTCTCACTTCTGAAACATTCCCCAAGTGGTGCCTGCCCCATGTGACGTGTTTGCCCTGAGCTGCAGCTCTTCTCTTGTTTTATTTCTCTTTGTTTTCCTTACAGGTGTGGGGCTGGCTGCTGCAGTCCTGTCCTTTTGGCTAAATATTTACTACATTGTGATAATTTCGTGGGCCATATACTACCTGTACAATTCCTTTACCACTGTAAGTGTGTGTCAGAGGGGATGGGGAATTGTTTCTTGGACAATAAACAAAAAAAATTGTAAAGCCAAGTAAAATATGGATACATCACTAATCTGCCTCCGTGTAGATGTGTGAGATTAACATAGCCCACACAGAAATCTGTGGGATAATCCATTCTTACTGAAAAAAACCCAACTATTTTGTAAAAAACCTTTTTAATTTTTTTTTCTCTCCACAAGAAATGTAGAAAGAAAACTGAGCTTACAGGCCAGTCATTCCCCCAAGAAAAATTCTAGTGTACAACTAATTATTTTATTTCTCCACTAGCAGCCACACAAACATGAGTTCTTTGGGAAATAGTATCATTGCAATGTGGTTTAATGATGGAGGGGTTTATTAAAGAAACCCCCATGGAATGGAAGGTCTGTGATTTTATTAGCTCTGAACTTCCATTCATTGCTGTTATTTTTGCTTTGTTTTCTTTCCTGTTTACTTTATTTTTAGCTGCCTTTTTTCCCCCCCTCAAGGGTGATTCATCAGCTGAGTAAGTCTTGTCTGATTTGTGGGGTTTGGCCATCTGAGGAAGCATTCTTACATAAGTTGTATATAATTAATGCATCATTGTTCAATTGTCTCTTCTATAAATTTTGCTCATGCTTGCTTGTTCTTGGCTTTAAAGAATTTTGCCTTGATCAAATTTGCATTAATTACTGTCTGGGAGTGACATGACCATTTCTGCTTTGTTGTCCTCAGAACTGTTATTGATGTGAAAGGTCAGGCAGAGTCTGGAAGTGTTTTTTGTGGCCCATGTTCAATGAATATTGACTTCTAATTCCCTTGAAGCCTCTTATCCCTGTGTATAAAGCACACAGAACAAAGCACTGATACAACAGTTCTGTGAGAGGATTTTCCAACAATTGCCATCAGAAGGATCTATAAATTATGTGTAAATGAGGCTCATTCTATGGACACCATGGGAAACAGGTTCTGCTCCTCAGAACTTCTGAAAGATGGGATGGACACATGCAGAACATGCACGTAGCAAATAGAAATTTTACCTTTTTCTAGTTATCCCCTGACCTGAGGGAAAAATGAAAATCTCTGATCAATAACATGCCAATTTTATTGTCTCTTGTGCAACAAGAGGTACCAGGACCTCTAGGAGGTAGTTTCTGCTGTTTCAATATACTCCCATGGTGAGTGTGCTGAATCCAGAGCGTTTGGGCTGCTAGGTTCAAGAAAAGGAGGAATATTTCCACACCTGCCTCCCACAACTGATGGGAATTTAAATAACTTTGAAATTATCCCCGGGGAGATCAATGTCTGCAGAGCTCCAGGTGCTTTAGTTCTGCACTCAGCTGTCAGTTCTAGCAAAGAAAGAGATACTTGAGGTAATTCTTGCTTTAAAAGTGCTTGACTTGAGGTTTTTGGTTCCCTTCCTCCACCAGACCCTCCCTTGGAAGCACTGTGAGAACCCCTGGAACACCGAGCGCTGCTTCTCCAACTACACCTTAGCAAACACCACCAACATGACAAGTGCCGTGGTGGAGTTCTGGGAGTAAGCTCATCCTTGTCCTCCCTTCTTCCCATGCATGCTCAAGGCCCACCTTGTCACCCTTGCCGTGCCATCCTCTGAATTCCTTGCCAAATGCCCCGTTCTGTTGGCTCGTTGCAGACGCAACATGCACCAAATGACCGATGGCTTGGAAAAGCCCGGGCAAATCCGATGGCCGCTGGCAATCACCCTGGCAATCGCCTGGATCCTGGTGTATTTTTGTATCTGGAAGGGGGTAGGCTGGACTGGAAAGGTAAGATTAAAAAGTGCTGTAAATACCTTTCAATTAAAAATGCCCATTTTGCTCAAATATCCTGAAAATTCTTGAGGTAAGAGGCACTGGGGGCAGTTTGGCTTTCAGAGCTCTGGGAAGTATTTAATTTGTGTTCTCTTGGATTGATACAGCCCCAGGTTTTAGAGAGCTGGCTCCTCTGTAGCTAGGTCAGCCATAGATGCTTCACTTACAGGCCTCTTGGCTTGGCCAGGTATAAAATCAGCTAAAAATATTCCTGCTTGTTCTGGGGTGAATATTCCAGGACAGCAATAGAGTGAGGGTGAAGTGGTTTGGTTTCAGCAGGAATTGTGCATTTATTGCACAGATCTTGCTGGACCTGGGTATGTAAGGAAGTGTTGGGAAGAGCTGCTCCCACCTTCCCTCATGTGAGTGAGAAACCTTTGAGGTCCTTTCACAGGATTTCACACTGTGCTTCTTGGGGTCTGAGTGGAAATTAGGATTTACTAATCAATTAAAGGAAATTATATTATTGAGAGACCTTTCTGAATGAAGGGGCAGCCACATCTGACATTGGCTCATGCCTTTCCCCGTCAGGAGAAATCCCAGGGAAATGAAAAGCCACAGCAGTGGGGTTTGGTGTCAGCTGAAGGGCTGGCTTAGAAGAGCTCAGCTCTGGTGCAGAGCACTGGGATTTCCTCACACTGAAGGAAAGGATCGTTAGCTTTTGACAAGAGGTTGTAACTGTGACCCACCTCAAACTGTGTTGAACAGGGCTTAGCTGAGCTCAGAGCAAACCAGTTTCTTTCTCCTGTCTCCAAAGCACAAAGAGGGCAAAAAGAGGGCTGAGTCTGGCTTCAGAAAGGGGTTTTTATAGGACTTCTGAAAAGAAAGAAAGTAGGAGCCTGTAATATACAGGAGGAGAGAGTGGGGAAAAGAAACTGCCAGATGTTTTACGAGAGGGATCCTGGTGGCAAGATCCTTGTGCTGTTGGGATTTCCTTGTGTTAATACCAAAAAAAAAAAAAAGTGTGAAAATATCCTAGTCCACTCTGTTCTCTTTGCAGTAAAATAGGCAACAGCCACCTGCCTTTAGACCTGGAGTTCAGGGAATTTTGCTGTAGGCACTTCCCAAGCTTTTTCATTGAAAAATGCCTCGATTTTAAGAGCCTCAGTTGCTGCTAGAGTATTTTTCAGGGAGCAATATTTTTGATCATTCTTCCTTGCACACTTACACTGTCTTGTTTCTTCACATCAGGTGGTATATTTCTCTGCTACTTATCCCTATGTTATGCTGCTTATCTTGTTCTTCCGTGGTGTAACACTGCCTGGAGCAAAGGAAGGCATTTTATTCTATATAACTCCCAACTTCAGTAAGCTTTCAGACTCTGAGGTAAATATTCTGCCCTGGTAAACAAAAGTTTCACTCCTCACTGTTCCCCTTTCAGACATATGACCTGCTCCTCAAGTGCAGAAACAGATTTTTAAAAAAATTGTTTCCTGCAATCAGGTTTGGCTGGATGCTGCCACACAGATTTTCTTCTCCTATGGTTTGGGTCTTGGTTCACTGATTGCCCTTGGAAGTTACAACCCTTTCCACAATAATGTTTACAGGTAAGCAGATGACTGCACATATTGCAGTGGCACTTGCCTGTCTCAGCTGGAGCTGGCCTCTGTCTCTGTGTGCAGATAATTGAAATAAAGTTTAGTATTGAATATTAACTGTTCTATCTGGCTGGGGGTGAGATGTGTAACTGCATTTACACCAATGGGAGAGACTTCCTCAGCATGAAATGGAGCCCAGACTGTGAAATCTTAAATCATGAAATCCTAAATCATGAAATCCTAAATCATGAAACCTAAATCACTAAATCTTTCCACAGGACAAAAAGAAAAAAGAACATTTGCTTTCCCAGCTGCTTAAAGCCCCTTCCCTTTGTTTCAGGGACTCCATCATAGTGTGCTGCATAAACTCATGCACGAGCATGTTTGCTGGCTTTGTCATCTTCTCCATTGTGGGATTCATGGCCAATGTCACAAAGAGGCCAATTGCAGATGTTGCAGCATCAGGTACCTGATCTCTTTTCCTCTAAGCTGTGTATCAGTTATTTTTCGCCTGTAGGTTGTTCGTGCAACTGCTCAAAATCCTCACAGCTCCTCAGCTCCCTGTCCCTTCAGTCTCCCAATGGCAGAAGGAAAAGTGTTGTCCCAGCCCACTCCAGGCAGAGCAGGAGAAATGCTGGTCATTATGGGGTAGTTTTTAAGCTAATATTTTAGGTTATTATTAATATTATATTAATATTTAAGCTAATAGTTCAGTTGGGTTTTAACTCCTTTTTCCCATTTCTTGAGGTTAAGCCCTTTGAGGCAGATCCATTTCTCACCTACTCACACCTACACCTATTTCACATGACTCTGTACCATGAAAGACATTTTATTCAGGGCAGGGAGATGTCCATGGGAGGATTCTGTTATTCCTTGCAGTTTCTTGTCTGTCTTGCAGCTGAAAAAGCTTAAAGCAGCAGAGCAGATGGCTGCCCTAACCCAGCTGGTGCACCAGATACTCACTTAGCAGTTCTGGCCACAGGGAGGGATCTCATAACTCAGAGCTTGGCTGGAACTCACTGGTGGACAAAATCTGGATGGCTGTGTTAGCAAACACAACCCACTGAAATATCTCCTCAGTTATGAAAGGAGAGAATTTAAACCCTAAAAATCATCTTCAATAAATTACACATACAAAGAGATTAGGTGCAAAATGGTGATGGCAGGCACTGTTATTAAAAGCTGCTCTGGAAAGGCAGTGGTGTGTGAAATAAGCTTTTTGGATTTATGTCTTTGAAACAGATAGAGCTGTATAAAGGCTACACCTGCAAACACAACAGTATTTTTATATCATATTAAGTCCATTTGATAACAATCTTCTGAAAGATACCCATGACCACTAATTGCAAAGGATATTTTTGAAAATTTGACCCTTTAATTAAGGCTTCTATTTCTCCTAGCAAGCTCAGAGGCTGATGCCAGTATTTACCACCATGAGGGGTTGTTCTGCCATCTTTTATACAGCCTTATAAAACAAATAATATTGTTAAAAGGTGTAGCTGCGTTTCTGTGGAATGCAAAGCAGAGTAAAATTAGCATATTTATCTGAAGTTAATCTTGCTTTTGGCACTGCTATTTGGGATGCTTTCTGAACTGCTTTCCAATCATATCTGCTCTTGTTAGCAATTAATTGCTTCAAAATCCTCATTAGGCTTTGACAACCCAGGTGTTGATGCCACCCTTGCTCCACTGGTTTGGGAGCTGTGACCAAGCACTTGCCACTGACAGATTTTAATGGAAACTGAAAAATCAGAGACACCCCTTAGGTGAAGCACATGGGCTTTATTTCTGTGTTTATTAAATCTGCTAGTTTTCTCTCTGCCCTGACATCCAGCTATGCCATGAGAACAAAAAAATTCCTTTTAAATAGGAATTTATATTCTACTTCCAACCCTCTGCCCCCCATCAGCAGTTAGAAAGAAAAAAATTAAACAGTTTGGCTGTCCACAGCTACAGAGTTTATTAAAATGTGTATTTTGAGTGAGTGAATGGAATGGGACAGCAAATGGGAATACTGGAAATGCTGGAAAGTGTCTTCTCCATTTCTGAGCTGTGTCTGTTTCTCTTCTGAACGGTGCAAAGCAGGAGATTGCAGCTGTCAAAACCTGCTTGAGGGGAGAGAGCTGAGCAGTGCCTGGAGATGTAACCCTAGCCCAGGACAATATTCCTGCCTTGGCTGTGCCAAGGGGGGTCTCAGGAGCAGCTTCTGAACTTGAACTGCATTCAGTATTCTGGTTGGTTGGCTTTGGGGGGTCTTGGGGGTGTTTTTTTGGTGGTTTGGCTGGTACATTTTGGAAGCCAGGTCCTTGCAGTGCCCTCGTGGTCAGAGAACACTGAAGAGCTGAAATCCCTGCTCTGGGGCTGTCCAGAGCCACCAAACAAAGCTGAGCAGGAGCAGAGTGCCAGCCCAGCCCTGCCCACTGATGTTGTGTCTCTGTTCCTCCCCCAGGCCCTGGACTGGCATTCCTGGCTTACCCAGAGGCAGTGACACAGTTGCCCATCTCCCCTCTGTGGGCAATACTCTTCTTCTCCATGCTGCTCATGCTTGGCATTGACAGTCAGGTAAAACTGTGAAAACAAATAAAAATACAGATTTTCTGCCACTGGTTGGAACGGGGTTGGGCTCTCCCTGTGCTCTCCACTGCCAGCTGGAAGTGGGGCAGGATGGTCCCTGGAATAATCAGATAAAGAGTAGGAGGCACTGAGGAAAGACTGAGTAAAAAATGGAAGCTTAAACACTTTTGCTCTTTCATGAGCTGTTGGAAGCACATGAAAAACAGGCAGAAAATCTATTCTGCAGGCAAAAAGGAGCTTACATTTGAAATATCCTCTGTTAAATCACAATATTAAAAATACCTATGCAATGTTCATCTGTGTAGAAAACACTGGGATATGTTTCCCAAAATTTAGATGTCACAGGTATTTGTGAAAGGCATCTCCAGAAGTCACCACTGGAGTGAAAAGGCACGGCACAGGTTTCATTTTAATATCTGGAGTTAATTCAGTGGGCAATGGGATCATTACTGGGGATATTCTGTGTTTTGATGTGTTCTGAAATCACTTCCCAAGGGAAAGGATCACAAATGTATTGGTTCAGGCTTTACCTAAGCTCTGGGTGGTATCTGACAACTGGAGATGGATGAGGAGGCTCAAGCCTGTGGTTTTGCAAATCCAAGATATTCTCTGCCTAGATTAAACTATTACATAATTAAGACATGGAATCATTAGAAATGTTGATTGTGACATAAATAAAAAACCATACAGCACAAGAGAAAAACCTTTAGAAATTACTGTGTCCAACAAAACCTTTTGCTAATCAGTGCTAATTTTAATAAAGAGAACAACCCCACTGGCAGCACTCAGGAGAGCACCCTGCTTATTTTACAAGGAATACTTGGAGGGCTTGGTCAGGGCTAGTGAACTCTTGGATCATTTTTATGACACCAGTCCTAGGCAGATGTGTTAATTCATTTGCAATCAGCTGCAGTTGGCAAACCAGCACCTCCCAGTTCCTAGCACAGCCCTCCCAGCATGTAAAGGAATATGGGATTTACTGCCTTAGCACTGGACCAGTCTTGCAGGAGAGAAAATCCATCATCTTCTATAAATCTAAGCTGACTTCAGCCTGTGAACACAAAAAGACCAAGAGGACATTTTATCCTGGCAGATGAAAGAAGGTTGAAAATTTACACTTTCTATTTCTTTGTTTTTCAGTCAGCTTCAGGCTTGACATTAAAACCCATTGCTCAGTCTGGGGGGAACTGCTGTGAAATTAATTGGGTCAAAAATATTCTTGAAAGCACTTGTCTCCAGGCAACTAACAGCTGAGGAAGGTGGTCTAATATTATTAAAAAGAATATATATCTACAGGCTGTCATGCTTACTGCATTTTCTGTCTGTCACTGAAACATTTCATACACGGTAATTTACAGGAGCTGTAACCATTGGTTGAAATCTACTTGCTCTGCTGAAAATTAATAAAACTTTACTTACCTTCTGGTTTTCACTATTTCAGCCAGCATAATGATAACATTTATCTGAATATATAGACACAGAAGGATTCTGGAGTTTGGCTATGATTTCCATTTGGAGGACATGGCCTCAACAAAAATCTTTTCTGGGGATACACATAATAGAATAACTGATTTATTACATATGAGAATCATATGAGAATCTTTAACCTTCTGCATGAAGCACCAGTCTGGTTAGACTTTCTCTGTGTGTTTGCTTTCTGGTATGTGAGTAAATCACATAAAAAAGAAGTTTATTTTGTAGGATTGAGGCATCAAAGCCCTCAACTGTAGGTTTATCATCTTTATTACAAAAAAAGAGCAGAGTGAAAGCAACAGTGCATAGCTTAGAATTTTGAGTGTTCCTCGAGCTGGAAATCTTTCTGCACAGATCTCTTTAGACAGAAACAAGGATATTCAAGAGCAGAGCCTCCGCTGCAGTCAAGTGAATTTTCACTTCTTGTTGGACAGCTGCAGCCTTAGGCCAGCGAAGGGCCCAACTACAAACTGCTCCCCCAAAGCCCGTGCTGGCCTGCCTGCCAGGGCTCTGCATTGTGTTTTGTGTGCCTTTCCCTGCAGTTCTGCACCGTGGAAGGCTTCATCACTGCCCTGGTGGACGAGTTCCCCAAGCTGCTGCGCAACCGCCGCGAGCTCTTCATCGCCGTGGTGTGCATCGTGTCCTACGTCATAGGGCTGTCCAACATCACTCAGGTACTGGGATGGGGACCTGGGCGGCCTGGGGGACCCTGGGGGACCTGGGTCTGCCACCAGCAGCAGCATTCTCCCCTGCCCAGTCCAGCCAGGAATCCGTGCCAGCCACTGAACTGGCAGGGATCGGTGCCATCCAGGATTTTGGCGGCTTCAGTGTAGAGCGCCCTGTGCTCCCTGTGATGCTTTAGGAGTTTAGCTTTGATATTTTTATTTTCATTTTATTTCTTTTTATTAGGATTTTAGCTTTTATATATTTAGCTTTTCTATTTTTCATGTATTTGCACTCCTGCCGTTCTTTAGTGTAGAACTCTAAACTCCACACACAGTGTCAGCTGCTGCTTTCCCATCCTGCTCACACACAACAATTCCTCTCCAGCCTGGCAATCAAGGACACCTCACTGCCTCAGGCCCCAGAGATGGAAACAAAAGTGAATTGGGGGGAGCAAACTTGGGGTAAATGCCTTCATTACCTGGAGCTGTAATTGGGAGATGAACCCCCAATGTGCAAATGGCCCAAACTTATCAAAGTGTGAAAACCCCTGACCCAGGGCCCATTTTGGGTGTAGCCCCTGGGGGGCTTTGTCTGCCCAAATGTACCTAAAAGGCCTTCAATAAATAGGTTTCCTTTATTTTGCTTTTATTGCCTTAATTCTGTCTGCCCTCTGTTCGTAGGTAGTCCCAACAAAGCATCACCTGGGTGTCCCCTGCAGGGCTCAGGGGACAGCAAAATGCACATCCCCATACTCTCACAGTCCAAGCTGGAGATGTTGACTTTGCAAACTTTTTGAGGGAAATTATTAATGATTCAATTATGATTAAATTATCAAACAGAACTAAAAAAGCAGAACTAAACTTTTCTCTTTAAGCAGCAGCAATCTTAATTTTGTCAGGATTGACCTCAAGCCTTAAAATAATTTATTTTTCAATTTCCAATAATAGGCCCCTAACCCATCCACCACTGTTAGTTTGTACCTTACATTCTGAAGCTGGAGGCCTTGCTCTATTTTTAATACTTTCTTTTCTGTTTTAGGGTGGAATCTATGTGTTTAAGCTTTTTGACTACTACTCTGCCAGTGGAATGAGTCTCTTGTTCCTTGTATTCTTTGAGTGCATCTCGATATCCTGGTGCTATGGTAAACAGCCTGTTTGCATTTTTTCCCTAAGCTTTACACACCCCGAGGATAATTCATCCTCTGATCTGTGGTTGAGTGTGCACCTGCTGGGGGTGGCACTGAAAGGGGCCTGGGTTTCTGTGGATATAATTCAAAGTTGGCTTGTGGAATGTGCTGCTGCCTTTTAAACACCTTACCCAGAGGTCTGGGAGCCATGAAGTGTTTCAGGAATATTCACAAGGTGATATTTCATCTCTTTTCCTGTCCCACTCCCTTGGAAAGCCTGGATCTTCAGAGGTGTTGGGTACATATTGCCTCAGGGCTCCTGGGATTTGTAATATTTGGTTTTTCTAGAAATTCTCTCACTCCAGGGTCCTGCAGTGAGCCAGGCTCTTTGGTCAATTAGGGAATAATCACCCTGAAATATCCAGGATCCTAGACTGGCAGTCTCTGCCTCTAAGGATTAATGGATCTGTGGGATGTTGTCACAGAGTGTTTTTTATCTCAGAGCTGTGTCAGCTCCTCTGAGGAGCTGCTCCCATTGTCACCTGGGCACTCCAGCTGCTCCAGAGCTGGAGAACTGGAGCCTTCCAGCTGGATTTTAGTGGCTCTGAGAGGATGGAACAGCATTTGACAGGGGAGAGGCACCGCTGGTGAACCCAGCAAATGGAAAAATACACCAGAATTATCCCAGAAATCACAGAATATTCTGAGCTGGGAGGGACTCAGCAAGGAGCTTAAATGGATGGTCCATACAGGGCTGGAACCACACCTTGGAATTATCAGCTCCAGGCTTTGCCCATGAAGAAATCAGAGCCATAAATATGTGACAGACCCAGCTTTGGGAAGCTGGTGCAGAGCAGCAGTAGCAGGAGGGTGTCTCTGATTTCAGATCCTGCATGGTGCCCATGCATGGACTGCACTGGAACAAAGCTGGTTCATGCTGGGATGGGTTAGGAGCTTTTATAATTGTAAAATACACCCTAAATTTCTCATCCTAATATGACCTAGAGTTGAAATCAATCCAGGGTGTTTCTTGCATCTGACCTTCCCATGTACAACTTCTTCATGTTGCATGGGAATAAGTTTGCTGGTCTCTGTTTAACTAATTATGATGTGGAAGAGTGAGAACAGGTGATTTTTGGTGCTTCTGAGCTTGCACACTTTTTCTCATCCACACAGAGGAAAAGTTATCTTGAGAGCTTCCAAATATAATCATAATTTCTGACAATGTCTCTCAGAACTCCTGAGCTTCCAGTCAACTCCATCCCTGATATGTTTCTGTGCTGTTTCTTATTTCTATATCCAGGTGTTAATAGATTTTATGACAACATTCAAGAGATGGTGGGATACAGACCCTGCATCTGGTGGAAGCTCTGCTGGTCCTTTTTCACTCCTATCATTGTGGCAGTAAGGAACAAACTTTTATTCTCTGGTTGAAAGGATGTAAATGAGTGGCCTGGGTGCTGCAGCCTTGTCATTTCCACCCCCACAGGTTCATATTAGTTCTGCCCTCACTCTTTTTTTAAGGATTTGTGCAATCCCATTGAAGGCAATAAGCGGAAAGCTTATTGGGCATTAGAGAAAGCTTCTGCCCCAAAAACAGAAGCCAAGATTTTTATTAGGCCTCTGGAAATGGATTGGCAGAGTTAGAAAACTGTAAGGAACAACTTTTAACCTTTTTTTTTTTTTTTTTTTAATTCTAAAATAGGATTTAGCAATCTAAAATCTAAATTTTCCACATACACAAAAATACCAACATTCTGTAAACTGAGTTCCTCCACATGCACTTCTGGTGATAGAGCAGGGTTCTAAACTTGTGTTCTTCCCTCATGGGATATATTTTTTTTTTTATTACATTGCTGTGGGTTTTCTGGCTAACTCTGCAAGGAATCTGTACTGGAAACCACAGGACAGCCTTTTCCTGATTCTAAACTTTACCCAGTTAATCCCATTCAGCACCTTGTGAAGTAATAAGCAAAGAAATGTAAATTTACAGCACATACACTGAACCCAGATGTAATGTAACAAACTAATCAAGCAGCCACTGTTACACACGAGCCAGCGTTTAACCAGAGAAAAGCAAATGAGGAGCACTAAAGAGACACAGAAATGTGTTCATTGAGGGTTCCTCGAGTCACCCCTTCCCAGATCAAGCAGATTTCATTTTTGTAGAAACAGTAGTTCAGGAAGGTGTAAGAAATACATTTTATTGTAGTGGCACAGGAGGAGGATGCCCAGCACTGTAAAACTGGTCAGATTTGGCAAGTCCTCAGCAAAATGTGCTGCCCAGCCCAGCTCAGAGCAGGGATAAAAATCTGCCTCTGCATCCTCCTCTGGGATCTGTCCTGCACAAGGACTCAGCCTGGCACCAGAACAAGCCTCCCTCTCTCCTGGATCACTTTAGCAGGTTTTCCTGGCTGGTTCAGACATTTGAGACAGGCTGGGATGGGGGTTCTTCCTGGGAATAGCCTATGGAATTCCATGTCTGCAGGGCATCACTGGAGAACATCCCAAAGCACCTCATGGGTGCTGCTGCTCAATGGCACCACGTACATGCCCACAGGTATTCCCAGGATCCCTGCTTTCCCCAGCAGCCCCTTCCCTCTGGCTCTGTGCAGGTTATCCAAGGAATTTACTGGTACCAGAGCACACCTGGATTACCTGAGGTGCAGGTTTATAAGTGAAAATACAGTTTTAACGTGGAACATTCATTTTGGTAAGAGGCATCTTTGGAAGCTCCAGAAAAACTCTTGAAGGTGGGAACAGGGTGGGAATCTCACCCCAAACCCTCCCTTGTGCTTTTGCAGGGAGTGTTCATCTTCAGTGCTGTGCAGATGACCCCACTGACAATGGGGAGCTACGTGTTCCCAAAATGGGGCCAGGGGGTCGGCTGGTTCATGGCCCTGTCCTCTATGGTGCTGATACCTGGCTACATGGCATACATGTTCCTAACCCTGAAAGGTTCCCTAAAACAGGTAAGTCTGCCTGTCCCCACCCCCCTGGGACCTGTGCAATCAAAGAGTGCTGGGCACTTCTTTTCTGACATCTATTTCCCCTCAGTTGTTCTGCTTTGAGCTAAAAAAACATAAAAGCACCGACTAAAAGACAAGAGAGTGTCTGAGCCATCTGCTGCTGAACACAATTCCCCACCTTCCACAGGGTCCTTATGTCTGCTCTGGCAGCTGCAGACACTTGGCATTCCAGCTCCTCACACCCAGAAACCAGAGGAGCAGTTTGTAAAATATGGAAATTTGGCAAGGGATGCCCTGGGGAGCTGGGATCAAAACCAGGGACTAATCTACCCAACTCTGGGTCTGCAGGAGCCTGCTCAGTGACCCTGCTCTGCATCTCCCTGCTGGCCCCAAAGCCTGAGCTCCTGCATTTCACCTGCTCCCAGTCACACCTGCCCTGCTCTGCTGCAGCTGGGAGGGAAGACATGAAATATCTTGGGAGCACTTCCCTTATAGCCTTTATTTAAGGGATTTCTGTTTCATGAAGAACATTAGGGGCTTTTTTCTCCTTGCCCTCAGCCTCTCTCTGATTGCTCATCCCATTTTTCTAAAGGAGGTAACACTTCTCATGGAAGAGAGTCTGGAGGTTTTTCAGTCAGTTTTTATTTCAGTCAGTTTTTATTTCAGTCAGTTTCTGTTTCAGTCAGTTCTGAGATCCTCAGAGATGTGCTGCTAAAGGAGTGGGAAATATTGATTAATACATTATTGCCCACACACTGTTCAGGAAGCACCTACAATCACCACAGCTCGTTATTTTAATCCGGGTGGATCCTAAGTTTTCCCTCTCCATCTCCTCCTGCACATCACAGCCAGCTCTCCAGCCCAAGCACTGAAACACTGATTGTGGCAACCAAAGACTGTCAAAAGGAATTTGTCAGAACTTCTGGAATATTCCAAAATCAGCTGGCAGAGCCATCTTTATAAAGGGCTGGATGATCTTAAGCAGAATTGACGAGTGATGTCTCATGAAATACTCGGATCTTGATCCAAATATTTGTCTTCAGCAAATTTTGAAGGACTCAGTGAGGCTTCAAAGAAGTCTGCAAAAAATAATCTGGGAATTGATTTTTTTTTTGTTTTGTTTTTGTTTTTTGTTTTTGTTTTCCCTGCTTCCTGTTCTTACTGTTCTTACCTCTTACATGTTGAATAGATTTCTCTTAGTCTTATGGAAACTTTTAGGTGCAGAAGGAGAACTCTTGCCCTAAAATGCAGCAGGGTTGTGGGAGACCATGGTAAAAGTTCCTCATCTCAGCCTTGTTGTGGATTAGGGTCTCATTTCTGAAAGCATTGACCAGTGATGATTAAGTGATGGGAGGAACTGCACCAGTGAGAGGCTCTGAGGAGCCAAACTGGGATTTCTTTTGAGACATAAACATGAGCTGGGCAGAGAAGCTGAAAGACCAGAGAGGACAAAAGGATGAGGGAAGACAGAATAGGAATAAAACACTCTAAAATACAAATGTGTTCTGCCTGTTTTGTCCATGGAGGAGCTCTCAGTTCTGCTGGGGAGATGCTCATCCCTCTGGTAGCCAGCACTGCTGCCCACTGCAGCCCCTGTGCTGGACCCTGGGCTCACAGCACAGCCTCTCCTCATTTCTTGTCCCCAGGGAAGCTCCTTGTTGGCATCCAACAGGTGGCACGGGGTTTTTCAGCTCCTCCTGCCATGTTCAGGACAGAGCTGGGATTCTGTCTAATGGACATGGCTCACTGCTGCTCCCTGGGAAGATAGGCAGTTGTAAATAATTGTCTTTAATTTTTTTTTTTTTAAGAGTAAGGCTAGAAAGAGTTTTTTGGCTGCCTCACACTTATTGTTGTCCCTTGAACAGCGCATCCAGGTGATGATTCAGCCCAGTGAAGACATCACCCACCCTGAGAATGGGCCAGACCAGGCCCAACAGAGCAACTCTGCCAACAAAGAAGCCTACATCTAAACTCCTCTCTCATCCAAGAACCGCTCCTCCTCCAGAAAAACAAAAAATATGGTTGAATATGACCACAAATTCACGTCTGAGAATATAATTACCTACCTCTAGTGGCAAAAAAAAAAAAAAAAATACACATTAAAAAAAAAAGGAAAAAAAAAAAGAAAAAAAGCAACAAGGTCATCTCCACTCCGAGGGAATCGCCATGGGTTCGATCCAGCCGTCGCGAGCTCAGATGTTTGACAGTGTTTTTGTGTTCTCCAGCAATCACAGACTGTTAATGTTTTTATCCTTTCACAATGATAGTTGCATACTTTGGAATTTGTAAATTGATGTGCCAGGACCTTTTTAATCTACCTTTTAGCACGACTATTTGAAGTTTTGTGCTGCTGATTTTTAGTAGTTGATCACTATTTCTTACCGCTGAATCCCAAGACTGTTATTTCTGACTTTGCAGGAGTAAAATTAAGTTTGGAGTTGTTTTGTACAAAAAGAACGGAGTATTTTGTAAACAAGTGATTTCCAGTGCAAAAGTCTGCCCTTAAAATTTGTTCCAGCTGAGGCCATTGGAGGGGGGAAGAGACTCTTCCTTCAATTAACAGCAGGCACAGCCTTTATAAACATTCCTAGTGCAAAAATTGAGTTGTTTGTGGCAGAGCAGCCCAGGCCAAACACACTGGCTGTGCTCAGCCTTTCAGGGTGACTTTCAAACAAGGTCATACATTTCTTTAAAAATACATATCTTGCTTCTTATAAAAAGAAGATATCTTTGTGAAGCAATGTTAGAGGCAGGAATACAACTTTTAACTTTTTTAGCAAAGTAATAGCCAAGAGCTCTTAAAGATTCCCAGGAGTAAAATACAAAGTATTTGCCATTCAAGCTCAGACTCCCTCAGCTTTTATCATGCTGTTATCACTCTACTATTATTGCATTGCCACCAAAATAGAAACCAAAACACCGGCTTAAAGATCGAAGCTTCTCCTTGTAAGTCCCGGTTCAGGGCTCGATTGATCCTGCTACAGAACTTTCCCAGTTCCCAAGCACAAACGCCGCATGGTCAGCACTTTGAGAGCAGTGGGATTTCCATTTCCAGGGGCTGGCTGGTGCTGGGGGCACGAGGGAGAGCTCTTTGATCCCACAGCAATCCCTGGCCAGCCCCTGGAAGTTTTCCCTGTGTGGGGAATGCAGCGGGAGCCCCGCTTGGCATTTCTCGTTTGGCAGCTATAAGACAGGCACGGAGGCTT
>VWZS01008945.1:727577-813892 GCA_013397075.1 Rhabdornis inornatus | reverse complement strand
TTTTTTTTTTTTTTGGGAGGGTGATGTTTGATTGTAAATGACTGTGACAGAACTGTGCAATGAAAACATGCTTTTCAGCAAACTTTTTTTGTGCACCGTACAATGTTAGATAGCACAATTTATGTAGAACTACTACGTGGAAAAAAAAAAAGTTACCTGTGAATGTTGGGTTTTTCGTTGTTCTCGTCTGAAGGTGACAAACATGTTCTTGCAATAAGGTATTATTCTCAGAATGTCAAGCACATTATGTAGAAATAATATATATATATAATACACATGTATTTCAAACTACATCCTAAACTCTCAGAGTATGTCGGATAGGTTCTAAACTGTTTCATACCTAGGTCAAATGTAAAATACTACGAGATCTAAGCTCCATCCTAAACGGCCATAGCTGAGATGCAAACGTCCTGTAAGTCTTTGGGATTTAGAGGAACCCCCACATCCTACACAGACATCACACATGATACATCATACTTGTGAATTTCATTAGACTAAGGATAAAAACTCCAACTTTCTCTTTATTGTTTAATGTAACCGAGTCCCATGTTGTTCTAAGAAAAATGCAGTATTTAATGTTTGATTGTAAACAATTATGACAGATGTTTGACAGACCTGCTCTTTAGCAAAAAGCTGTACAAACGTTATCACATAGCACAAACTAGTGTTGTAGAACTACTGTGTGTAAACTGTGAATAGCTGTATCTTTTTTGTAGTACTTGCCCTGAAAAAGAAAGATTATTGTATGATCATATATGCTTTTTGCAATAAGGAAATATCCAACACCAAGCAAATCTATCTCTATATAAAAATATATATGTAATATATACATATTCAAAAATATATACAGAGCCTGTTTAAAAGAGTACAGTATTATTTAGTAAATTGCAACCTGTTCTATGGACCAAATGTAAAATATTTATAAATTAAGATGCATTTTAAATGTCTATAAACGGTGTCATAATTAAAGCACGATTGTTATGTAAGTTTCCAAGAGTTTAGAGGAAAAAGAATAAAGGTTATATTATACATTAAATTCAGAATTTTGCAGTCTTTCATTGGACAAACCCAATCTGTGCTATTTTCAAGTTCCAAATGTGCCATTTATATTAAATATATCCTTTAAACACCAAAACGCTGTATCCCACTTGTGGTGTGTATAATTAATCCACGCTATTCCTACAGTGTAATTAGGATGTGCATACATTATACAGGGAGCTGAAGAGGTGACAGTTAACAGCCCTTCCTGGCATCCTGCTGCTTTCATTCTGCTGTGGGAAGATGGCAGAGCGAGCTCCGGGAGAAGGAAAAAAATGCATTTTGGAATGTTTTGGACGGTCCTTGGGTTCACTCCTGCTGCTGTTTTGGGGTGTGAGCTGCAGCACTCGCTGATTTTGGAGCCACCCCAATGCTGGACACTCCATGGGCAGATGATCCCTGGCTCCAAAGCTCCGTGCCCCTGTCCCAGCTGCCCCGGCAGGGTGAGAGGATGCGGACAAGACGCGGAGAAGAATTCGCAGCGCAGCTGCAACGCCGCTCCTGGGCTCGGGATTTAATTATCTGCCTGCAAAACTGGAGCAGGACTTCATGCTGGGAAGAGCCTGAGTGATTTAGAGGACCTGATTAGGATGGAAAACACTCCCAAGAGGCGTCTGGAACCACAGGCTTCAAGTGCCAAGTGCTGACCTTCAGGAGAGCACGGCGAGGGCACGGCAGGGAGGGGAGGTCCCAGATTGTTCTGGAAAAGAAGAAGCAGCAATTTTGGGAATACAGAGGGAAACAGAAAAGGAAGAGGCTGAGGGCCGTCACTGCTGGCTGGGGGTGCTGGGAGGGCAGGGGGGCAGCAGGGGCTGAGGAGCAGGAAGCTACTTGGAGGATATTGCGTTAGTGCTGTGATATTTCCATGTTCTCCTGGAGGAATTTGCTCTTGCCGTGCTGCAGAAATCCCAACAGCAATTCAACAAGAAAAATGCAAATAAGGTCACTTCTCCCCTACAGGACTGCAGGATGCCCTGGGAGAAATCCATGTCCTTGCTAGTCAGGAGTATTAGTTCAGCTGCATGTGCTTTTATTCTAAAATAACACTGTGTTGCTTTTGGGGGTTTTTTGTTTGTTTTAAGCCTGATTATTTCTGTTTTGTTCTGCTCGGGCCACAATAGCATTCCAATTAACTATTAGGAGTGCTCAGCCCCCACTGCTGGCTGGTTCTCAGGGGCTGGAGCCCAAAGGCAGGGTGATCCCATGGCACAGGGCAGCAGCTCCTGCTGCCAACAGCCCTCCATGGGCACTGCCCAGCAGGCACCAGCAAAAAGGGCTGCATAAAGCATTTGGACATCCACCTCCTGATGCCTTTCCCTCCAGGATGGATTGGCTCCACTCCCAGGAAGAGGAGGCAGGAGATGTTGCACAGCACGGACAGACACCCACGGACAGACACGGCAACGCCAAATCCTCATTCCCAGCAGGCTGAAGGGATCAGCTCGGAGCTGCAGCAGCTGCCAGCCCCTCCCTGGCTCTGCCAAAGCACCACAATTACCCACTCTCACTGCTCAGGAAGGAAGGCACCAGCCTTTACATCCCAAAGGCTCTTTTTACTCTCCCCTAGCTCTTCTCTCTCAGCTTCTTGCCCTGCTCAGGGTGTTTAAAATAAACCCAGTAAAAATCAGATGGGAGGAAGGTATTTACCCACATACAATTTTTTTTTGTCTGCAATCTAAATTACTTCCTCTCTTCTTCCTGTGAAGTTAAAAAAGTAAAATAAAATTTAGAAAATATTAAAGCACAAATGGGATAACAGGAAACAAAATATTTATCCCTCTACAGAGTTTGGTATTCTTAAGAAGCCCCAAGGTCCAAGAAGGTCCAAGTATTGCCACTTCTCATTCTGGCTTTACAGTTTGAGGCCAGTCAATAATTACATCACTCTTTCCTGCTGACAGTGGATGGAGAATGGGCAAATTTCCTCTGTTTCCACAGAAATCCGGGTAACTTTTACAGTTGTATTGTTGTGGTTTGTTCTTCCTTCTGACCACGCACTACACCAGCACTTTCATTCAGGATTATTTTTAATATGATTTTTTAACAATATTTTTAAATGTATGGATTGGTGGGAGAGAATTTGTAGTCTGTTTCCGAGAGCCTGGAGTGACAGGACACAGGGAATGGCTTCCCACTGACAGAGGGCAGGGTCAGGTGGGATATTGGGAAGGAATTCCAGCCTGGCACAGGGTGCCCAGAGCAGCTGTGGCTACCCCTGGATCCCTGGAAGTGTCCAAGTCCAGCTTGGAGCTTGGAGCATCCTGGGGGAGTGGAAGGTGTCCCTGCCCATAGAACAACCTTTAAGGTCCTTTCCAACCCAAACCATCCTGTGATTCCATGATTCCGTGATTTTGCAACTTCATATCTGATCACTTTTCCCCCCAGGTTTGTGAATGGTCTCACATTCAACTCAGTGGCAAATCCTGAGTGATTATTTTGGAATCTCAAGCAGGCTGAAGTAATCCTGTGAGTTGTTTGTGAGTCATAAGTACATGCTGGTGCTAAATGTGTCCAGCAGTGCCTAAGAGAAGAGCAGGATGGATCAGGCATTGTCACCAGGACAGAAATTAATGTGTTTTGCCAGCAATGGTGCTTTAATCAGGCTGCAAGATCTGCCTGCCGTGCCTTTGGGGATCAGCAGCTGAGAGGTGGCCACAAACAAAGTAACAGAGGGTAGAAAATAGCCAAAATGTACATGTTCCATTGGAGTCTGGAGCTTCCTCTGCACTTTACCAGACTGGGAACCCACTTAGTGCTGGAAGGGGAATAAAACTGAATGGAACGAGTCGCTGCCTTATTCCCTTACACCATGAAGTTCCTGTTCCTTTTAATTATTCTAGAGCAACCTGGGAACGTCTAAAAAGGTTTAACATAAAAAAGGAAGCCTTGAAGGCTCAGTTTAGCCTAGGAAACGTTTTTCCAGGCCCCACTGGCACTGTAATTTACTGGCCACACCACGTGCAGACACAGAGCTGCTGTTACACCCCAGTGCTCCCAGTGGATGGAAAGTCACCAAAAATGAACTAGAGCTCCTGCAGGGCAGTGACCCTGGTAAAACCCTAACCAGATCCCACAAACAGCAGCTCCCCCACCCCTGGCTGTGCCTGAGGAGCTGCTGATTCCCAAAACCCAGGGCTGATTCCCAAAAATCAGCTGCAGCTCCTGCTGCCGGGGCTCAGCCCCTGGGCAGGTCCCACAGGGCTCCTCCAAGGCTCCACGGGCAAAATTTCTGTCCCAGCACACCCCAGTGCTGGAGCAGGAAGCCACTGAACATCACCTGGTGGATATGAAGCTGTTTGGTCCTGCAGGGAGGGCACCAGCTTCCCTGGGATGACTGAGGAGCTTTGATGAAGATGCCCCCGTGAGTAACACAATAAATCTCTCTCTGAATATAAGCCAGAGCGTCAGGTTGTGTTAGGGAATTATTTCTAGGTCATTTCAGTTCACTGCACTGCACTGCAAACACTTCACTGCATGAATGACCAAAATAATTAATCAAAACACTGGGGAGAAACACCAACTCACACTGCAGGCAACAAACTTTGCCTGGAAGTGACAGAGCTCAGCAATTTTTAACCTGCTCTTCCCCAGCTGTCACACAGCAGCAGCACACGACCTTTCCTGCTGCTTTTCCCCAGATCCAGCCTCACTCTGAGGGGCTGAGGGTGACCTTTCCCAGCCTGCTTCCTCCTGTTCTGAGCACCCTGTATCGTGACAGAACTTGCCTGTCAGGATCTGCTTCAAACCTACACATTTGCACTTGGACGTGCATTAAAAACCATCCTGCCTCACTCGTCCTGTGGTGCTGGGGGGAAATGAGCTCCAGTCCACTTCCCACTGCAGGCACTGAGCTCCCACAGCTGCTCCCAGCCACCCACCAGCCCTCCAGCCCAGCTGGGATAAGGAAATGCAAGCTGGGAGTGAGCCAGAGAAGGGATATCTGTTCTTGCCCAACTCGACCATCACTGTTCCTTTTGTGGAGAAATTGTCCTGATGTCCAACCTAGCACAACCTGAGGCCATTCCCTCTCCTCCTGGAACCCCCCTGGCTGTCCCCTCTTTTCAGGGAGTTGTGCAGAGCCAGAAATTCCCCCTGAGCCTCCTTTTCTCCAGGCTGAGCCCCTTTCCCAGCTCCCTCAGCCCCTCACAGGACTTGCTCTCATTTCTTGCTCTCTTTACACATTATTTTATGGGACTGCTGTTGGGGTTTTGAGGGGAAAAAAATACATAGCTTTGAACATCTGCAATGAAATAATAAAATGCCAGCTTATAAGGAATTTATGGCACAATAAAACAAGTCTGGAGAACATCAAGGAACCAATCCACTGCCCTTGTGCTGGTGGAGAAGGGGAATTTTGCTCGGCTCCATCACTCAAAAACATTCAGGGGTCAGCATGAAACATTGTGTGTGTCACTTTTAAGATTCTCACTTTCACAGAAAACTTGCTCAAATATGCTCAGAAAAGTTTTTTTCTTTGTTCTTTACATGCTCTGTGTTACTCTTCATTCAATATTTAATGATCTGTCGTAGGTTTGGCTCATCTTCTTCCTTTGTAAGCCACACTCCTCTCCAGGGGTTTCTGGCACTCTTGTTTTGTGCTTCCACATTCTGCTTTGATTTCTCTTTATCTCATGAACTTTGATTCTCTGAGATTATGAAACTGGGACTCATGGATGGGGGGTTATTTTTATGTACTGCTGGCTTTTCAGGAAACATTTCATTCCAAATTCTCCTAGATAAGTCACTGCTGTAGGAGTAGTGTAGCTCATTAGCAGCTTCCATTAGCACAAAAATGCAAATAAGTGAACATCACCACCACACCGCTGTCCAAGAGTGAGAAATCCCCATTTTTCCCAAGGAGCACTCCCTGCTCCAGCCTTTTCATTGTCTCTTTTTCTAGCATTTTACCATTCCTGCAAAGGCCACTTCTCCCTCTCCACCCCTGTGCAGATTTCCCCTGGCAAAGGGGGTGTCAGAAATATCCTGTTCCCATTCCTAGTCCCATTCACATTCCCATTCCCGTTCCCGTTCACATTCCCATTCCCATTCACATTCCCATTCCCTCTGGGTGATCCCAGCTGCCAGGATCCATCCCAGGGCACGTGTGCCAGCATCTCCTGGGGCCTGGAGTGAGCCCAGGGAGGCAGGAGCAGGCCAGAGCCCATGGTACATTAACCAGGAAAGTTTGGGAGTGTAAAACTCACTGGGCTGTCAGAACGATGTTCCCGCGCCGCTCTGCACAGCCCAGCTTTTTGTCAGGGCAAGTACAAATGCCACAACGGCCTAAGCCTTCAAAGCAGCCAGGGACATTCTTTTAGGGACTGATGGGAACGAGGGGAGGCAAAAGAGGAGGAAAATTCACCTCCTTTTTAGTCCCTGGTGAGTCCATCTGCTGAGAGCCGGGTGGGTGCACCCTGTGGCTCCTCTCCTGCATGCCAGGGCTGAGCGGCCTCAGCTCAGACAGAGGGACAACATTCCCCATTTCAGCTCACCTCATTCCCAGCTCTGGTCACACACTGCCCTCACAGTGCCCTGGGAACCTCCTGATGGCTTTTAAAGGCTGGCAAGCTGCAGGTTGTATGATTACATCAGCCCAATCTGTTGTATTCTAATCTATATCCACCACCACTTGTAAGGTCGTTGTCTTTATCTGCTCAAGGACTAATTTCCTTGGCTTATTTCCTTAGCTTATTTCCTTATTTCCCTGGCATATTTCCTTATTTCCTTGGCTTATTTCCTTATTTCCCTGGCATATTTCCTTATTTCCTTGGCTTATTTCCCTATTTCCCACTGCCACTGGAGCAGCCCAGGGGTCTTGGCCAAGCCAAGCTCTCATTCTTTCAACACTGCACAGACATGAGCAGGACTTGGTGTTTTACCTCGGCAAAAGGTTCCCTCAGCAAGCTCTGTTTATGTGTGAATAGCAAATCCAAATTCTGCAGTGACCATGGCAGGGGGGACATCCCAGTCTGGGTGAGGACAGGTTCAGGTGACATCCCCACCAACTGCATCCTAATGGACAAGGAAAGAAAAGCCTCAACACAGAAGGTGCTCAGCATCTTTTAGAAGATAAACCCCAGCAGGTCCAGCTTCCAGTTCTGTTTTTCACAAGGATCTTCCCCAGACTTTGAATCTTGTTGTTTCAGACAATAAATCATCTTCACACACATCCCTCTATGAAATCTTGTTAAATCCACAGGATTTATGGCAACTGTATGTGGCAAATACTCAATATTACTGCACACCTCCCACATTCAAGGGAATGTCATTTCCAGAGACATCACTGGTGGCTGTGGTGACTCAAACCAGCTCCTTTTTCCTTCCATCACTTTGAAAGGAGCATCAGGTTTTTCTGCAAAAGCAGCCATTTACCCACTCAAACTGCCCAGCAGACTTTAGCAAAAAGGCACTGATGCCTTAGGATTTCAGCTTTTATATGTTTCATGTGTTTGCACTCCCGCCGTTCTTTAGTGTAGAACTCTAAACTCCACACACAGTGTCAGCTGCTGCTTTCCCATCCTGCTCACACACAACAATTCCTCTCCAGCCTGGCAATCAAGGACACCTCGCTGCCTCAGGCCCCAGAGATGGAAACAAAAGTGAATTGGGGGGAGCAAACTTGGGGTAAATGCCTTCATTACCTGGAGCTGTAATTGGGAGATGAACCCCCAATGTGCAAATGGCCCAAACTTATCAAAGTGTGAAAACCCCTGGCCCAGGGCCCATTTTGGGTGTAGCCCCTGGGGGGCTTTGTCTGCCCCAAATGTACCTGAAGGGCCTTCAATAAACAGAACTGCTTTTATTGCCTTCATTCTGTCTGCCCTCTGTTTGTAGGTAACCCAGATAAGGCACCAGCACCAACACCTGGCCCCTAAATTCAGCAATGAATTTTGATTCTGCATCCCAATTATTCTACACACAACACGTAAGATAAAACTGCTTTAGGAACTGCTGGGCTGATTTTTAACCTGGAGGCACCTGCTGGACTTAAGGGGCTGCAATGAGCTGATTTAAGAGTAATAAGCATTTCCTAATGACACACTAAAGGGACAGCTCTTTATTATTTTATTTCCTGAGGCTCTCCAGAGCCACATTTGCCACAGAAGGCAAAGCACCAATACCAGAAGCTCAGGGAGAAGCGTGGCTGTGTTTATGGGATGAGTTCTCAACACCTTTCCCACCGTGGCTGGAAAAGTTTGGGTCTGGCCTTTGGAAAAAAGAACAAAGGAGTGACCTGTTTTTTTTCTCCCAGGGCTGAGCACATCCCCTAGGCAGCTCGATGGAAATTGTAATTATTCCAGAGCTAAGAATGGCAGCATTTATGATTAAAAATGAAAGCCAGTTTGATGCAGAAGAATGGCTATTAGATCACTTTGTACTTCTCACTAATTATTACATCATGAATGGCTGATTTTACTTTTTAAAGGAGTTAAAACTACAAAGATTTCCTTATGCAAATATTTCCCAACACTTTAGAAATTAATTACAAGAAAAATATTTTGAATAAATTATTGCAGATGACATACTTTTTTAAAACATTTATTCATGGCTAAAAAGAACCTTTACTTTCTTTTCCCTTGAAGAATCACAGATAAACATGCTTTTGATACACGTCCTCATTTCAAAGTTAAAAAATTATTTCCATAAAATCAAATTGTTCAGGTATTTATTAGGATGGGCTGCCTTTGGAGGTGGTAGAGTCACCATCCCTGGAAATGTAAAAAAATTAATATATGTGGCACTTTGCACCATGGTGGTGTTGGTTTGAAGGTTCTTGGAGGTATTTTTCAACCTTAATGATTTTCTGATTTTTCTCTCTGCTTAGTAATGAGAAGAACTATGAAATTTTTAATTTAAAAAAAGAAATTTTAATTCCAAGAACTTTCTAACAGAGCACCACGTCCTTCTGGGATACAAAACATCTCAGAGGAAAGGGGCCACAGGAAAAATGCAGCTACAGAGTGCAGAGAGGGAGGCAGAGCTGAATTTAGCAGCTTGTAAAAAAAACTTCTCTCTTTAAACCTGGAAAATTTCACCTGTGCTGAACAGGGAACAGGAATTCCAGTGAGCCTCCATCCAGAAATTCCCCCTCTCAGGGTAAGAATGTTTTCTGTGCTCAGTGCAGAGGATCTGCTGTGTGGGCAGGTGATGACAGCAAAACCCAAACACAGGAGAGCACCAGCTCTTCCAAAGCCTCTTGAGAAACAGAAAATCAGGGGAGGAGGAGGGAAATCTGCTCCAGGATCCTCCTGCCTGTGACAGCACTGGGCAAAGCTACTCATCCCTATAAAGAACTTTTTCCTTGAGACCAGGCCATGTGGTTCTTGGGGTTGATTTCTGAACAATTAAAGATTGCCCTGGATGTTTTCTCAATCCATCTTCACACCTGCAGATTTTTCACAGGGTTTGCCTCAAACAATTCCAGTTTGGGCGTCTTTAGGAGTTTGGAATTCCTTGTTAGAAAACCCACACTGATGGATGTAGTCTGAGTGGTGACACCCCTAAAAATCATCTGTACAAATGAGGAGTGGGAGGGGTGTGTGCAGGCAAACTCTGTGTCCAAAAAACCCTGATTTAGAAGGAAATTGGGAAAACACACTGGAAGTTTGTTGGAATCCTGAAGCCTGGGAGTTTTGAACTTTCTGTGCTGCCAGGCACTGACCCCCTGGAGAACACTGCTTTTGACCTGAGCCCTTGGAGAATGCTTCCAGAATTGAGTGATGGATTTGGGATCACTGGTGTGGAGTTTGAATAGAAGTGTGTGATATCACATGGTGAAGGGTTTGGAATTTGGGGTTTTAGAATATAGTAATGGGTATGGGACAAAATACACATTCTAGGGTATTGTCCTTTTCTTCCTTCTTGTTCCTTCCTCTTGCTTTCAGGTAGTAGTTTTTGGTTGGATAAAAGGTGCTGCACTGAGAGTCACAGGTGTTTGCTCACTGGGTCAAAAGTATAAATAATATAAATATTAGCTTTTAATTGGATTGTTTGCCTTTAAAAAAACTTGTAACTAGTGAGATCTTCCATCATTTTCCCACTTTTAGCTTGTTAGCTAGAAGTGCTGTAGAACTCTCTGTACTATAGATAAAAATTAATGAACAACTGAGTCTGAACACAAAATTCCTCTTGTGCTTCAATCAGGACTCTGACTAAAATAAAGGCAGAAGAAAATAAAAATATTAGCCACTAATAGAAGTTCTTCTGTGTAGAACATGATCATCTTCACCAGCAGGAAGAGGCCTTAGGAACTGGAATTTTTTGGATTTTCTGTGTTAGTAACAAGCCATCTGTTTCATGCAGGGTTTGCAGAACCTCAGGGCTGCTCAGTCTGAACTTCTCCTGACCTACCCACAGTTTGTTTTGCTTGCTTTAGCTGTGACAGCAATTTCTCTAAATGACCAGTTATCTATGGATAATCTGGTTTATTTCTGTTATCTTGGTGTACTACAAACATAGTTTTATAGTTTTATTCTGTGTGAAAGGGGCTTTTTAATGACTGTAATGCAAAGATAAAATGCAGGGAAACACAGGCCTGGTGCAGCAGTGGGAACTGGAGCCACAGGGGGAGGAATACACACATGGGAGGGTAAAATCTGGGGCACAAGGGACCTCCAAGGCAATAAACAGCTCATCAATATTGAGAAATGCAGACCTTGAGAGGGACAAAACAAAAAAACCGTTATTTAAAATATGTGGAAGGCCCCACGTGTAGTAAATTCAGATGAATTGTGGAGCTGCAGTTCAGAGAAGAAGGAAAATAAAAATGTAAAAGCATGTTAGCAAATATGAAAAATCACCACAAATTAATCCTAGAGTGAAGTAGAAGAAATCATCACCTCCATCTAGGCTGCTAATGACCCTTGAATGAGATCATTGGGGTTTCCATTGTTCCAACAGCACCCTCTGGGCTGGAAATTCAGGGTAGGAATCCCATTTACCCATAAACAGGATTTACAGGGCAGCAGCTCCATCACTGCCCAGCTGCAGACCAAGGCCAGCACTGCAGAGGTGTGGAATTCCCTGGGGAATTAATTCTGCTTTGGGACTTCCTCCCCAGCTCACACCCTGAAGGACACACAGGAAAAATCCCTTTCCTCAAAAGGCAGTCAGCAAAGGACCAGAATATTCCTCCCTAATGAAAAATGGAGAGTGCCTGGAACTTCTTATTTCAAAATGTATCATGGCTCTAAACAGAATTAAAGTTCAGAATAATCTGGGGGGTGGGAATTTAGGAAAATATTGATTTTTTCACATATTCTGCAGAAGCTGAGTGAATCTATTTCCCACAAAGTGTGTTCAACTGGCCCTTGCAGCAGCACAATTGACTTCATCAGTCTGTCTCAGAGCCTTCTTGTTTTGCCTACCAATCAAGATAATCACCCTGTCATATGAGCTTTGCAGCTGGGACAAATTGGAGGTCTTGGGAAGCAGCTGGAGATGAAAACCAAACCCCACAAAAGCTTCCTTGGAGTGTGTGCCTCCATCAGTTCTGTCCTGGAGCTGAAAATGAGTCTAAAAGGTGAAGAATTTCCATTTTCTCCTGATTTCTCCTTGCTATAGGCAGCTGCACTCATCTCAAGCTCTTCAGGGGAGCAGAGAATTGTGCTTTGACCATCAGATATTTCCTGGGATATTCAGATATTTTCTGTCAGCCCAGTATCAGCTCCCCCAGCCCTTTCTGCCTTGCTGGGAGCAGGAGTGGAGGAACCTGCTGAGGTAGGTCCTGCAATCAGCGCCAGCAGCACCTCTGGCTTTGGGACTGGAGAGGTTTAAAGGCACTTCCCACAAGATTTGTGCTGCAGCTTTTCTCAGATGCACAACATGAAAGTCACAATCTGTCTGGAGGACAGAGAGAGAAACAGAAAACAAAACACCATTTCCTCTCACAGAAAACACAATTTTTTCTATAAACTTGTATTTTTGTAGTGGCAGTGGCTTCACTACCCCCTGAAACTGCTGAAGTGATGAATTCCATTAATTTCCCTCTATCTGTAATAAATCTTGGCTTGAAATTCACATTCATACACAGAAAGGCACAGATTACTTTGAAATGTTCATGAACTCTATGAAAATCTGAAAACTTTAAGCTCCTAATAAAACACAAACCAAGCAAGGGAAGTCTAAGACTCCTCTGGGTCGCTCGTGCTCTTCCCTGTTGCTTGCAGTAATTTCCCATGGAAAATTCAGTTTCTGGTGACCTGGTGCACAGGCACAGAAAGGAAAGCATGTGGTTCTTCAGGCTTTGTCCAAATTCCACTGTTTTTATACTTAACATTCATTTATTTCACAAATATTTCCCCATGATTTGGAATATTTGCCCATGACAAAGTGCATTTCCATTGAAGCCAGACTGTGGAATAAAATTCATGGACAATAACTTCACAAAGCATCACCTGGCACCTGCAGCTCAGGACTCTTGGAAGGACTCCTCCCTTTCCCCACCTCAGACAGGCCATGTTTGTTTATCCAGGGTGGAAAAAGTGGGGAAAAACATTTATTTTCTGCTCAGGTTGCTGCTCTGCAAAGCCCCAGGACCAGAATTCTGCCTCACAGTCATCTCTGGGCTTGCTCATAATGAGGCAACTCCACAGAGTTCAGCACAAATTCAGGTTTCCTCATCACCAGAATTTGTCTGGGTGATGAAAGGAAAATAATTTGGTTGTTTCATAGAAGCTCAGCAGAACTGAGACCATGGAGACCAACATTAAATAGCACAACCTTCTAAACTAAAGTGAAATTTCTTAAAATGTTCCCAGGAGAGCATTTCCAGGAGAAGATGGACCCCTGCCCAGGGATGATAAATCCCAGGATGCTGGGATCAGGCAGCCATACGTGGAATTTATAAAACCTTCTGATCTTCAGCTTGTGCTCATGTCTCTGATTTTAAACCAAATTGTTCTGTTTTTCTCGGCAACCCTTTTGTTTTAGGCAGAAACCTTAATATGGCAATGTGACATGTATATAAAATAAATAAATGGCAGACTTAATTAATCCAAGACAAATTTATGAACAGAGCAGATCACACTTTTTAGCTCTTTATTTGATCAGCCAACTTAATCTCAAAGAACAACACTTGCAGCTTCTTACTGCATCTCCTTTCATCTTTATTTTTTTATTATTTTTAATCACAAGCCTTTTGTGTTTTATAACCTCTTTTGCTAAGTAAATCATAAATACATTGAAGAGTAATTACAAGTATTTCCTTACAATCTTTTCTACCCCATTCCCATCTTGCTGCTGATTTCCTCCTTGCCGTGTTGGCAAAATCCAAAACCCAGGGACAGAAATTTTTGTTGTCACAAAAGTATATTTTTCAGAAAGCCTTTCAGAGGAAAATCTAAGTGTTCTTCACCTTCCAAGCCTTCTGGCATGGAGCTGACATCACACACACACGAGGTTCTTTGCTCAGACGAGCCTCCAAGCAATCCAGCAGCGTTGCCAGCAAAGATTAAGGACACACCAAGGTCAAAAGAAAGGAGGAAAACAAAAAAAAAAAAATCAAAAAAAAACCAAAAAATAAGTAAAATAGTACCAGCGAGGCTTGCTCTGTTAAAGTATTTAACTGCAGACAAACAATCCCAAAACCTGGAGAAAAACAGGATATATCTGGATAGTCCCGGATTCAGGATGCCCTCTGAGAAAAATTTTTGGTGCTTAATTATTTAAACTGCAAAAGGCACTTTGGATAAAGCAGAGTATGACATCATTCAGCTAAATCTTTTAATGGTATCAACTTCAACTTTAACAACAACTCAATTTAACAGAGCATGCTGGGGATTAAAGTGATTTACTGGAGTTACTTCTGAAAATGCACTGGCTGAGTTTAAATCTAAATTGTTTATATGTAAATCTGGCAGAAAAAAACTCCTAACAAGCGAGGTTTTCAACTTGAGACGTTAATGACATTGGATGTCGTGTCACAGCTTTCACATGGCCCAGAGTCAATGGCTCTGGGCCCTCCTGCAGGTGCTGCTGCCTGGTTTATGTTGGGATAACGGGATTGGGGCAGGAATCTGTCAGATGGCAAAGAGAAACACTCTGGTAAAGCCTTCCAGAACAGCAGCTGGGTACAACCAGCCTTTGGTCCATTTGATGCCTTAGGACTTTAGCCTTTATGTATTTCAGATCCTGTGCTGCTTTAGTGTGTAAGTCTAAAGCTCCATAGCCTGTTAGTTACTGTCTTCACATTTTATTCAGATACAACAATTCCTCTCTAGGAATCTTAAGGACACCTCACTGCCTCAGGTCCCAAAAAGAGCAATAAAAGTGAATTGAGTGGGGAGCAAACTGGGGGTAAATGACTTCATTACCTGCAGTGTAATTGGAGGATTAACCCCTGATGTGTAAATGGACCAAACTTATAATTGTGTGATAAACTCGTGGCCATTGTCCCCCTTGGGTGCAGCCTCTGGGAGGCTCTGCCTGCCCAAGCTGTGCCTGTGGAAGGCTCCAATAAATCCCCACTTTATTCTCTGAACCTTGCCCGGCCTCTGCTCCAGGGAGCCTCTCCAAGGCATCACATTCTGCACACAAATCTTTGCTTCCCAAAACTCCAACCCTGCCTGAGCTCAGGGCTCCAAGGCAGGCAGTGAACCCAAAGTGCCAACCCATAATCTGGGCAGTTCCTGTCCTTGTCCACCTCCCTCTCCTCTGCCCTCCCTCCCAAACATCTGTTTGGTCTCCTCCTAAATCCTTAAATTGTACCAGAATCCCAGGAAAGAACCCAACACCATTCTGCTTTCCCCTTGGCAATTCCCAAATCAAATGGTTCCTATCAGTGAGAATTCCCTGGTTTCAAAAATCAGCCTGTAGGGAAAAGCTGTGTGAGGGAGAGGGGGAAATGTCTTGGCTTTGGCTCCTGGTGAGATGCTGCCCTGCTGCTCTCCTTGGAAAGGAAAAGCTTTGGAGGAGAAGGATTTCCTCTCCTCCCACCCTGCTCCTGTCCAGTCCTCCAGCACCAAAGCAGAGCTCAGGCTGCCTCCAAACAACCTGAATTTAGAGTGCAGCAGAACATCATCCTAATCCTCCTTTCCCTGCAGTTGCTGGACATTGTCTAAAATCTTGGAATTCCAGTTCCCTCCCTCCTCCACACACAAAACAAAACAAAACAAAAACAAAAACAAACAAACAAAAAAATTAAAAAAACCCAACGAAGACAGCTCCAGCCATTGTCTTCTCAGGATGTGGAGTTTTGTACAGAATTATATCCTTTGAAACGTTTTGGTGTGGATTTGGACCAATTTTGTGCTAATCCACCCAAACACAGGCACTGGCCTCTCTGCTGAGAGCCTTTCCAAGCTTCTCACAAAAGGCAGCACAGGGCTTTCCACGTGTGAAGACAAATTCCAGCCCTGGAAGGACCTGGAGCTGCTGGAGAGAGCCCAGAGGAGGCTCCAGGATGATCCCAGGGATGCAGCAGCTCTGCTGGGAGGAAAGGCTGGGAGGGCTGGGATTGTTCACCGGGAGAGGAGAAGCTTTGGGGTCACTGAATTGTGATTCAGTGTGTGCAGGGCCTGGAGGGGCTGCAGGAAAGATGGAGAGAGACAATTGACAAGGGATGGAGGGACAGCACACAGGGAATGGCTTCCCACTGCCAGAGGGCAGAGTTAGATGGGATTTTGGGCAGGAATTGTCCCCTGGCAGGGTGGGCAGGCCCTGGCACAGGGTGCCCAGAGCAGCTGTGGCTGTCCCTGGATCCCTGGAAGTGTCCAAGGCCAGGCTGGACATTGGGGTTGGGAGCAGCCTGGGACAGTGGGAGGTGTCCCTGTCTGGGATGGCACTGGATGGGCTTTGGGGTCCCTTCCAACCCAAAGCCTCCTGTAATTCCATGAAAATCACATGCAGCTCATCTGTGCAATCACAGGGCTATTCCAGACTCGCTGGGGAAAAAAAAAAATATTCTGACACTTCCTAGCAGGCAAAGAAGAAGTGGGGCTGAACCACGGGCTGGGGAAGTGTTTGATCTCAGCATTAGATCATCCTGCTTTGTGCCCAGCCAGAGCTAATTGTTAATCTGCTCAGTGCTCCCTCCCAAGCTTTGTCAGCACCAAGTGTCCTGCATGCAAGTAAATATTGTGGGCAGCCTCCTCTCCCACCTCCTGTTCCTGCCCCTTGCAGGAGAGCACCTGAATTTCAGCTCCTGCATTCCAAAAAGATATGAATTTCAAACAGCTGTGCTTCATGGACTCACTGCTCATAGAGCCTGCTGGTAAAAATCCATTTTATAGCTATTTCTGCAGAAGTTTTTAGGCAGCCAGTGATGTTCTCTGCAATCAGAAGCCAACTTTCACCTATTATTTCTGCTTACACTTGTAGAATAAAAGTTGAAGTAAGGGGAATTTTATGCTCCAAGTGTGGTTTGGATGGTCTCAGCTGTGATTCTACAGTTAAAGTTATCTGAAAACAAAGAGCCTGGAACAGATACTTTCCCTGCTTTTCCTCCTAAAATTCCTAAGAAGTGAGCCAGATTTTTGCTGTGCCCACAGAACCTGGCAGGGTGGCACCACCCCTCTCTTTGGTACTAGACACAAACCAGGAGAGAGTGATGAAGATAATTCCCTGAAATCCAGACCCAGTCCTGTCTCTTAGTATGGGATTCCATCTCCTCTAATACCTGAGTGCATCATCCCACTCCTTGGTGGGAGGGATCTCCTCCCTTTGTTACCCCAATTCATTCCAGACTTTGCAGAGTTCAGCCCAAGCAACCTAAACCTTTTCCATTCCAGCAACCAGAGTTTCCTCCAGTGCATTCTTGCATTTTATTCACTCTAGGAACCCTAAAATTTTATGATTTTCAGATGCCCAACCTCCTTTATCACAACAATTCATCAGATGGGTGCATCCTGCTTAGGGAGAGAGAGAGAGAGAGAAGTTACATGTTTGGGGAAAGAAATGCAGAAGAAAAAAACTTCAGCAAAAGATTTCCTGGCTCAGTCCTAAAAGGAGCAATAAGGGCCACATCTATTTCCTCTCCTTTCTCTTCCCCTGCTGATGCTTCCCTGCACAGGTAGCTCCCCTCTAGTTGCCAGGCAACATTCCTGTCTCACATGCTCTGCATCCCAAAAAACAAAGGGAAAATAAAGACCCTGCAGGGGCAAAATTATGCTGACAAGTTGGGAGTGTAAACTTTTTCTGCTCTCCCTCCCCTCCCTGCCATGCTCAGTGCCTTTCACAGCACATTAAATCTCATCTCTGCTCTCTGCAGAGCAGCACAGACCTCGGCAAACCCAAGCACAGTCGGGATGGGCACTGAAAATACCCCCAGACAGCAGAGAGCTCCCAAAGCACATCCCTTCCCGCTGAAATTCCCTCTGCACAAAGGGCTCCCACAGGATGCTGCTGCTACAACAGATCCTGCACGTGCCACAATAATCTAGGACAGGTTCTAGACACAGAGCTTTGTGCATTCTGCAGCAATGGCAAATCCATTTTCTTTACTTCTCTTATTATCAAAGGCTTTAAAATTTGACCATAAAGCAGAACTCCTCCAGGCTGCATTTTATTCCTAATGCAAGGTCGTAGTGCTGCCTGAGCTCACTCTCTCTCTCCTGTTATCCACCCACACAGACTATGAACATCCTAAAGAAATAATAAAAAATACAATTCACTTAAGCTGTTCAGCAAATTCAACGTTAACCTCTTTATATGCTCCTCTATTCCTGTGTAATCCAATTATTCGAGGGGAATCTCACAGGACTACAGCTGGAAAAAAAATAAGTTTACAACTTCATATGTAGAGATATATTTGTTTAGAAAAAGACCAACTGCACTGCTCTGCTTTCCTTTAGCAATACTGATTCCCAATTTTTAGGTTCACACCTCACTCCCCACCCTCAGGACTTCCTGGAAACCACCACAGTGCCAAGCTTCCTTTAAAAATACCACAAAATGCAATGTATTTCTGTGCTTTGCTTCTCACCAGCGCTGATCCCTTCAGCAGAACACTTTTCCTTGTTCTCAGCCCCCAGTTTGGAAAGAGGCTGGAGCACAGCTCTGGCTCTGAGCCTCAGCTTACCATCAGTAAAACACATGGAGTCCTTTGCTCCCCTCCTTTATTCAAATTGTTCAGCAGAGAGATTGACTTTGGCTGCTACAACAGCTCCATTTCCATCAGATAATACGTATTTGCCATCCAAACAATCTGTTAAAAAGTCAAACTTGGTGGCAGGCTTTTGCCAAAAAAAAAAACCAAAAAGGAAAAAAAGATGCGAAACAAGCAAATATTTCATTTCAGAATGAAGCCAACTGAGCATCTCCAGAAACAAAGACCCAAAGACAAATTTATTAATTCAAGCTATAATTTTCTAAAGAAATGATGAGATTTTCAAATCTTCTGGAATTTCAAGGTGAGGTGGCCATGGTTGAAATGAAATGAAATGAAATGAAATGAAATGAAATGAAATACTGATGAAATATCAAAATGAAATACTGGTTTTTGGCTGTGAATGACTTCCCAAAAAAGAGCAGGGGATGTGCCACTGCCCCAGTGCTTCCAGCCTGGTGTCTGTGACACCACCAGCATCACACAAAATCACTGATGTGGATTCCAGAGCAAAACACTGCCCCACACTCCCACATTTCCTGGCATGGCCATGGCACATTTCCATCCCCCTGACCCTTCCTACAATTATCAAATCTCCCCAGTCCTAAAGTAAGAATCTCCAAAGGTCTGAAGGGACAGGAACTGGTCACCAGGTCAAAATTCTCTATAAATGCATCAGCAGGGCCCTGTGAGTGATTTTGGGGTTGGGGATATCAGGGGTTCACCTCTCCCAACATCACTTTGCCTCACAGGGTCTTTCTCAGTCCAAAATTCCCCCAAACCAAGCCCCAAGCCCAGGTCTCTTCCCTGCATTTCCACTCCATGAGACCTTCAGCATTCCCTGAGATTTCTTGGTCCATTCTTACCCAAACCCTGTGTGACAGGACAGGTTCATAGCTTGTGACACTGATGTGACACTGGTGGCATTGTCACATCAAACCAGGGGAAATATCACCTTGCATTGATCCACAGCACTGCAAACACAAATCCGGGAACAGAAAATGAGGTTGTGCAGAGAATTCCCAGCTGGGGCTGGATCATCGCTTCCATTTCTGTGCAACAACCAACGGGGAAAACAAGCAGGGACAGATTTAGGGTGTTTTGCCCACGGTTATAAAATGAATATATTTTGTTCTCAGATGTGGATGGTGGGGTCAGCCTGCAGGCATTTACATGAGATCCAACACAAATACCCTTATTTAGCTGAGTACAGTCTGATTTGTTTCTTATTTCCTACTTTTCCAAAGACAAGCAGGTCTTACTCCTATTTTATTGATAGAAAGTTGAAATTTCCATAACCACACTGAGAGCCTTGCTGACAGAGCAGAGTGTCAGCCTGCAGACCCAGAGAAACATTGAATTCTGTAGTGGTTATTGTTCTTCAGCACCACTCTGCCGTGCCTCAGCTGCTCATGCAGGGAGAGGGGAACATCAGCCTCACTCGGGAGAGAGGGGAGAGGCATTCAGTTCTGGGAGCCCCGTGCTAAAAATGGATGTTTGCAGGGGAAAACGTGTTTTCACAGCCAAATAGGGGTGCAGTGCTTTGTGCAGCCTGCTCCGAATGCTCCTTAAAAGCTTCCAAAGGGTCTCAATGATGAAGAAACCTTCAGAGCTAATTTAAGGTGATTAGAGGATTAGTGGGTTTAGATTGGGAGAACTGAGACATACACAAAAAGCCAATTTTGAGTTTTCTTAAAACTGCCACCTAGATCAGCATAACAAAATATGAATATCTGTCTGAGCTATGCTCTCAAATCAAATTTGAGAGGCCTGTTCCTCACTCAGACCTGTCACCAGCTGTCACAGGGACAGTGCTGTTCACTGCTACTCAAAATAATGGTTTGTTATTAATATTTGTTTTCAGTTATTCATGTAAAGTACAGCACTGTAAGGGTTGTGAATTTTATTTTGGTCAGATTCAACATAATTTTTAGGTTTTATTCTATATTATTTGTGTCATGTTTGTATTTAATATAATATTAATAATTATCATTATTGTTGTTGTTAAGTTAATTTATAATAAACATACATTTTATTAATTATTATTGCTTGGGGGAGGCTTTTATTTTAATAGGATGTGGGGTTAGGACAGGAGAAATAGTACATCTGATGGTTGGGTTCATGGTTGGGTATTGACACTGGTTTTGTTTATTATTGCATTTTTTTTGCTTTTCACAAAATTTATTTTTAGGTCTTTTTTTGTTGCTTTATCTTTTGTAATATATAACTTACATTATAGGTTACTCTTATTTTAAGCTTAAATTTCTTGAGGTATATGCTGAGATTTTTAAAATATTTTTGCATCATTTATTAAGTATACCTAGGTTTTTGGGTAGAGATAATTTTATGAATGGGTTTGGGATTTTTTTTTAATGGGGGAAGAAATCCCCACTGACTTCTTCAGCCACTTTCTTATGTCTAATGCAGCACTGAAAAAAAAATAAGGCAAAACAGCTGCTAAATTCCAGAGGTGAAGCCATTCCCACAAGACCTGTGTGTAAGGGCACACCTTTAGGAAGAATCCCATCAGAAATAAATCATCCCAAAGGACCCAGCAGGGCTGTGACACCATCCCCATCTCTGCACACACATTTTATATGGGAAAGAAGGCAAGGCAGAAAGCATCTTCTATCCTGGATTCCATTCCAAAAAAATGAAGGAAAGCACCTTGACTTAAATATGGAATTTGCTTCTCTGCTCTATTCTGTCACGGTCTGTTTTAACCACATGTTCTTAGCAAAGCAACTCTCGTGCCCAAAATCCGTGATGTGTGATGGAAGCTGAGAGTCCCCGTGGCCGACAACCCACAGCCCAAAAGGAGCAGGAGACCCGTGCCCAGCAAACCCCACATCTGCATTTTCACTGTGCAAACAGCAGCTGCAAAGCTCCAGGAGCCCCCAGGGCAGGGCTGTGAGGAGCTGCACTCCAGGGAATTACTGTCCTAGAGAAACTCAGGGCAGCTCCAGCAGGGAGATATTTAAATTCTCTTTCCATTCCTCAGAAACCAAAGGCTAGCTCTCTTCAAATGCATCCATTTCACCTTAATTACATCATATCATCAAGGAAATCTGTGCTGCCATGGAATTATTCCATGGACTTGAACAGAACCAGGTGGATATTGCATGTGGGGAGGGTTTTCCTCAGCTTCCTCCAAGCCTTTATTCTTCATCTTATTCTACGAGGCTGCTGTGTTCATTAACGGGCTTAGTGCATTGCACAGGGGCAGAGGCTGAGGAAGTGTGTGTGTGTTTTTATATTTCTACATTAAAAAGGCATCTCTCATCTCCTAGGGACTGTCAAGCAATTAATGCAGACAAAAAAAAAAAATCTCCCAACAATGCTGCCTACAGGTGAATGCCCAGAAATAACAGGGGAGGTGAAAATGGGCTAAAATTAATTAAAGCTTGGAACGCTGGCCAAGACAATTAGCAGCCAAAATGCTCCCTGGCCTCTGGCAGAGGGGTTTCTAAACCCCTCTTTCAGCTCTCAGCTTCCCTGGGCTCTCATTCCAGTGCAAGGGAAATGAGGATGCCTGGGAGGTGCTGAGCAGATTTTCAGCATAAGGGGAAAATGAAACGTGGTCACAGTCAAGCCAAGCCCCAAGCTTTGAGGTGTTTTCCTCTCCAGACAGCATTTTGAATTTGAGCTCCCAGTGTCCCAGGGAGAGCTGTGGGAGCCCAGCCAGGGCTGGGTGGTGGGGCTGGAGTTGTCCTTCCATGCCCTGATGCCACTTGGGGTGACACCAGTTGTTGGCACAGGATGGCATTTCCCATCAGGGGGGCCATAAAAAGGTCACATCCCATTGATGCAGTTTGTATCAGGACGTGTTCAGCCCCTAAAAACACTGATATTCTGCTATTTACCCCAAGTTCAGCTCCATTGATGCACCCAGCCGGCAGGTTCAGACCTGGAGACCACAGGAGCTCCCAGCCACCAGGAATTAGTCCCAGAGTAGATTATTCCAGCATTTCCTTCCTTCTTTAATGGCTTTTGCTGTGAATATTTGAAACTACAGTCTATCCCTTATTGCCTGAGCATGTTCCAAGGTGAGGCCAACTGTTCTCTAGGACTGCCACTTATAAAAGTCCCTTCTTATCTCAGATACTGTATGGCTCCTGCTTTTGTTTGGTATTGACCTGAGAAACATTTAGATAACTAATTTCCAGCCTAAATATTGTGTATTTGAATGCACTGAGTTGTTAAGCTGGTCAATTAAAATCCCCTCTGTACAGATCTGGATCTCTTGGTGGGATGCTGCTTTCCAAACTTGAACAGCTTGAAATGCTCAAAAGTGGGTGAAGTCACTAGACTTTTGGTACTGCTACTCTTCCAAAATTTAACGAAACATAACTAATCATGAGCAGCAATTATGCTTTAATATGCAAACCAGAGAACTGTAGAATGGAAATTCAACCCAACCCTTTTATGCACAGAAATATCCACCAAGTTTTTTAGTGTTAATTATTTCATTTGTCAGTAAATACCATGATTGCCTCTTTTGACACTTGCTATGTTCTCCTGTGAGCTCCACACCAGTTTTTTCTCCCCTTATCCCCATTCATTGATCAGCTAATTTCAGTTGCTCCCTCTGATTCTCTCAGATGAGGATTTTATGTGTATAATGGATTAAATAATAAAGCCAAGAAGTTGTGGGGTTTATATTTAGATAAATATATATTTAGTGTTTAGACAGCAACTGGAAACCAAGAATTGGCTAACACAAAAGACTCATATATCAATATGCATTAATTTGAAATTTCATTCATATATTTCTGTTGTTAAATGTGCACCAGACATTGTCAGTAGTTGATGTATTTAGAGTTGAAAAAGCAATTCTTAAGCCACAGTGGCACTATGGAAGTGAGGCAGGGTGCTGAGGAGAGCCATTCTCCAGGGAGCTAAAATCCAGAGGCAGCCTTTTTATTTTCCTTTTGATGTCTACATCTGCCCTGATTTGAACCCTTCAAGGCTGCCAGAGAAGGGCTGTGCAGTTTCACACCAGCCCAAGGAGACATGAAGGAAGTGGCATGTGCCACTGTGAGGGGACACTCTGGGACAGCGAGGGCTGGGCACTCAGCAAACAGGAGCAGCAGCGTGGCAGCTCCAGCAAAGCCAGGCTTGACAACTCTTCATTCCTTCTGACCTCTTTGTTCTGCCCTGCTCTGCCACTGACACTCACCCAGCCACTGGAAGAGAAAAAAACCCACAAGTGAACAACAACTGCCTCTGCTGCCCTGCAAAGACATTTATTGGGAAGGTGGCAGCTGCACCAACAGGTGACAATGAGCTCTTGCTGCTGCAGTGAAGCTCTGATTTAATTTGGCACAAAATCGTTTGCAAATCAAGCAGATGTGACACAAGCATTCTCCCTCGTGTCCAGAAACTACAGCCACAGCTGTTCTGGTGGCCACACACAGCTCCAGTGCACCAGCAGTGAAAAATAAAACACATTCTCCACCTCTTCCTCCACATTCCTCTCCACATTCTCTTCCTCTTAAGCCTTATTTGAATTTTAATTCCACTCACGCCCAGTCTCACCTGGCAGCAACAATAATCCTGATCAGCATCTTCACTACAAAAACTGGGATTGCTGCATGATCTTCCTGTGCACACAAACCCTGCTTTTCCCATTTGGTTCCATTTTGGTTTCCATTTCCACAGGTTCGTTTTAAAGCAGTGCTCACATGCCAGGACCATGGGTACAGGACATTGTGAAAGGCTGATGCCACCCCGGTGCCCAGCTCACTTTAAGGAAGGATTTTTGGGCTCCCAGAGGATTCTTGCAACCTCTGAGGTTTCAGGAGGATCTGTGGCACCTGACAGATGACGATGTGACACTGATGTGCACACGTGGCTTTCAAAGCAGCTGCTGTCCCCAAAGTGACACACCAAATGCAAGCTGTAGGCAGATGATTTCAAAAGCCAGAACAGATTTATTCCTAAGTATTGATTTTATGTGTATTTATATTTCAAATACATGTATTTGAAATATCAACTCTTGTCTGGATTCTTCTGGTTTGTGTGTTACCTTGTCTTTGAACTCTCTTCTGCACTGCTCTTGCTTAGCACAGTGCTGGGAGTTGACCTTTTATTGCAATGAGAAACAAGGCCTTGGGCAAGGCAAGTACAAAATAAATGGACCAAAGTAAAATCTGATGGATTGCTTGAGTTATAACATCAAACTGCTAATGCAAACGTTATTCCTCATAAATCACTTCACTTTCCTAAACTTCCTCCATGTAAGAGTAGCTTTTACATCTAGAGCATAATATTCACTGATGATTAACACATATTAAATAGAATTCCAACCTGCCCCTCTTAAGGGCTGGTTTAATTCTTCCAGAGGAGTTAGGAAAGTGTTAAGTTCTTGTCTTCAAATAGATCCATGTCCTTCTTCCATGACCCCAGAAAACAACCTGGAGCTACATGGCTCTGCTGTGCGTGCCTTGGTCCAGCTGCAAAGACAGCAGTGCTGGGGAATGCTGCCAACTGGGCAGTTCTTCCCAAAAAAAAAGAAAAAATTTTAAAAGATTAAAAAAAATTAAAGTGATTTTACCAGTTGGATTTCTTTCTGAGCCAGTGAATAAAAGCCATCATGGTGATAAATTTCTATCACAGGGTTGTGCCAGATCAGATGTTTGGGCTTTATTTCATTCTTTAAGTTGCTTCCCAAAGCTGGTGGGGCCAGCAGGAGAGAGGACACCCAGCTCCTTCCTGCACTGATCCTAAAGCTGTGGGAGCAGGGGAAAGTCCTGCTGGCAGATTTACATCAGCCAACTCCTCCTCCACTCCAGCCAGCCCCCAAGTGTGTGCTGAGACAACACAGGCTGCACTAATGAAGTGGAAATAATAAATTGGGCTCCATCTTCTATGGTTTTACTAATTTAGGGAAGGGAGGACAGGATTTATGTCACTTTTTTGAATTGTCTGAGGGCAACTCCCTGCAGACAATTCAGATTTTTAGAGGGTTTCTACAGGAGCATCCTCCAGTCAGACCCCAAAAAAGCAATTTTAGTCATGCTGGGAAAGAAGCATCAGACAGGAGTCTCCAGAAAGTTTATTTCTCCAGAGGACTCTGCTCAGTTCCCTTTGCAGAGATGGATTTGAATCCCCTCACAGGATCAGAGCAGCTCCCTTTGGAGCAGCAGGATTTCCCAGCTTGAGTGCAGGAATCAGCTCTGTAACACATCCAGAGCTGCAAGGCTGCATCTCCTTCATGTCAGGAGAGAGAGGCTTTAATAATTTTAATAACCTTAATAATTCATCCACTCCATGTGCATATAAGGGTTCAGGCATTACTCCCCCTGATTTCTCCCTGCACACACTGACCAGGATCCTGCAGTTTTCCTCTGGTGCCACAGAGAATTGTGCTCTCACAGGCCAGACTGTTCTGGACAGCTTTGGTTGACTCATATCCCGTGATACAGAAATGTTTGGGATCTGGCACAAGCAGCTGCTGGTAGCAGGGCTATGGGGAAACAGGCAGGGTCCTTTTAGGGCCACTGGAATATTCCAGTTTGTACCAAGGGCCAAGCCCTCACCTTCCATTGCCTCTCACCCTTCTGGAGAGGTCACTCAGCCTTCCCTCAGTGACATTTATTTCTGCAGGGGAGCACCACCAGCTTTGGAGCCATCCTCAGCCTTAAACAAGAGTCCCCTACAGCCCCAGAGCCCTGATAATTATCATTTACACTCAGATCATCATTTACACCCAGACCATCATTTACACCCAGATCATCATTTACACTCAGATCATCATTTACACCCAGATCATCATCTACACTCAGATCATCATTTACACCCAGATCATAATTTACACCCACATCATCATTTACACCCAGATCATCATTTACACCCACATCATCATTTACACCCAGATCATCATTTACACCCAGCAGCACTGGCTGAGGCTGTGGAAGGGAATTGAAACCCTGGAAGGTAATTGCAGCATCTGAACTGTTCCTCTAGAATTCCTCTAGAATTCCTCTAGAATTCCTTCAGACAAGTAATGACCTCATTAACCCAATCTTTCCTCAGTGCCTACATCAGGGTTTTGGCAGCCCATGTTTGACTCACTTGCCCAAGTGACCTCTCTTTGCAGCACACAACTTTTTGCTTGTCATCCTGTCATCACCTCGTGGTGTGAACACTGAGAAAGTGGGAAACCACTGTTGAACCACAGGGAAAAGAAATTCTAATGAAGGGGTTGAAAACAAAATTGGATCTGTTTTGTTCTGGTCACCAGTTAAACAAATTTCCCTAATTATATTTGAATTAGTTTATCTCTCTTTTCCTCTCCACAAACAAAGAGGCACACGAATAAAACTAAAGCATGCTCCCAGGTAGGTATAGATACATTCATTCCAAAGCTTTAAAGGATTGAACTGACAAAACAAACCAGCAAAATATATTGAAAAGCTTGGAAATCAGTTTGGGGAAATAACTCGAATAACTGAATGCTTGCTTACAGGTACAAATCAATAAAGCCTAAAATAACTGATTTACAGCAGCTTTGAATTATTAGCTGCTGTCAGAGTTGGCAGTTTAGGCAAATTTAAACAACTCAAAGTCATTCTCAGTCAATAAGTTTTCCTTGATGCTGGAAAACCAAAGTGCAAAGCTCACCAGTAGTTAAATAAATAACGATTGGGTTTGGTTCATACATAACAACTCCTCCAAATCACACTGTTAATATGTGATCTCCTTCTATAGAAAGCTCATAAAGCTGACACAATAAAGTTGTTTAATCGATGTTGATTTAAGGGAAGCAAGGATTTTAGGGAGAAGAAAATGTGATTTTGTTCAGGTTTAGCTCAACAGAATCAGGATAAAGAAAAATGCTGATTTTGTATATGTAAAGCCTTCTTTAAGACTGGAATAAAAGAAGTTTTTAAACTTAGGGATGAACCTAATAACAAAAAAAAAAAAAACAAAACCTCATTTAAAAAAACCCTCCTAATTAAAAAACAAAACAAAACCTTATTTTTCTAGTAAAATGCAGAAATGGAAGTGCTTGTGGTGCAGCTACACAGAGAGGGTTGGGTTATTCACTGGTCTCTCTTAGGTCTTCAAACCAAAATTAAACCCCAGACAGTTCCTCAAGAACCAGTAAAGACAATTTCTCCTCTAAAAATGCTTATAAAGACAGAAAAGGATTTTTAAAATCTCCTCATTCGAGCTCATTCCTTTGGGAATTGCTCCAGGGCTGAAGGTTCTGCTGTCCAGCCCCAGCCACGCCCTACAAACCCAATGGGTTTTCCTTCCATCAGTGTTATTTAATAGACAGATTCCTTCAATCAGCTCCTTTGACACGTTCTCCCAAATTCCCCATCATCCCAGACATGTCTCAGGCTATTTCCATCTCTCTCCTGGGTAGCTTTGGACTCTGTCAACTCCTGGCATATACAATACACTTATTTCCTGTAATACTGGAGATTTTCCTGCAGCAATGACTTGCAAAGGCATTTGGATGTCTGCCTGTATCTGTGGTGAATTCTGGCTTTATTAAGGTGGAAATCCATGTGAGCTGCTGTCAGGGAACAGCAAAGTTCAGCCTGCCCTTACAGAGCAGATTTCCAATGACCACACTCAGCTAATTCCATGCTTTATTCCTCACTTAATTGCTCCTGATAATTGATTGTCCTCCTGTGTTGCTTTACCTTGAAAAATGCTGCTACAGGTGAGCCTTTGGAGCTCTGAAATTATTCTTTTCCCCCCCCAAATGGTTATAATTATGATTTTTCAGCATTAAATAATATTGTTGCTCACTGTATATCGTTTTAGCTTGTGTTAAAAATCTGCTTTCAATCAATTCCTCAGCTGAGTCATCAAAATATGGAATTTATTTCCCTCCATCATCCTATGTCAGTGCTAAAGGTGAGGGGAAAATGCTCTACAAACATTCTGGACTGTGTTTGTGGAAGGTGTTTGGCTCCCTCAGCTTCAGCTCACTGCCCCTTTTCTTCCCAAGCAAAGGTTGCCTTGTCACCTGCCACCAGCTCCCAGATTTTGCCATTTTTCATGGCCTGAATTCTTGGGTTTTCTCAAATTAAAATGGCAGGAGACCACAAAATATCACCTGGTCATAATTGCCCATTAAGCAAAAAAACCAGTAGGTTTTTAAATATTATATATTATGAATGATATATTATATGTTATATCATCTATATGATCTATTATACATTATATATTAAATATTAGATAGTATATATAGATATATTTATATATTATATTTATATGTTATATATTATATTTTATATATTGTATATATTATATTTTATATTATATATTATAGTAGGTATTTTAGATTTCTTTCCAAAAGTATCCATAGAATTAAATGGTACCCAATGATTTGTGAGACCAAATGAGCACCATGCAATGATTATTTTCCAGCTGCCTCACTGCATTAAATTCACCTTTCCCAATAGAGGGAATTTAATTTTATTTTATTTAATCAATTAAATGATTCATTTATCATTTATTTTCACCTGGAAATGAATCACCTTCCATTCTTATATGGATATATAGTTCAGAGGAAGCCTTGCTCATAACCTGTTTTAACTACACTACTTTCAAATTAACATAAAATTCAAGAAGAGCTTTTAAGCTGCAGATAAAATACAAACAATAAATAAGCAAAAAAAATGATAATAAAGCAGAGTGTGTAGACAAACCCTCGAGGTTCTCACACTCAAGGGAAATATCAGGAGTGGGATTTGGGATCTGGCTCCTCTGCAAGGAGACGAAGTCAGTTTGAGGATCAGTGCCACCAAGCCATGTCAGTGATGATACCAACACTGGATATTTCTGGATATTTACATTTCTCTGTGTTCTTGCTCTGGAATCAATGCACATATTTCACTATTTTCAGGTCCCCAGTAAGGTGCTGTCCAAATGCTTTGCATGGACAAATTCCCACCACACCCAGCTTTAGGCTCCCAGAACTGTTGGGTCCCTTGAATTATCCTTTCCTCTGGTGCTCAGCTCCACTGAGGATTGCATGCTCAGCATGAGAACAAAATAACTTTTTTCTTCACTCTTTCACCTCTTTCTTGGAAAATGGTGGAGCATACTTAAGAAAATGTAGGTTTGATTTAAGGTGTGAAAATTGGCTTTTCCTTTTAACCCCCTTGCTGCCTTTTCTGTTGGGAAATAAAGCCAGATGTATTTCAGGACAGCATTGTGAACAACTCCAGCTACCAGCATGGGGTCAGTCTGCTCCTCATCCACTTGCTGCAAATCATTCCCTGACATTCCCTCCTTTTCTCTGGCAATGTCCTTTTAGTCCTGTATTATTTTCCAGCCCTTGGAGAGCATTTCCTGTGGTCTCCCTTCCAGCCTTTTCCCTCCCTTGGTGCTCAGCCTGACCTCACTCCCTCCATGCAGCCCTTCCAGACACACAGGGATTTTCAGGGCTGTTTCATTGAAGCCTGGAGGTCTCTTCTCAGCATCCTAATTCAGCTCTTTTTGCTGCTTCTGGAGGAGACTGAACTTTGTGGCCTTCATTTTCCAAAAGCCTCCAATCTCCTAATTAGGCACACAATGTGAGAAGCTGGAATTTCACAAAATCCATCAACACTTGAGCAGTGACCTTCTGAAACTCTAGCCATCAGCTTCCAAAGCCTTAGGGTTTATAATCTTTTTGAAACCTACCCCTTATTTTAGGAGCAAAATCCTGATACTGTTGGGCAGCAGAGGAGCTGTGAATTTTCAGGTATTTCTGAAAATATACAAAGTGACTTTAAGAAGTCCAGAGACAGCTTTATTCTCTGTGCAACATTAATTGTAGAGACTGAAGGTAAGACTGGCTGTGAAGAAACAGAATTAAAATCACTTCTGGGATAGCACAAATGTATGCTTGTCAGCACACAAAGTATGAGGCATTTGGGGAGAGAGACGATAATTAGAATTTAACTAAGAATGCAGAATATGTGAAAGGAGCAAACCATCTGCTTGGAACAAAGATGGAATGGAACAATGAGAAACCTTCTGAGAAAGAGGGATATTCAGAAGGCTAAAAAAGGGGATTATATTGCCCTGCTAGATTTTAACATCACCCCAGAAGGATTTGTTGTAACCTGGGAACCAAATATTACATTTTGGCTGACTGATGAACCCTGGTTGATTTGATAAGGAAGATGTGGGGCTGCAGCAGGTTTCTTGGAAAAAAGAGTGAAACTGATAGTTATCCAAAGCCCCAGATTTAATAATCTGCAGCTGGATGAGCTGTGGAGTGATGCAGCTGCACTGGTGCAGTGCCCTCAGTGGGGTAAAGAGAAGGGAGCCACTGTGAGTATAAAGCACATGGATGCATTTTATTGACTCCAAGTGGGAGCAAAAAGCAAATTCCCATTGGAAAAGAATGTTTGTTGGTAGCAGAAATGCCTGCAGAGTGCTGCTGTGCAAAGATTCACCTCCATAAAGGGGGGAGAAGCCGCCTCAAGGCAGAGCAAGAGAAAATCCAAATCAGCAGCGTTGAACATGGACACTTCTCCCAAACAACTGCGTTTTGTGGTGTTTACACAGGAAAATTCAGCTGGCATTGCTCCTGAGGGTGTAACAAGAGGGGCTGAGCTGGAGGAGGCAGGGGGGGTTTGGAGGGTTGGGGGTGGCTGCTCACCAGTCCTGGCTGTTTTGGGACATGGCAAACACCTGATCACACTGGTGCTTACAGCCCCCTCCTGCCTCATGAGACTGATATCTGGGGAGAAAAAAATTGCTGCCTGTCATGTTTGTCAGGGCTAGACAACCCTCACTCCACGTGCTTGAAATTAGCACATCAAGGCAGGGAAAATTGATCAGAAATTTGGGGCAGCAGCTGGGAAAGGCAGCTTGACCTCAGCTGGGTGTTCTGAAGAGGTCAATTTTATGTGGCCACGGTCACACAGACCTCAGACAGTGTGGGAAGAGGTCCCTGACATTCTCCTGGGCATGGCAGAGCTAAATCAAACCCCAAAAACACCAGGGAAAGTGCATTCTGTTTATTGGTTCCCCCACCTACACAGGTCATACTCATCCACTTTGTGCTCCTGCCTATCAAACAAGAATTATTCCCCACTGGTGAATAGTAAAGTTTAATTAACATTTATGAACTACTGCCTAACATTCATGTGGAATTAAACAGAAAGGACTAATAATGGAGAGAATGTACAATTCCAAACAAAGCTGAATGCAGAATGTAGGGCATGCAGTCATGAATCTCATTTTCCGCTTATGCCTGGCACAATTTAAAGGACATTTTTAGCCTGCTCTGTGTGGAGGAGGACAAATACTATGCAGCTTTAAATAAATATGTGTTTTCAAAAGAGGTGTCTGTGGGGCCAGCTGGGATGTTATCCAAGAGAGGTTTCCGTGGGTACATCCTCTATTCCTTCGTATCACTCTATTTCTCCATCTTCTCTTTCCACAGTGCTTTATTTTGTTTCTTTTCCCCACAGTCTGTGCTGGGATCTCAGCCCACAAAGCTTTGCTCGAGTCCACCCTGTTCCAAAGGGCTGGGCTTGATGAGCTGGACAATTCCTGCATGTGAGAAACCCCCCCAGAACAAACCCCGTGCAAAGGCGTGGAACACGAACACATCAGGACAGATCCGAAACACAAAATCAAGGAACAAATGTGGGCTGCAAGTTTCTGCCTGTTCCTTAGCAACACCCCCCTGATGTCACCCAAATCATGACCTCAGATGTCACCCAAATCATGACCTCAGCACCAGGGATCTGCTGGGGCTCATCTGATCTGGCAGCACACACAAGCCCAGAGCCCCATTCCACACCAGCCCCGACGGCACCGTGGGCAAGGAGCGCCTTTGCCTCCTGATAAACTCTGATGGTGCCTGGCAATTAAAGCAGTCATCTGCTGCAATGCCGGCATCCTGACCTCCCTGACAGAAAGGGAGGAGGGAGGGGAATAAGGAGGCCGTGCCTCAATCTCAGATCTCAGAGCTCTGCTGGGAGGGGACGGGCCGAGGTGCGCAAGGAGCTGCTCTCTCCCTTAGGCAGCACAGCCATGCTTGGCTTTCCTCATGCAGCACTTAGCTCTCGTATTCTCTATTTTTACCCTCTTCATATTCTATACTTTTACCCTTTTCATATTCTATATATTTTTACCCTTTATATTTATGGATATATTAAGTTGCAGAGTGCAAGCATTTTTTCTTTTCTTTCCGAAGGATGTCATGTTCTGTTTCCTCCATTAAACAACAAAACTGAAAAACCTTTCAGGTATAAAATCCAAACTAAGTTGCTTAATGAGACAAAAAAGCTTAAATATTTTATATATGTTCCAATTAAACCAATAAATTACATTGAATTTTGTCTTTTCTCTCTTTAACTGGAAAGAACTTATTTCATTCAACATTAACTTCTTATGCAGTGTGAAAAAGAAAACAGAAGGCCACATTTCATCGTTTATTGCAGACCTTTGAGTGTGGAAAGTACTTGATGAAGCTGGAAACAAATTCTGCTGGAGGTACCCACCCAAGAAGAGTGTTCTTGTCATTAGGCTAAAGAAATTCCTGGGTGCTGCTGGACAGATTTAACACAACAAGGAATGGAAGAGAAAATGAGGAGAAAATGTTCCCCACCTCTGGGTTTTCTCAATCAAACTCCAACTTGCTTCTGAATATCCTTCACTGTATTAAAGCCTGAAAATCTGTCCTCTTCCCACCAACCTGCTCCCACTCATAATTTAAAAAAAAAGACAATTCTTGGTTCCCTGAACACTAAAAATTAAGTCAGAGCCATTGACCCTCTCTAATCCTAATCTGCAGCCAAAGGGCTAAAAGCAAAAAAAAAAAAAAAATGCTCTTCCATCCATTTTTAACAAATCCTGCTGCTCATACAGACATTAGCATACCTGAACTTACACTTGGAATATAAACAATCCCTTCTGGTCTTGGATATTTTCCTAGTTTTCCAGCCTATGTAAAATCCAGCATTAAACTCATCTTATAAATGCTTCCTTAAATATTTATTTCACTGGATTTTCTCACTGGCCCAGCACAAATCTTCCCTTGTACATTTTTCAGCTATTCCAAAGCAGCAAAATGCAAATTTGTCCCCAGTCCAGCACGTGGCAGAAGTCAACTGTTTAGTGGCCATAAAATATATAAAGGAAAAATTGGAGCAGCTGCTCCCCAGCTGGAGCACAGCTTCAGCAGGTATTAATGACAAAAATGGCAATTTTGGACTAGTGGCAGCTTGCCTCTGCCAGATTGGAAAGGCTGACCTCAGGATGGCAGCTTTGGAAAAAAGGAGCTGCCTGTGATGATCTTGCAGCAGGAAAAATGTCATGAACTTGATGGTTATTTCTAGCAGAATAACTGTGGGAGTAAATGATTTTATGGGATTTTTGTGGAGTCACAGAATGGTTTGGAAGGAACCTCAAAGATCTTTGAGTTCCAAAAAACAACAACAAAACAAACCAAAGAAAACCTGTTTGTGGAGTTCACAATTATTACAGCCCTGTTGGGTTTCACACATATACAGGAAAATGTAATAATGAATCTTGATAATAAATAATAATGAATTTAATAATGAACTGAAAAATTATTTCACAATGGCTTGTGTACAAACAAGTTCTGTGCACTGATTCCCCATCAATAATAAACACCATTCATGGCAGCCTGGTCCTTTGGTCAAACAAGAATCCAAAGCTCCCACCAGCAGCAAGACTTCCCTGTTTTCCCTTTTATAAAATTAAGTTTATTAAATCAAAGTCAGCCCTGAAACTCAGTCAGTTCCCACAATGTTTTTAGGTTATACTGCATGAATTAAGAAACAGAGAACTTGAGAAAAACAAACCAAGTGATTCTGAATTTATTTGCAGTGAGCTGCAATGGATGCCTGGACCTGCAATTCCTCATCCACTCAGGACAAAGAGCCCCATGTGCCTCCTCCCTTCAGGAGAGCCCAGCAAGGACTAGGAACAGTCCTCTGCTTTAACTTGGTAAGTTATGATTTTATAATTGTGTGATTTTGAGAAGAATCTAAGGGTTGATTCTCAAGTCATTAACAATGAGAGCTGAAAACTGCGAAGCTATTTTTATACACTCTTCATCTGAGTATAAAGCTTTATAAATCACTGCTGTCCTCCTCAGAACACCACAGAGAGGAGCCCTGACGTTACCATGAAGGTCTGGCACACCTTTTTGTAACTTCAGGAGTTCTCCCAAGCTCTGATGGATTTTCCTTCCCTACATTTCCCCATCCATTCCATCTCCTTTCAGCCTTTGATTCTGCTGCAGCCAAAGCAGCCCTACTGTTTTTACTCTCCCATCACTGAAGCTTTCCTGCTCTCACAGGTATCCCCTGAATATTGCAACAGGTGAAAGTGAGGAATCAGGAAGGGATTTATCCAAAATTCCTCTTTGCATTGCACACACTGCTGCTGAACACTGAAATATGGGCAGCCTCTTGCCTCACCAGGCAACTCCTGAATAACACAAGAACAAACTCTGGAGGATTGCAGTCTCTGATCAAATTTAAAATAGATTGCTGGGATAAATACTGGAGGCAGTGATGGGACTTTAAATCATCAAACCATCAAAGCTATCTAAAAATAACCAACTGCAGCTTGCAGCCACTCGATTTCAATTTAGAGCTGAAATATTTGAGGGGTCCAATTATTTCCAGGTTGCATGTTTGATTTCCTGCTTTTCACACTGTTGTAGCTCTTGTGACATTTTACACCAGAAGAAAGGAGCACTGCCCATCTCTCCCTTACCTAAAGGAGCAGGAAAAGGAGAGCCTCAGGTGTTTAAACCTACAAAAGTCCTGGCTTGTTCTGTTGTAGCAGTTGGAGATTTTTGGGAAGGGGGGCAGGGAAGAGGGATTTTTTACTGAGATTTGCTGTTAATTGGGGGTTTTTTTTCTGCCATAATGCAGTGGCCCAGCTTTGCAGTGGGAAGTGCTGGGCTTGGAACATGAGGCATTTCAGGGGTTTGAGTTCTGCTTCAGCAGCCCCAGCACTTGAGAGGGGACATGTGGCCAAAATACTTCCCTACACCTCAGAACACACAGGCTCCTGTCCCATGTGGCTCTTCTGAGTCCTACAACACATCTGCATTGCTAAACCATACACAGAACCTGGTCACCAGTGAATAAACCTGCACATGAATAAAATTAATATCATCAGTTCATGGCCCATATCCCTCAGATACTAAACCACCTCCAGGAATTCCGTTGAAAAAACCAAAATCTTTCTTCTTCTACAGAAGGTCCACAATTTCTAAATCACTTTGTCCTCTATTTTGCTTTTCAAGAGAGGAAGAAAATCCAGACAGCCTCTCTGCAGGTCCAGCAAGGTGTTTTTTCCACCTTACCCAGAACCACTGAGTTTGTTAGAGGAAAGAAGATGCCACACAGACCCCATAGAATGCCAAGAAAGAATCTGAGTGCAGCAGGTGGAATGTGATGCATTCCAGAGGTTTTGGGTGCTCTATATGGCAAACAGCACATCCTACAGGCACTGCTTCTCCTTCTCTTCGGGACCAGGGTCTGGTTTTGTGCACCCCTTTGCTGATTGTGCCAGTGATGTTCCCATGGCAGCACATCCATCCTGTGTCACAGAGCAGGACCTGCTCATCCCAGGGCCCTGCCCTTGAGCAGGGCTGGCAGCCCCAGCCTCATCAGGAATTCAGCTGAAGAAATGCACATCTCCCTTTTCACTCCCCTGGACATTTCCCTTTTCACTCCCCTGGACATCTCCCTTTTCACTCCCCTGGACATCTCCCTTTTCACTCCTCTGGACAGCTCTGGATCTTGTTCCCCTTGATGTCTACAGCACAGCTCTCAATTTGGGATTCTTTTTCCTCAGTACTACCAAGCACACAAAAAAAGAACTTGCTGACCTTTCAGGTGTGCTTTTCGTTGGCACATTTTATTGGGGGAGCACGACAGAAATTAGAGTAGAAACTTCATACCAAGGAAAACACCTTCCTCCTTCCTTGTGCTGGTTTCTCATGCCAATATTTAGATCATTAGGGACCCCTCACAAATCACAGCTAAAATGAAGCTGATTTAAGCCCCAGCTAAAATGCTGCAGGCCTTTTCTCCAGACTTTGAAGTCAACCCTTTAGGATGAATGCTTTTCCACACTTGGGCAATTCTGCAACCACTTCTACTTCTCCCATTCCAGGCAGCACCAAAGCCATCAGCTCTGAATTTTGTCTGAAGCACAGCCCAGCCTATCTGTTGCACCACGGAGCTCAGAACATTTCCCTAGAGTGGTGTTCCCATCAGAGCCCTGCACCTTCCCAACTGATTAGCATCACTGCAGCAGCTCTGCTCAGCCCGTTGCGTGCAGGGCTCAGGCTAATGGCATGTGTCACATTGCACAGCCCTGCTGCTGTGTGCTCACAATCTGCACAAATAAACCTCCCAAAAAGGCCCCCAATCAGCACACTGCTGCAGGGCCAGCCAGGATGGCTTCCAGCCCCACCACTCTGCCAGGGGCTGGAGGAGCAGCAAGGAGATGCTCACGTGAACAGCTCTGGACGAGGCATTTTCTGCTGCTCCTCGAGCCATCCATCACGGGGCTGTTGTGTCAGGACTGCATCAGAGCTGATCCTAGCAGGATTCTGAGCCCTCTGAATTGGCATCATCTCCAATGTGTGCAAATTGCACCCAGGGCAGTGCCAGGGCTGGGATTTTCCTGTTCCAGAGGCGAGGGTGGATGAACACAGAGCACATTTGTAACAGGAGACCTGTAAATACACACCAAAGTGACTCTGCCTTCAGCTGCACCTGCCTCCATGCATCCAAAAAATACCTTGATCTGATGAATCACTCCCAAAAGCCTTGCTGCAAGGGAAAACAATCTTCCAAGAACTTCAGACTCTGACATGAACTCCTAGAAATCACATCTTCAGGAAGTCTCCTTCTGGGGGTGTGGTGAGGGGATGCAGTTTTCACTAGCTCTGCCCCCTAAGCAAGACAGGAATAGTGAGGAACTGTTTTCTTTCTCTATGATCACGTTGCTCCAGCGAGCAAAAAGACCAAAGTATTTGTCATTTTCTTGTTGTTCCTTCCTCGCTCCACATTTGAGTGTTTAAAATTTCAAGTCATCCTTTGTGCAGTGCTTACATCTGTGTCAATATCCTTGCTAATTATTGGTGTTATCCACGTCCAAGCTGAGCCCATTAACCCTACAAGGGGCAGGAGCTCCTCAGGGCTCTGTCAAAGTGATAACACATTTTAGGAAAGGCTGACTAACAGAGAGGATAAACTTGGGGCTTGAGAAAGGCAAATCACAGACTGGTTTGTGGTTGTCTCATTCAAGATACCACAAGACATTTAAACAACTTTAATACGTGGCACGGATGTGCTGAATGTCTGCTTGTGCAGAGTCTGATAATTGAAATGAAGAATAAACAGTGAGTTCTGGATGATACTGTGGGGCCAGTGCAGAATCTTCTGGAACAGGATCAGCTCTGAACCAAAAGTTCACTGCTCAGATGGGTTCAAACAGGTTTGTGATGATCAAAGGGCACTTCAGACAGAAGATATAAAACAATAAAATGAACATATACAGGAGAGCAAGATCTTTCCCATCAACGGAAGCATGGATCTCCGTCAGGAAAAAGAAAAAAAAAATAAGAAAAAAAAATAAAAAAGGAGAGAGACAAAACAGCAGGCTACAAATATATTATCCAGAGGATGGCTGAGTGGTCTTTTTCCTGTTCATTTTCTGACTTGTATTTTGCTTTCCTCTACAGCAACTATTCCCCAAAAGCACCATTTGTTGGGAGGATATGAGGTTTTAAAAGCTGGATTTGACTTTAAAAAGATCAAAACTAGTTAGACATCTTCAGAAGTGTGACACATTTGGATACAGGGGGTTTGTTTTCATGTTTAAATCACAACAGCAGCATCAGTGAACAACAGCAATCCCTGCCTCAGCCCTGAGGGCCTCACCTGGAAAAGGCCAAGGAGTGAACTTTTGTGAAAACAAATCCTGATTTCAGCCCATTTAAAAACGTGCCCCATAAATCAGTCTCCAGGAAGAAGTTGTTCCTGGTGAGAAGCTCAGATCTGTTGGAGAACATTGCTCTGTGGGGGAATCATTTCCCACCTTGGCAGGGCCAGGCTGGCAGAGCTGCTCAGAGCATCTCCCTGCCAGGAGTGATGTGTGCACTCAGAGAAACCAATGGGCTGAGAAAATACCACACTTGGAGAAAAAAATATAACAGCTTTTGTGGATGGAAGCTGTGCAGCAATTTCCCATCAAGTCTTCCCAAAGGAAAAGAGCAAAGTGGAAACCACAGCAGAGATCCCCCAGTGCTTTGATCGGTGCCAGCTGCTGGGTATTGATTTTTAAAGGTGTTTGCCTGGATTTTGGGGGGTTTTTGAGTCACTCTAACAGGGCAGTGAAGGAAATTGCACTGAGGATGTTGCTGCCATTTATTTTGAGGCATTTTGGGACTGCAGCTGGAAGCAGCAGTGAATGGTGCTGGGGGTGGTGATGGTGAGACTGCAGAGAAGGGCAGAGCAGGGGCTCCTTGTGTGCCAGAACAAACTGGGACACACTGGTACCAAGCACTCCAGGCACCTCTGCTCCCTCAGCACGTGTGGGAAATCAGGTCCTTTCTATTTTAAAATAAGGTTTTTGGTGTCCAGCTCCCATGGAGCAGGGACTCCTCGTTCAGCATATACAGAATATCCATGGATTGTTATCACAAATACATGTACTATCCATGAATAGTACAGGTGCTACTGACAAAACAGCTCCTAAATACTTACAAACTGTTCTACAGGGACTTGGAACACATTTTAAAATTGTTATTGGGCTAGCATTCAGCCTTTTGCCTCTTCTCCTTCCTGCATGCCCCAGTTTTCTCTGCAAGAGTAATTCCCAAAGGGTGGTTCTGTACACAGTGAATGCACCTACAGGAACTGTATTTTTCTGGAAGCAAGCCAGGCAGATATCATCCAGAAAGGTAATGTTTGATAATTATTATACAATTGCCACTTTTAGTTCTAGTCTCCTCCAGACTGAAAGCAGTGCTCATCCAACCAGGCAGCAGCAACTCCTGCAGCCAAGCACTGCTCACCAATAGACTTGATTATCAAGAGATCATCAGATGCTCTTTGTGAAGCATTCAGCCCCAAAAAACAGCTGAAATGGAGGCAAAATTCACTCAGTTCTTGGCTGCTGCTGGGTCACCTCTGCCTTTGAGGAAAGGACTCCAGTGACACTCACTGGGACAGATCCAGGAAGCCAAGCATGAGGAAGGGAGAGGAAAATGAAATAGCAATACCTTCCTACCCACAGCCCTGCAGAGGAACTTTCCAGCACCAAGAGGATAAAAAATCAAATCCATAACGAAGCCAGAGTCTGTCAGAAGAGTTCCCTGCCCCTGAGGCTCTCTGTGATCAGGAGCTGCATGGCCCATGCAAATTGGAAGATTCTGCACAGGAGAGAAGAGCCAGGGAGCCTCTTGAGATGCTGGTTGAAACACCCTGAGGCTGGAGGAGGAGCACAATCCAGGTCTCCCACATTATGGATGAGCCAAGAGTTAGATTAGGCCTAAAATAAATTTAAAAAAAAAAATTAGAGCTAGAGAGCTGCTACTCAGTTTTGTCAATTCTACTGAAATCCACCTTGTTCATATCCTCCTCAGATTTAAATGGAAATGTTCATTCGAGAATTTCATTTGAGGGGAATGAATTAAACAGACACTGAGCCCCTTTCTAGGAGAGGAGATGTCCTCAAGGTCCAGGTCTGTCCCTACCTGCCTCAAAGCAAGGTGTCCTCCATAATTCCTCAATAAAATAATGAATGAGAGGGAATTAACTGCTTCTTCAGAGATGTTTTCCTGCCAGAAGGAGCAGTAACTGCATTAACCTCAGAGGAGGCTGATGCTCCTCTGCTGATGGGGAGAGGAAAAGGATGGAAAAGTTGAGCTCCAAACCACCCCTCACCCTCCCAGTGACTGGGCACAGAAAGCAGCAGCAAAGAAGAACAACCTGCTGCCACTGCAGTGCCAGGGCTCCAGAGGCACTCCTTCATTCTCCAGGAAAACAGATTCGTTGAAACTTTGAGTTCTGGTCTATTTATTATTATTATTATTATATATTTATTATTTATTATTCTGGAATTAAGCAAGTTAACTTTCAGCCTGCTGACATTGTGGGGTATCAGTCAGAGCTCCCTGACAAGTTGTGATCCTGCTGGGGATGGGTTGAACCACAAGAACAGCATTTCCAGCACTTCTGGCCCACAGCAGCCTCTGACAGCAGCACCAGGATGTCCTGCACATGGAAAGGTCACCCTAACCCATCACTCATTTTCCTAACCTTTTGCTAGCCAACAAATAAAAATCTTAGGGCCTTATATTCCAACCTTAAACTTTCTCATAACCATTTTAAAACTGTTTTTCAGTAAGAATAATTTTCTTTAAAAACAGGCATTTACTTATTCTTAGACACCAATATCCCACCATGTCACCCACTGGGCAGGACTGCCTCACCACAATGGCTGTTTATTCCAGTTTAGGAAATAATCCCAGCCATTTCTAAGATGCATTTCCTTCCTCTTCTTGTGTGATTCCAATTTTTACACGTAATTCTTCACTTGCTGTGAGGCATCTCTCAGTTTGCTAATAAATGGATAATTTTGTGAACAAATTATTTGTGAATAAATTAGTGAAAAGTTTCCAAAACAGCTCAAATGAGCATGTCACAAGCAAATTTCAGAGCTGACTCTCTCTGGGATAACATCCCTTCAATTCCTGGCTGCAGAAGGTCACTTTTTGTTCTCACTTCTCAGTATTAACTTGCAAAAGAAGCATCTGAGGTAACAAAACTCAAGATCACATCATTTATAACAATGAAATTCCTGGTTTTTCCTCCTTTTCACACCTTCCCCTCATGCATTCTGCAGCCAAACAAACCTTCTCCCATTTCTGGAAGGAGTGAGAAGAGATTGGCTTCTCCAGGCTGAGACACCCAAAATATGTTTCCATTGCTGCTCAAATTTACATTTCCTTGGGGAAGTGATTGGTGAATTAAATGACCTTTGAAAACTAAACAAAAAAAAAAACACCAGACAAAATGCCAAAAAGAATCCAAAATTAAACAACAAAAAACAAGCCCCTGATATAACTCAGTAGTTTGCACAAGACACTGAGCCTCCAGCTCTTGGAATTGAGGGGTTAATTTTTGGTGCCCAAAGCCATTCCCAGCCACACAGCTCTGCCCAGGCAGAACCAGCTGCCCAGAATTCCCTGCCATGGGGGAAATTTGACTGCATTCACTGCCAGTGACAGAAAAGCAGAGCAAAGTGAATTTTCCTTAAGAAAGGCAAGAGCCTGGTTCAGACAAACAGATTTAAACAGCACTGTGATAATTAAATATAAAGCTGCAGATTCTCAGGTGAAGTTTTCTATCCAAGCTCCATTAATTCCATACATTTCTGTCCTTTTACCCAAAAGTAACAACTTTCCCCAAACCAATGCCTCCTGAAAAAGATCAGGGGAGGCAGGAGCTGCTGGTGGAATCCAGTTTCAATTCAGGATTGTTCTGAGTTAAAATCTGAGTGGTTTCAGGTAAAGGATCACCTCATTAAGCTTTAATGCAGAGCTGTTGAAAGCCAGTTATTAGGAAATTATTTCCTGCTGCTTTATTCTCTAGTAAAGTTCAATAATTAGAAATGTTGTAAATCTCCTTTGTCTTAATGCTCTTTTTGTGATGGGGCATAATGACTCTTCTTAAAGAGTGAACCAAGCAAGGGGAATTAAAAACCTTTCCCCAGAACAGGAAGGGGCTGCAGATATTTGAATATATTGGTTTACAACACAGCAGGATTGCCAAGAGAAATATTCCCAAACATCTTCTGGTAAATAAATAATTTGTTCATTTATTCTCTGAAAGACACACACTGTTTAGGATCTGCCTGATATCCAGTGCAGCAGAGATTAAATTCACCAAGTTAAATCCATGTAGCACCCAATAAATTGATATATTTGATCCCTAATTTACATTCTGGATCGAGTTTCTATTTATTTACTTACACATTTCTGCAGTAAAGAGCCTTAATATTGTCTCCTTGACACCACTGTAAATAAATTCCCTGCTGATTTGCATTTTCTATGGCAGTAAATTCTGAAATCTGAGGCTTTGGGGTTTTTAATCCCCTCGCTTGCTCCAAGCTGATGCACTCCAGGTGATCCTGTGTGCTTCACCAGGCAAAGCTGAGCTTGGAAAATGAGGGACATGGATTTTGGCAGGGCCAGAGCCACAGGATTCTTCAGTGGGAGAAGCAGAGCACACATTTCCCTTGCTCTTGCATGACACATAAATATTTCTATTTTGTGCACCTTGATGAATAATCATTCTAATTTTATTTTTTTTTTTAAGTGAGCAGGAGAGCTTGTGCATGAGGAAAGATGTGTTTGGATATTCTAATCAGGCTACCATGGGGGGAAAAAACACAATCTGAAGGAGCAGATCCCCTCCAGGCAATTTTGCAAGTTGAAAAACTCATTGCAATGTCAGTTCTTGAACAGTCAAAGCCTTTCAGTTCAGCATTAATCAGGATATATTTTAATCAAGGAGAAATAAGTAGCCAGGAAATAAATCTGAAAAGGAAGCAATAGCAGTGGATTTACAAGTAAAATTATTTCATGGAAATAAATTAATTTGTGTTGGGTGTCTTTCAGCACCAGCTTGTGGGGGTTTTTTTGGGCTTTTTTCTAAGTAAAGCAGCTTGGTAAATATAGACTGTATATTTTTATATTGCTGCTTCTGATCACTTAACTAATTAAAGTAAGACACGTTACTTTTTATGTGCATAATTAACATGTATCATCTTTATTATCCTCAAGATCGGGGTGAAATTAAACTGAAATGAGATGAAGGAATGCATTGAACTAAAAACCACTTTCAGAAGACACCATGGACACACCATGATGGGATGGTTCAGCTCCTTGGGATGGGAAAAGTCTGTTTTAATGGGAAAAAAAATTCATTTGACATTGTACTTTTGTTAATAAAGATAATTTTCTACTGCACACTGCCATTCAGAACAGAAGATTTAGCAGGAAGGATTCAGAACAACACAAGGTGAACTTTTCATCCTTACCCTGGAGCTGAAGGATGACACATTCCTTGGCCATCCTGGTTTCAGAAAACACAAAAATTCCAGGGTCAGGGCTCTAGAGAGTCTCTGGAATGTGCCAGAATACATCATTTAAATGTTCTGGTCAATACATGCAGCTGTGTGGGGGGAGGGCTGGCAAGTTCACCAAGGTGCCTCTCAAAGTGCTCATTTTAAAAATAGTGTGAAGAAAAACAGCTACAAAAATTACAGTGAAACAGGAAAAGAAGGGAAAACTTTCTGTTGCTAGACAATGCAGGCCATTTGGAATTTGCTTCATACTTTCTATTTAAAAAAATATATAAAGGAAAAAAAAATAGAAGCTTTTAGTGATGAGAATGAAGAAGGGAGAAAGAGAACTCCAGGGAGCAGAAGAAATAAATTTATGACACAAAATAAGTAAGGGGGAAGTGCTTATCTCTTAAATTCTCCAGGTGTCACGTTCAAGCTGCCCACAAGAGAGCCAACCACCATTCCATGGATGGGAAAACAAGCATTGCAACAGAGAGAAAAATAGGAACCAGCTCCCTACAGCCCAGCCATTCTGAGTGTTATTTAAAATAAAAACTCGTTTTTATATGTGATACACACATCAGAGACATTCCTCCATCAGCAGGATCATTCCCTGGCATGTGCATATGAATATTCCCATTTATTCCCTCCTTTTCACAGGTATTGCATTCACAGTTCCCTCTTTCTTAACCCCAGCGTGTCCAAACATGAAAAACACAAACATCTGTTCAAAGCAGCTCCTCTTTATCAGCTCCTTCAAGAATTCTTCCTGATATCTGATTTATCCATGTCCCACATCCTCTTCCTCAGAGGAATAATCACCCTCTGAAGTGGCAAAATCAGCCATCCCTGTGATCACCTTTGGCTCTCAGCTAAGCTGGGTCACAGATACTCCACTTCTATTCCATATAACACACATACATATATTTATTTTCAGAAGTTATTAGAGCTTTGCTAGAGTTGCTTCCTTGCTGTCACAAGTCCAATATTTCATTTATATGCTCAAAATGAAAGAGTAAATTAGGAAGATTAAGCCCTAACCCATAACTCTGAATTCTCTCTAATTATTTCATACACCAGATCACTACAGAAGACCAAAAATATTCTGCTGCATTTTAACATTAGAGGACACATGGCAATTGTTGTTTTGATACATGTGTAAAATAACAGCACCAACACGCAACAGAAGCAATCTTGCTGGTGGGAAGTGTGAAATCCTACAAATGTGGGTGAGTTTACCCAAATAAAAATGGGGGATTTTATGTCTTTCAGTATCTGCAAACACTATACAACCACAATTCTCTCAGTTTATTTTGGTTATAGGCATTATTCAGATACACCATTCATGTCTGCCCAATTTTCAGGAAGATTCAAAGAAAATGAGGGGGCAGGAGATACCAACAGCCAGCGACAGGAAATCCCAAAGCATCACCACTTTGTTTTTCTGTCCCTTAAATCCAAACACCTCCTTTTAAAATTTCTTTAATGCTTATTAAATCATCAGAGTTTTGCTCTCAGCTCACACTGGACCTTGTTGTGGAACAGAGAATTTTATTTCCAGAGAAGAGAGGGGTGGAACAGATAAATGCAAAAGGAGCTACATGCTAATAAAGAGTCTTTGGGATTCAGTAGTGTCTCATTTTTTTCTGACCCAGAAATACTTGAAAAAAATTTTAAAAAAGGAAGGGGAAGAGGAAATAAATTTACTATAAATAAGTAAAAAGCACTGTTAACCAACACTTTCCACATTGCATAATTATATAAAGCAAATACTAATTCTGTCACTGCTTGGAGTAAAATAATGAAGGTTGCCATGAAGTTGTAATAAATGAAGTTATAATGAATGAAGTTCATACAGAAAGAACTGAAACAACCTTTAACCAGAGGAACTGGAAATGCAGTGCTCTGCTAGATATTGAAATATAAATTTCAATATATTCCAGTTCAATTAATTCTTCACTACTGCTGTGTAGATTTGAGGTTCAGTGCCATGTAAGAAATTCTCTCCAATTTCCAAGTAGAAGTAGCAGCTGTGTCAGATTTTAATTTTTTTCCCAGTATCTCCCCAAGTCTCGAGCCTGTCTCAGCTTTCAGCAGGGCTCCATATGGCTCCTGCAACTGCCAAGCAAAATACACTCATCAAACCCACGAGAACTCTGCAGCCAAAATACTGCATCAAAATGATGAGCTTTGGAAAAGGAGGAGTGCCTACAGAGTTTGGTTTGATATGCAGCACCAAAATAAAACCCTACAGAAAGCTTAGCAGGTGCTTAACCTGAAGACAAGAGTGCTGAAATTTATTAAATATCTTCAATCCACTGAAGAAAGAGGAAGGAGGCAAAGCAAGGCTCAGCCTCCTGAGATGATGAAATTTAGATTGGAAAATTCCTAACCCAGGAGCTAAAATCTTTCTTTCTTCCCATTTAAAAGCCATTTATTTACAAAGGTCTCCAGCACCTTCTTTTCCTCTTTTAATTAAATAAAAATCCCATCTGCAGCACAGCCACTAGCCTGGACTCCACGTGCCTTGGAGAAGTCCAGCTCTTTTTTCTGAAAACCTCAAAATCTGCAAGGCACAAAACTGTTAAGGAATCAGCAAACAGAAAAATTCAGCCAGGAGGAAGGTGGAGCTTAAATCCTGAAATTGCAGGAGTGCAGGATGACAAATACAATAGAGATCTCATTTCATGCTGTCTGTGGGACCAGGCACACGACAGAAAATTCTCCCCCTTCCCCATCCTCCTGTGGCACCTGGATCTCCACACCAGGAATTCTTGTCTTTGCCATAAAGGCTGAGTCTTCCTTCAGAACTGGGGACAAACCAAGGCCAGGGAGCAGAGGGAGCAATTAAATCCATCTGGGGAGAGTTTTCCTCCCCCTTTGTGCTGCCTGGGAAAACGCTGCTCGCATTTTAAAGCTGTGAAACACTTGTCCCATTGCAAACGCCTTTTCTTGTGCCAAGTGAACTCTCAAAAATTAGATATCATTGTGGGAAGCGCTGCCTAATGAGCCAGTGGCATTTAGAATATTCAGATTTTTCATTCCTACCATGCAGTTTGCAAGCCCTGAGAGTGCCATGAATAGGCTGTGGGGTGGTCACAAGGACAAAGGACCTGGGCTACAGCTGTTCCTGCAGCTGCCAGAGCCCCACACGCTCAGGGATGGCAGTGATTGAGAGAAAAATTACCCTGCTGCTGTCCTCTGTGCAGCCCCCTTGGCACACACAGTGCCTGGGCTGCTCTGGGGAATTTGTACTGCATTCAGCTCTTCCCAGGATGAGATCTGCCACCTCCCCAGAACGAGTGTATGAGAGAATATTACATATATTTATATCAGAAATAAACACTTGGTGGGGTTTGAACAACACAGCCAATCATGTATCATGAACAACCAAAACAGGGTAAGTTACAACCACTTTAACAGGTAAAGAATTTATTTTGAGCGTGGCAAAACTTTTCTACATTGCTGTAGTTTCACCTTTTAAAGACTTTTGTTATGTTCATAGTATACTTAACACTGAGTATTTGTGCAATATATAATTATATATACATATATAATAATGTAATATCTACATATACATATACCTATACATTTACATACACATTTACATTTACATATACAATAATGTAATATACAATAATATGTAATAATGTATTTTGTAATAGATTCTTACATCGAAACCAGAATTTTAAATATTAGTCAAGATTTCTGATTTTACATATAAAATAATTAGCATTTTGTTCCTACACCACCAATCAAGATCAGGAGCAGACTCAGAGCTCAGCCAAGCTGTGATCAACAGGTAGCAGGTCATGGAAAGTTCAGATCCTCTCAGAATCCTCCCTTCAGGTTTTTCCACGTGCACAGTCACAGAGCCTGCCTTTGGTATTTACACATCACTAGTTTCAGATTATTTTTAACATTAGTAAATCCTCAGGATGCAGCTGGGATGGAAATCCTGGCCAGTGACAACACCTACAGAAATGTTACAATTCAGTGCTGCCATTCTAAGGACTCAGGCTGCTGGTTGGGGATTTTTCAGTCTGTTTTTCTTGACCAAAACTAAGCAAATTGAGATTTTTCTTACTAAAGTTTCTTTTAAAATATTTCTGATTTTTTTCTCTCTCTTTGACGAGACAAATTTTCTCTCTCTTTGATGAGACAAGTAAATTCTGCCCCTTACCAAAAAAAATTTCACCAATCAATTCAAATCCAAGAAAATCCACCAAAACTCCACAACCAAAGAGAAGGATCCATTTTTCCACTAATCACCAAGTCTTTTCTGGCTCAGAGTGAAGCCTGGCGCCTTCATCACCCCCAAAACTGCATCTCCCCAGGTCAGGATACTGGAAAGCTCAAGCCAGGAAGGCAGATGTTCCCAAATCCTCTGGGGAAATGTGCTGCTGGCAGAAGAGTATCAGAGTCATCATGGAAAAAATAGATATTAATGGAAAAATAGAATTATCATGAGCAGCAGATCAGCATAGGGAAAGTTGTCTGATCCTGCCTCTTCTGTTTCTGTAAGTCAAATATATTTGGTATTGCTCTCTTCCCACACCTCATGCTTCCCAAATCCAAAATGCAGTTAGAGCTTAGATACAGAGACAAAAAGAAAAGGAAAGAAAAAAGTCTTTGTGCTACCTGTACCCCAAGGAGGGGACCCGAGCAGGCTGTGACATCCTGACCCTAAAAATGACACTGGAGCAGCATCTAAACAGAATAAAATCCTGTGGACACTTTGATCTGGACAAAAAGCAGCACAGTAGAGTGAGTCCAAAGGATAACATTCCTCTCATCTCCATTAGACACTGCCTAGAACTGCAGAAGAATCTTCCCTTCCTTGCTCTGTAATTGCAGGAATCTTGGAGCATCCTATTGAAACCCCTGCAGAGGTTTCTCTTTGCAGTGTGAACCCAAGGAAACTTTGAATGGAAATGCAAAGGGAGCTGATCTCCCACCAAATAAACAAGGAGACCCCCACAAATCTATGATGTTTTACCAAGTTTTTGAGCTGCAAAGGATCCAGGTGTATGTGGATTAATATCAGAAAGTTTCTAAGAATAATATCTGTCAATCACTTAAATATTTCTTAAATAAAACACAAACCACAAATTCAGTGTCATTATCCTTCATGCTATACCAGATTTTCCTGTCCTTTTGGTGCTCCAAACACCTCTGATTTCAAACACAAATGTTTCCATGGTGTCATAGCTGATAGCAAATAAAGATTTTAACACTCTCCCTTGCTTTTTTTCCGGTTGCCTGCTCCATGTCTCAGGAGCTGTGCAACAGCTGGAGAGGCAAATGGAAGCAGACACATTTACAGTGGATCATGTTCAGCCCCAACGGAGTTTAAAGATAATTTATCTGTCCAAAACCTCCCTGACACTTCTACATTTGAGCAGATTATTGCAAGGAAGGGAAAAAGCCCTGGCATACAGAGAGAGCTCTAAAGGAGCTACGAGTTCACCAAATATTATTCTCTGTGAGAAGAGTGTAGATTTTCATATGTAGACAAATAATTTCCCATTTCAATGGGAGTCAGACTGGCAAATGGGCTGATTTTACTGGAGTCCATATTCCACAGGAAATTGCACCTCAAACCTTTTTCCCCACCAAATCCCAGGCATGGACCTTGCCATGGAAAACTCTTCCCCTCTGTGCTGTGCTCAGGGGTGTGTGGAGGGGTGACCCTGTATTTATAACTACACTGTCTGAGCTTCTGTGTGGTCAAAAGAGGAGTTAGAAATCTTGGAAAAGCACATTTTTCAATGCTTTTACACTACAGCATAGATCCTAAACCTGTTGGAGAGTTTATTTCAAGACAGAAAGGAATTCTGTGCTTGACTAAGATAAGATTAGCCTTAAACTGATTAGAAAGCAGTGAATCAGGATAAAAGATACAACAACAGGGGAATGGTTTTAAACTGAAGAAGGAGAGATTTAGAGGAGATTGGGATGAAATTCCTCCCTGTGAGGGTGGGGAGCCCTGGCACAGGTGCCCAGAGCAGCTGTGGCTGCCCCTGGATCCCTGGCAGTGTCCAAGGCCAGGCTGGACACTGGGGCTGGGAGCAGCCTGGGATGGTGGGAGGTTGTTGGATCTCAGAAATCTGGAGTTTTTGAGCTTTCTGTGCCACCAGGCACAGACCCCCTGGAAAACACTGCTCTGGAGCTGAAACCTTGGAAAAGGCTTGCAAATATAAATAATGAGTTAGAAATCACAAATGTGCAGTGGGTTCGATGTGTGTGTTTTCACTGGCTGATGGGTTTAAATTTGAGATTTTTGTAGTATAGTGGTGGATATGGGACAAGATGGAGAATTTTTGGTGGTGTCTTTCTCTTTGTTCATCTTCTTCCTTTTCTGCCTTCTTCACAGAACTCAGGCAGTGACCTTTGGTTGGTCAAATGTCACCCTAAGGGTCATGAGAATCTATTATTGGGTCAAAAGGATAAATAATGTAGGTGTTAAATTTCTATTGGTTTGTTTAGCTTTAAAAAGCCTTGAAGCAGGCTCAGCTGGGGCCATTTTTCCTACTTCTAGCAAGGAGCTGGAGGTGCTGTTGTAACTTTCTGTAATTCTTTGAGAAGATATAATAAATATCCCAGTCTGAACACAAAAATCATCTCAATCGCCTTTCTGATAATCCTGGCTCAGAGGGAAAACAGACTGGTGACAAACCACCAACAAGTGGTGCAAAGCCCAGCATACACCCCCACAGAAGGTGTCCCTGCCATGGCAGGGGTGGCACTGGATGGGCTTTGAGGTCCCTCCCAAGCCACACCAGTCTGGGATTCTGTGATTCTAAAGAAGAACAAGGCTCTTGGTGCTTTCCCTGGAACCTGCTGGGATCCCACAGCATCCCGTGATGCTAGAGCTGCTCCTGCCCCTGCTCAGCCTCCTGGGGCTGCCCAGGGCAGGATTCCAGGCAGGAATTGCATCCCTGGGAGCCAGACTGGAGGGCTCCCATCTCATCTTTGGAAATAACCCAAATATATCTAGTTACTGGTTTGAGTTAGCAGGTTTTACTGAGAGCAGGGGTAAAAATGGATCCTTTAATCAGAAACTGGCCTGTTGAAGTAACTGTGAATTTCCTGCAAATCTATTCAGCCAGGTGAGTACCTGCTCTCCTCACACTCATCTCTTCCTTCATGTCCAGACTCCTCAAGTTTATCCTGCAAACAAGCCCTGGTCCAGACACAATCCCAGAATTTCATTCTGTCTCCACTGCAATCCACTTTTTCCTTCCTCATTGGTCATTTGCAAATAAATCAAACAAAATGAGTCCCCAAGCAACTGCTGACTTGGCCCAAAGCCAAATAATCCACATAAATTGTGGCTGATGGCAGAGCAGAGCTACAAAGAATGAGGTTTTTCTGAGGTTCTGACATGCTCTTTATACAACAGAATAAGTCCAAAACCTCCGAGAAATGAGGTGTTTGCACAAAATGTAATAGATTGTGGAACTCCTCTGAAGAGATTCAGTTTTAAAAAGCAAAAATAATAACAAAACAAACCTCCAACAAATTTGTGGAAGAAGCCTTTCAAAAGAAGAGACCTCTGGATCCTTTTTACCAAACTCTTGCATTATTCCCTGTTGAAGTGCTAAATTAAACACTCCCTTTGACCCACCCAATTAAACTTGTTCTGAGTTCTACCATAAATTAAACATTCACCATTTAAGCAGGAATAAACAGCTCTATTAACCTATATTTGTTTGCCTCAAATTAATCCTGTCTGACAAACACCACTTGTAACCTCGCCTGACACACGAGGAGTTTCAGTATTTAAAGCACCTGTGCAATTTGAAACATAAATATTCATTGTGGCAAAATTAATGTGCACTAATTATCAACCTGCTTTTCCTAGCAAGAGGCAGGATGGCAAAGGGGGCACTGAGATTTGTGTTTTCCACAGTGCTGAGCTGCCTGCAACCAGCACTTACATAAAATGTGAATTTTCAACAGTGTCCAACATTTTTTTCAACATCCAACCCACTGAAATTCAGAGCCCAAGAGTTTTCTAAGCACTGTTGGGATAATAATAACAAACAGAGCAAAGAAATTTAGCTGCGGTTTAATGCAATATTATATTTTCCTGCTCTTCAGATTTCAGAAAGCCACAGACCCAAAGGAAGATGTGTCATGAAAAGAGGGAACCAGTTTTATTTCCTCACAAATACTTCATTTTTTTAGTCAAACATTGCCATCCAGTGGCAGGAAGAGCAGAGGTGGCACTGCCAGCTAACAAATCCTGTCTCATTTTCCAGTGCCACCTGGCCTAAAATGACACAGGCAAATAAAGCTGTTCATTTTTCTTTCCTGCTGCCACATTCAGTTCTAATTTCACATTAGACAGCAGAAGGATTGTGTAGGTTAAAAATCTCCTCTCTACAAGCACATCAGAGTAAATGCTGAGATTTGAAAAGCATTTCTTAGATTTTCCTTGATGTTTAAGCTCAGCTGGGACTTTTCTGATCCTTCCCTGGTGCTTGAGGCAGCTCAGAGTCTGTCCCAGCTCCCACCCCAGGCTGGAAATGTGAACTGAACCCTTCTTTTCTTTCTTCTGCATCAGATTCCATCAGATTCCATCAGTTTCCATCAGATTCCATCATACTCCATCAGTTTTCATCAGATTCCACCAGATTCCATCAGATTCCATCAGATTCCACTACATTCCATCACAGTCCATCAGATTCCATCAGATTCCATCAGATTCTATCATACTTCATCAGTTTTCATCAGATTCCACCAGATTCCAGGATCCACCCCCTCCCCAGCCCACCCTGCACTTTACTCTGGTCATAAGCAAGCCTAGCTCAGCTCTTTCCCCCTACAGAAAACCTTCCCCCAGAACATTTAACCAGCCACTAATTAAAGGGCTGCTGCAAATTAAATAACTCCTTTAAAATTAAAAAAAAATAAATAAATAGGAGGAAAAAGCTAAGCAAGGATACCCATTCTTCTTAGCATACAGAGTCGTGTCCTGGTGGGATGTTTTCAGGGGAAAAATTCAGGAGATGAGATTCTAATTAGAAACTGGGGGGGAAAAAATTAAAAATCCATATGCTTTCAAATTCCCAGAAGTTCTGCAAGTTGCTAACCTTTTAGCAGAATCCTCTAATTATGCTTGTTACCATTGTTGAGAAAAGATCCCAGGGACAGAATTTGCATGGAATCTCTGGCAGGGCCCCGGCCCTGCCTGCTGCTCAGGAACATTCTCAGACACGTTCTGGGCTCCCAGTTTGGCTGGAGAGGCACCAAATCTCTCATTTTGACTTAATTTTTACAGAACAGCTTCTGGAGCAGCAACACCCACTCTTTCAGCTCAATGATTTAAGTTTCACTCATCTTTCCTCACTTAACAATTTGAACATGGCTCAGAATCCTTGAAATTGTTCACTGCACGTTCATTAAAGTTCTCCATTACTCCCATACAATTAATCATTCCCATATTCCAAATTCCCATCCATTATTCCCATCTGAGCAGCTGCAGATGCTGATTTTCCTAAGCAGGATAAGAATTAAATTTCTTCCACATCACAATAAATTTCCTGGGGCATTTTGCTGCTAAAAGAAGTGGTGGTTGGATTTCCTGAGAAGGAATATTTTAGCCAAGAGAAAGGATAGGAAGTGGTCAGTTGAAGCAGTAGGGTTTTTGGCAGTTTGTTTTTATTTGTTATGAAAAAAATATTAATTTCACATCCTAACACAGAGGGATTTTTGCCTAGTTATTTTAGTTCACACACAGGAAAAAAAATAAAAAGAGTTGCTACAAATTGAACTGGAATTCCACCTGTAGCACAAATTCTGAATTATCAGCTGTCTTCAGCCACAGCATGGAACCCTTGCTTGACAACAATTTATCAAAATACACGAAGACTTCCTCCAAAAAACAAGATTTAAAATACACATTCAAGGGGCAAACACAGTGGAAAGTGAGTTTACACGTCAAAATGGAAATTTTTTCCTCAGCAGAGTGCTGGCAGAGGTGGATGCTGTGCTGGAAAACCTTTCACAGGGTGCAGAACCTCGAGTGAACAAAAGATTTAACACAGACACACACACAGAGAAAAATGCAGAATATAACTCTCCTCTGGGAGAGGGCAAAGGGAGGGAAGGAATAAAGGAGGAAGGAATAAATACTTGAACTGCACTTTACTGAGTGCTGCTAAAAATCTCCATTTCTTCCACTGCAGCCTCAAAATCTTGAGATCTCCACGAGTTTCCCAAAGCTCCTCAGTTCCTCTGAGCAGAGTGCAGGATGTGCATGGCATGGGTGCAGCTTTGGAAAAAGGTGAAAGAAATTTGGGAAGCTGCAGGGCAGGTTTAACCCAGCCCATGGGTGGCCTAAGAGACAATATCAAATCACACAGAGAATTTTATTTGGTTTACATTTGGTTTATTTGGTTCACAGAGAACATTTTATTTTATTTTACTTTATTTTATTTTATTTTATTTTATTTTATTTTATTTTATTTTATTTTATTTTATTTTATTTTATTCACACTTTCAGCCCCAGAAGCTGGTATAGGCAGCTTAAAAGTACCTTTTTCTAGAAGGCTGGGTTGGTTCTTATTTATTTTTGTTGTTGTTTTCATCTGGGGTTTTTGCCAGCAGAGGCTGCTCTTATGTTTTAGTTCAGAAAACATCAACCAGTCCCATAAACACAAAAATCCAGGGAATCAAGGCTTGTGGAAATTGCTCATTCTAATGAAATCAGGAACACTTGAAACTAAGAAAACAAACACATAGTTTACTCTAAATCATACCCCAGTCATTTATCCTCCAATGCTTCTCAGCAAAAGTTTAATTTTATTTCTTAAAGCAATTTAATTAGATTTCTTAAGTTTAAAGTTAATTTCTATTTATTTCCTTCAGGCCAAAGAATTTAAAAGTTGCAACTTCCTTCAGCAAATACATTTATTTCAGCGGTATTTATCAGCTTTTCTACAATATTTATTGCTGAGGTATTTATGTACCTCAGGAGAAAGAGAGATTTATTTGCTCAACTGTGCAGCATGGAGAAAATTGTTATCCATCTTTTGGGGAAAGTGTGGAAAACTTGGCTGGGAAAAGATGCCCAGCTCTCCAGATCTCACTCACTGCTTGCCCTTTGTTTTAGGTTTGAGGATCTGAAGCATTTATCAGAGACTTGTAAGGAATATCACTTCTATTGCAACAGCTCTCATTCTTTTGGAAACAATTCAAAAATCCCTGACCAGCCCAGGAGTTTACACTGACCCCAGGACTGCACAATCAGCATGACCCAGGAATATGGCAAGATAATAAATGCAGCAAAGACAAGGCATGGAAAGGAAATGAAGAAATAAAGGCAGTGTTTTAAACCATGATTCCATTTTTCATTAGAGCCAAATACACCCAACAGTCACATTTATAATTTAGCACTGCCTGCCTGCAGTGCAACACTCCAGGGTTCTTGGTTTGGCTGAGCCAAAGTCCACTGATTTAAAAAAACAATTTCTTCCCCTCATGTTTTGATCAGCACTAAAATTGGGCAATGATGTGGTCAGCTGTGGTTGGGATTTCAAAAATCCAGAATGTGCTCAGACACAGCAACATCCAAGCTAAGCTGGAATCCCTGTGACTACACTTTTAAGAGAATTTCCATTTAGCTTTTCCTTTCAGAATCTCCAGACAGGCTGGGAGAGCTGGGGCTGAGAAGAGGAGGAGAGGAGAAGGCTCCAGGGAGAGCTCAGAGCCACTTCCAGGGCATAAAGGGGCTCCAGGAGAGCTGGAGAGGGACTGGGGACAAGGGATGGAGGGACAGGACACAGGGAATGGCTTCCACTGCCAGAGGGCAGGGCTGGATGGGATCTTGGGCAGGAATTCCTGGCTGGGCTGGAATTCCCAGATTTGCTGTGGCTGCCCCTGGATCCCTGGCGGTGCCCAAGGCCAGGTTGGACATTGGGCTTGGAGCAGCCTGGGACAGGGGAAGGTGTCCCTGCCATGGCAGGAGTGAGTTTTAATGTCCCTCCCAACTCAAACCAGTCTGTGATCCTGTGGTTCATTTACAAACCCCTCAAAGATCAGTGAACCTGAGTTTATTTGCCTTTTTTCCACTGCTGACAGCCCCAGCAAAGCACTCTCAGTCCAGCAAACACAAGGGAAATGAAGCACAAGAGGCTGACAAGAAATGCAGGGACACTTGTTAGCACAAGACATTTCTACCATTTTCTTGTTTTCTTTCTGGGATCTATCTGGCTTCTCTATTCCCATTAAAACTCTTCCAATGTGTGCACTGATCCTCCAGATCAGGGGAGGGAACCAGCAGCAGAAGCATCACATCCTCCAGCCTGGAAATGATCCCAGCAGGAGCTGTCTCTGCTCCTCAGACACATCTGGTTCTGCCCTGCAGGCTGCTCCTGCTGCTCCTCAGCCCCACAAACCCCACCCTTGCTTCCCCCTGGAACATTTCCAGTGCCTGCTCACCTGCTCACCGGGGGCATGAATTGTTGGGAAGAAAAAACCCATTTTTTCTGCATTTTGTAGCAAAGACCTCATTAAAATTGCAATGGGTACTGGCTTAGTCTCCTTAGTGAGGAAAGTAAAGAATATTAAAATTGCAGTGGGTACTGGCTGAGTCTGCAGCAATTATTCAGGAGAGTAAAGGATATTCCTTTGGGTGAGTCCCCCATCCTGTGCAGAGAGGAACAGGAATTCATGGACACACAACAGCACTGAAATGCTTCAGATTGCTCTCCTATTCTTAAAACCTATTACAGAGGGGGAAAAAAAAACCCAAAATACACTTCAGAAAACTGTCAATGCTTATAAAATAAAACTTATAAAAGCCACATGTTGAGGCCATTCCTTAGCATCCAAAGATTATATAATGTATTGATAATTATCATTCTGAGCACACAGGGAAGGCAGAATGTGCTTGGAAAACTTGAACAGAAAGGCATTAAAATTGGGAAAGAGGTGTGGGAAAAGAAAGGAGGAGGTGCCCAGGACTTAGATCATAAATCATAAGATACATTTTTATTTTAAAGGCATCAAATGAGCAGTACAAAATTCACTTTTAGTGAGCAGCTGCAGGTTATCAATGCCAGCACACAAGGTGAGAAAGGCCTGAGGATAATCAGGGGACTGAAGAACATGTCAAAGATAAAATAAGAGTCAGAGCCACCTCAGGGACCTTTCCAGAAAGGGTGAGGGGCACCAAGAGCAAGGTGCAGCCAAGGAAATTTGAACTGCACATAAGGAATAATATTCCTCCTACTGGTACTGATCAACCACTGCCAGAGACACAGTGGAATTGTGTCATTCAAATTTCACTGGTTAAGATTCCAATCCAATTTCAATATCAGATCCGAATTTTCCATCTGGAGTAAGGGATTGGAGCAGAAAACGGCCAAAGAAGATCCCCTTCACCTTTCAGGGTTATACAAATGTGAAATATTTACCTTTCCCATTCCCTCTGGGAACTCAAGGCTGGGAGTTCCCATCCTCCAGCAGAGCTGTGGGTGCCAAACTACTGAAAAATCCTGGGCAGTTCAGAGACAAATCCAAACCAGAGGGCTCTTTCAGAAGGAAAAGGGAATGGCTTCTTTGTCAGAGTGATTGAATATTGTGTTACCCTTAATGAATTGTATTTTGGCTGATTAATGCACTGCCTGATCTTTGTGTACAAGCAAGAGGCAAATCAGAAGCTGTCAGGAAGAAACCAGGGAATGTGGCAGGCACTGTTCAGGCTTCTGGCACATGAGAAGGAAGCTGAGAGATTATGGGATAAACATCCAGCCAAATGTTTAAGGCAAAATTATTAGAAGTTACACAGGAAGTTAGGTAGCAGGATAATTATCAATGTACCATTCAAACAACACTTCAGGGCTTGAAACATGGGGTTTGGGATTGGAAAATGGGAGTTTAAATAGTAACATTGTCTTGATATTAAAGGAAAATTCAGTTATTTTCTAAAGTAGATGGAAGAAACATATCTTCTGCTTGTTCCTCTATCACGAGAGGCATATTACAGAGCTGGGAAGAGCATTTCCAGTTTAAAACAAACAAATAAACCTAAAAAGAAGGAAATAAAGCCTCCCCTCCAAAAAAAGAAACAAACCCAACAAAACCCCCCAGTTCCCAGTATTCTTACAATTGTTACAATCACGTATAAAATGCATACAGAAAATGTCTTTTTTTGTTTCAACAAACCAAATTCATGGGAAAAGTTAAAAGTTAAATGAGGGGCCAGAGAAAGGCAATTCAAATGGCCCTGATTTTCTGTAGGTGGCAGGAGCCTGTATTTGTAATAAATAGTCCTGGGAAGATTCAAGACAGTTGGGCAGTCCAGAGGAGAAAAATAAAAGTGTTTGTGCATCTCAGAAATACAAAGAGAGAACAAATGGGCTGTTTAGTGAGGAAGCAGCAGCAGAATCTGTGTGGAGAGGGGCAGAACGTCCCCACAGCAGCCATGACAAAGAGCAGGGCTGGCAACGGGCTGAGCTGCTGGAAGGGAAACTCTCCAGGGCTCAGGAAATACTGAATTGATTTTTAAAGGATTTTTAGGTTTTCTTAAAGCTTTCACCTACAAGATCTTGCATGCAAGGATGGCAGGTTCTGATTATTGACCTGTCCCTTTTCAGAGTCTGGGAGGAGTTTACAGTAGGAATTTTTGTGTCAGTCCAGCAAGAGGTGAAGAAACTTGGAATTCCCAGCCCTGCTGTCTGCACACACCAGATCCTCCATCCCCTGTGTCCTGGGTTGGATCCTCAACCTCTCCATCCACAGTCATTTAGCATTAAAAAATTGCACAGGCAGCAGCCAGAGCAGTTCTGAAGCCAGAAGAGCTTTCAAAACAATTTCTTATCAATTTCTGAATTGCCTTTTGAAGTCTGGAGAAGCTTTCCTCGCAGAACTGCCAGAATTAATTCTGAAATTACTATCTCACAGTGTCTTACTGTCATTTGAAATAATACACAATATTTAAACCATCTGAAGGAGAATTTTTTTCAGTGCTTCAAGAAATCCTTCAGAATTGCTGTTGTGTTGATGCTTCCTCAGAGCAACAGAGGTTCATTATCAGTTACCAGGAACACAGGAAAACACAGTTAAACAAGAAAAAGAGGGTAAGTAGCTACAATAAGCAAAGGTCATGATCTCAATTCTATTTTTCCCCAGAATGTTTCCTAGGAAAAACCAGAAGGAAACTAGAATTTTTCACTTTTAGCAATTAACTCTAGCTCTTAGTGATTTTCCACATCATCATCCACGTTCTTCCATTATCATTCCTGCTGAGTATCACCATGAAAATATTGCTTTTAACTGTAAACTCTCCCAGATGAACCATCCCATCCATGCAGAAAACCACAGCAGCAGAACCTGCACTCATCATTCCACGTACTGGAAGGAGTTTTGGAGGTGATGGACTTTTTTTACTTCCAGAAAGGGACACCAGGAAAATGCCCCCTCTGCAGCAGGTTAGGAAGAAAGGATGGGGAAGCAAACACAGCAAGGGGAAAATGTATCCATGTATTTATGTTTTTTATCCCCCTTAACTTCCCAACAATAAGAAACAAAGATATGATTCCTCACCTAAACCCTGAAGGATTTTTAAATCCCCTTCTTTTTCCTCACACACTTATTTTAACACATATTTTCACCTCAGAGCCATGCTTTCAATACTTGTATATATACAGATGTATTTAAAGCAAGACTCTGCTTTGATAAAGACAGGACATGGTGAAAAAGAGAATTCTTCTCCCTACCTGCAGTGCTTCTGCCTGGGTTTAGGAAGTTATGATTTCCTCTAACAACCTGATTATGAGGCTCTAACTTGTAAAGTATTAAATCAAACCCATCCTTTGCAACTTCTCCATAAATTCACCATTCTGTTCTCAGTGACTGCAGTCAGCACAAGCATCAAACATTTCAATTTTTATCTACAAAAACCATGCCTGGCTGGTGTAGCTCTGTCAACAAGACATTTTCTGCCACAGTTTCTCTGGGAGTCTGTAAAAAGTGATGAGAATATTGTTTACATTTTCAGCTGATAACTTATACAGACATATGCTGTTCAAGCTTCCTCATGGATCTTTCCAGGGATTTTTTGGAGATATCTAATTAGTGATGGGAGCTGGAGGTGACAAAAGCACTGAAAGATGGACATTCACAGTCCCCCATCTCAGCAGCAAAGTGTAAAGCAAATAATGTACATTTTCTTGACTGTTGTTTTTCCTCATCTCCCCTCTCCACAGATGTCCACATCCCTGGAATTCCTTTGTTGTCCCAGAACCATTGTCCCGAAGGCTTTCCCAAAAGCCACCCTGCCACGACTCCTTCACCTGTGCACAATTAAATCCCACCATTAAATCCATTTAAAGCTTTGTTAACCCCTCACTGGCAAAGGCTGCACACAAATGCAATGCAACAAAGCACAAATAATCCAACTCACCTCCATCCAACCTTCCTGTGGCACACAAATGCAATGTAACAAAGCACAAATAATCCAACTCACCTCCATCCATCCTTCCTGTGGCACACAAATGCAATGCAACAAAGCACAAATAATCCAACTCACCTCCATCCAACCTTCCTGTGGCACACAAATGCAATGTAACAAAGCACAAATAATCCAACTCACCTCCATCCTATGGTATCCTGGTGGCTCAGAATCCAAAGTGGCTCTGGTTTGGAACCCAAGTGAGCTGAAAATCAGCCCCAGAGGAGCTCAGATCTGTTTTTCTGAGTTCATGCCCTGCCTGTGAGCCCAGTGAGGACACAGCTCCAAGGGTGACCCGAGGGTGACCCGAGGGACAGCAGGGTCCTGGCACACACACACAGAGGTGAATGCTCCCTGAGTGCCAAGGGATGAGCTTTTATCAATGTCCCAGCTCCTCACGCGCCTTTCCTGACACTCACTGATCCCAAAGGCCGTGCCTGGAGTTCCATTTCCTCCTTTTTCTCACCTCCTTCACCCCTAGAAATTGTCCCCCTGGCAGGGACAGCAGGATGCTCTCTCACAGGACTGGCTGCTCTTTGCAGTGGCAGTGAGAGGTGAAACTTCCAGTGACAAATCAACAGGAACAGAGGGGAAAGTCAGTGTTTTCAGTGTTTAAAAGGTACTTCTACATCTCTTTTCCTTTTTTTTTCAATGAAACATCACTGAGAAGATACTCCTCTGTGTAAAAAGTATCAGCCAGGTTTTCAATTAAGAGAATCCCAGCACGTGCTTTTGTGCTTTTGTGTTTTCCTTTTTGTGAGCATTAGCAGGGAAGACTTCAAAGTTCTTTCTCCAATAGCTTTCCTCCAGGGTTGAATTGCTGTGCAAACTTGGAGGAAATGGGCTAAAATCTGTGAATATCAGTCCCTTCCAGGATGAAATCCATGCTCTCTCTGGACATGAGGCCAGACTTTTCCTTCACCTGCTTGCTGCTCCAACACGGACACTCCCTGTACTTAGCTTTTCATCCCCAGCTTATTGCAGGGACAAATTCTGGGGGGAAAAAAAGAATTCAGGGCAGCCACAGCTCTGTGCACAGGGGCTGGCCCTTCACTTCTGCCAATCTGCACCAAACAGACCCCAGAAAAACCAGGCAAAGGCATTCCTTAGAAGCAGCATTCCAATATTCCAACAGAAACACACAGGTTTCTAATTGCAACCCTTCCCCAAGACTGCAAGGTTACAGCATGAGATGCCTTCCAGTTCTGCAGGTTTTAGAGATATCCTTTGTTTGACTCAAAGCACCAGTGGCAAACCACATTTCTGGGCTTGTTGATATTGCTCACAGTCCATTAATTCCTTTCACAACCAACACTTTGGGGTTTTTGCCTTAAAAACCAAACAGACCTGGGCTGTTTCTTCTTCTAAACTCCAAATGAAGTCTTCAGCCACTCTTTCTTTTGGATTTGTCTCCTCATTGTAGCTGGTAGTTACAGAGACTAATAATAATAATACATTATTCTATTTCTATTTCTTGATGCTTCCTGTAGTTTTCTTTCTTTCCATTCCCTCTGTTTTCTCAGAATTCATCCTTCCTCTCATGTCTTCATCATTATTATGTGAAGGAAAATGGAGAAAGTGATAAATTAGGTTCACTTAGAAAAAAAAAAAAAGCTGAAAGCTCCTTCTTTGCATCCAAAAGTAGCCGAAAATGACCAATTTTAAGGACACAAACAGGACTGCAGGTAAACCATGGCCACCATCTCTTGAGAAGCTGTGGATTTTTGCAAATCCTGGGGTAACCCTGGGACAGGATTTGTGTTGCACTGGGCTTGGTTCCCATTAAAAGTGGGAGCAGCAGCAAAACTGCTTCCATGCAGTCCTGACCAGGATTGTGACTTTATTTACGCTTTTCCTGATTATTTCCACAACATACATCCACTTACACAGATATATTTGATATATTTATTGTGAAAATCTTTCAAACAAGTAATTTGCTTCTGTAAATTTTACATCATCTCAGTCTGCACAGAGCATTACCAAAGAATTCCTTCTCATGGAGAAAGGGAAAAACCCTCCTGTAAAACAAAGATGTTGCCTCTGTTCCAAGAAAGCAGCTAAATGGGAATTATATACCTGATTTAATTCTATTGTAAGAGATTCACCTGAGGTATTTCTTGCCTATAATTAAAAAATCTGAGTATTTGCTGGTGATGACATATTGCAATTGTGATTATAATTATAATTTCCTGTATTACCTAGGAAATAAAAAATTCTTTTTAAAGAAGAAATGAGAGCAGCACCCTGTGGAGCAGTTTGCTGCACTAAGGTGCTTCATAAACACCCGATGGAATTAGTGACTGTTCAAAGCCATTCCAGTGCACTCCTAGATAAATGAGATTAATTAGCTGCCTAAATATGTGCAGATAAATATGTTTTCACCTTTCCTGTGACCCACTAGAATTAAGAGATCACTTCTTGTCAAAGGACCACAAGGATTTCTCTGGGGGCAAAGCCAGGGCTCCTTTGTTTCCTGCTCCTGTTCTGATTCCCAGCCACAGCCTGGAGTGCCCAGGAAGAAAATGGGACTGGAGAGCTCTCAGGAAGGAAAGATCTGTGGATAATGTGGGAGGAAAGCCCTGTGGCTACAACAGTGAGGTGATTTATCCCTGCTGATTTACTGGGGAGAACAAGGACAATGCTCATAAACAACTGTCTTAGTTTGTAAATATTGTGGATTTAGAGCAGTAGCTGCAGAGTGGAATGATGAAATGATGATCCATGAGAGGCTGAGCTGATGCCTTTGGGGCTACCCAAAGACAGAATTAAGGCAATAAAAGCTGTTCTATTTATTGAAGGTACATTTTGGGCAGATGAAGCCCCCCAGGGACTGCACCCAAAAACGGACAATGGGTCTTGAGTTTTCACACCTGGACCTGGGAAAGGGGCTCAGCCTGGAGAAAAGGGGATCAGGGGGAATTTCTGCCTCTGCACAACTCCCTGACAGGAGGGGACAGCCAGGGGGGATTTGGGATCTGCTCCCAGGGAACAGGGACAGGAGGAGAGGGAACAGCCTCCGGCTGGGCCAGGTGGGACAGCAGCAGGAATTTCCCCGTGGAAAGGGTGCTCAGGGCTTGGAACTGCCCAGGGAGGTTCGGAGTGCCCATCCCTGCAGTGTCCAAGGAATTCCTGGATGTGGCACTCAGAGCTCTGGGCTGGGGACAAGGTGGGGACTGGGCACAGCTGGGACTCGACCTTGGAGCTCTTTTCCAATTTTATGGTTTTATGTGGAGAAAAGCAGCTTTGGGGACATATCATCCTTCATTACTGAGCACTTCCTAAACTCTGAGAGCACAGAACAATGGAATTTAAATTTCCAATGTCACCACAGCCACTGCTGCTCTCAGCTCACCTGTGACAAAAAAGGGTCCTGGAGTAAAGTCCATGTTCAAACACTTTCTCTGTGAAGAAACAAAATGCCCTCAGTTTCTCTCCTCTACAGGGCTGCTAAGTTGATATTACCCCTTCAATTCAAACAGCACTTTACAACACAAAACATTTACACAGAACTGCAGGCAGCACACACTGGGACCAGGCTTCACATGGAGGCAGAAGAGCTGAGGAATATTTGATTTTGCTCCCCATACCCTGTGGTATACATTAAATGTAATAATGTTCAAGTGCATACCTGTGAGCAGTGGACAAATAGTTTATTTAGTAGCTTTTTTTCCCCTTGGGATCATTTTCTACTTTGTTTCAGTTTACTATATATATATTGTTAAAAGTACATATTATATTTTTGGCTTTTCACAAATATTAGAATGAATGCTATATGTAGAATGTTGGAAAACTTTGCTGCCTGAATATAGTTTCTTTTAGTTCTGTTATTAACAAAACTTAGAAATAATAGTGTGATAAATATATTTTTCTTGGACTCTAACATGGTGATGTAAAAAGCTTTTGTTCATGTAACTAATTCAGAGAGTGGTAAAAAAATAATCAGGAAAATTTTCACTTTTTTGGATTATCCTATCTGGATGAAGATAACCAGAACTCCAGGGAAGGAATTTATTGATCGGGGAGTAGGCAACAGGGTGGAACCACAAAAAGAAGTTGATTTACAGGTGGGGGGGATGATTTTGAGACATGCATGAAGGTCCATGAATATGTAACAGGTTGATGCATTTAACAAAGCATTTTCTGAGTTAGTGTGTGCTCCTGGCTGAATGTCAAGCACCCAGCAGTAAGAACTTTTTCCTTTATTGTCTTTGTCTCCTATTTGTCTTTTTTTAATAAACCTTTTAAAATTTACCAGGAAAGTGAACCTCGTTTTTCACATATATATAATTGTTTCTAGGCCAAGCTTAGGTTTGTTAACTTAATTCCTTGCACTTCAGAGCACTCTGTTTTCAGAATGCTTTCCACTACTAAAATTCTGCTAAACTTTGCCTCAAAACAAATTTCTGTGAGGACAATAACATTGATGTTAGCTTCATGAACAGAGAAATAACAAAACATCAGATAAATACACAGAGAGAGGCAAAGGAAGGGGAGGAAAGGAATGCTGAGTTCCAGCAATCCCTTTCTGAGCTCAGCTCAAGCTGCTCTAGAAAAGTTTTCACCTTGAATTCCCCTTCCAGTTCCACCCTAGAGCTGCAAGAATAAGTGCACAGATGAGACCAACTTTTTTTTGAAGCAAAATAATAAACAGAAAATGCAGTAGAAGATGGCTAAAATGTCTGAAGAGGCACTTAATCTTCCACTGAAAGCCCTTCTGTCTCCCTGAATCCATCTTGCAATTATTAAGGACCCTTTTTAAAGCTCAGAAATATTTATTTTATTTTATAGGTTTTATGGCCAGGATATGGTTTTTAAGTAGACTTTTAAATCCAGGGCAGGGCAATGAATTCCCCAAACACCACACCTTGTGCACAAAACAGCTGTAAAACACTGCAAGTTTCTGGTGTTATTTTTTACATTTTTCAAGAGTGTAAAGCATTTCTTAATGCACTTTTTTCCCCTCCCAAGTGCAATCCAAGATGTTTACCACAGATCCTCCTGGGTGGCCTGATTGCTCTTCCTCATAGCACAGAAAAAGAAAATCAGCCTGATTCATGAGGAGAACAATTCCCAGATATATCAAGACACATGGATGCTACCTTATATTATCCTATATTCTTATATTATCCTGAAGTTAATCTATGGATTTTACTGGAAAGAGCCCTAAATCAGCCAGAAAAGTGAATTTATGCCTGTAGCACAAGGATCTGTGAAAAAAATTTCTACCCCTTTTCTACATTTTCTACATTTCTCCACTTCAAGAACTTTATAAGAACGAGCAAGGATGTTAAATGAAATCTGTCACTAGATTTTTGGTGTCATCTTTGGTCAAATTCCCCACAGCTGAACTCAGATCATTTGGATACAAAGCACTTGGAAGTATTTTAGCATTTATCACCTTTCAGCCCTGAAAGGTTTATGAGGAGCAGCCACGAGCAGAATTTCATTGATGGGAAGAGACTTTTCCCAAAGACAATACTTGCAAAAGGAATATGCAAAATGCTGTCCAAACCAAGCCTGGAAAGGACTCATACTCATTCTAAGAGCTGCAAAAACAAAAGAGGAAAAAATCTCTCCCTCCAAAAGTTCCAAAATAACCTCAATGCTGAGAACAGCTGAAACTCACACTTTCCTCTGAAGTTTAATTCTGTTGAAAAGAGATTTTGGAATTTTTATCAGCTTTTCCTTCAGTATTCCTTTATACTTTTTCTGTAAAGGATATGTAAGCTGAAAATAAAGGTATTTTCCAACTGCATGTCCTCCAAAGTGCTGATGGAGCTGATGCCAACCTGCACTGAGGTTCTTGAGATGATTTTTGTGCCACCACCATCCTCAAGAAGCATTAATGAAACATTTCAAACACCTTGGTTTGTTTTCCTCTCCCCTTCAAGCATTTGCAAGACACAAATGTGTGATCAGAGAATCATTTAGGTTGGAAAAGACCTCGAAGAGCATCAGTCACAGCCAGGAGTGCCAAGCCCACCACTAAATCATGGCCCTGAGTGGCACCTGCTGCTGCCTTTTAAATGGCACAAACACATTCACTGCTCTGTCACCAACAGCCTAATGGAAAATTAAAAGACAAATATTTCCTTCTGGCTGCCAGACTTCTTCCTCTTGCTTATTCAGAGCCAAGGAATAATTAGGGGAGAAAAGAATTTTAAAGGGGGGAAATAATCAGAGTGGTTGAAAGTTCAGAGCCTGCACTTATGAAACTACAGAAATCTGACATAATCCAGAGTGCTTCCTTTTAATCAATCCTCTTGCAGCTACAGCACCTTTCCCCACAAGTGATCATATTCAGAGGTTGTTTACAATAATTTTCCTCATAAAAATTGTTGGCTTGGTTAGGAAGGCATCTTGGCTTTAACCTTCATTCTTAGTGTGGACAGGTTTCACTTTCTCCCTCAAAATAGCTCCAAGTTTTTGAAATCAAATCCAGTATTAAAAGAAAATAATAAAGTTTTGGTAAGTCCAGTTAAATCTGAGCACTTTTGCAGATCTTAGGTTGAATCAAGTCACATTTTACAAATATTAAAATACTCGTCAATTTGCAAACAAATCCAATATTTTCTGTGTTACAAGGACAAGGATCTTCTGCTCTTTCCTCTGTCAGATATAAGAACTACATGTAAACTAATTTATTGGAAAGGCAGCCTAATTTTAGCTGATCACATCATAAAGACTTGGTTTATGGAAAATGTCTAATGAGAAAAAAAAAATTCCCAGCACTAAGAACCTGTCACAACAACACTCATCCACCAAGCAAAGAAAACTGCACTCAGACTCACAGTAATATTTTTAGAATAATATTCTCTCCACTTTTCAGATAAATTAAAACCAGCTAAGGTTTCAATTCCTGTAAGTGAGGCAATTTCAGTGCATTTCCTACTTTGAAATTCACTCACCTCTCAGACAACAAATGTAGATCTGGATAGCAATTAGTCACTTTGAAGGTCATTAAGATACCTCATCTGTGCCATGTTCCCATAGCAGTTTCTTTCTACAACATCTGCTAACTTTAGAGAAAACCTGTTTTGCAAGATACTGAGTGGTTTGGGTAGGAAGGGACTTTAAACCTCACCCAGTGCCACCCCTGCCATGGCAGGGACACCTTCCACTGTCCCAGGCTGCTCCAAGCCCCAATGTCCAGCCTGGCCTTGGACACTGCCAGGGATCCAGGGACAGCCACAGCTGCTCTGGGCACCCTGTGCCAGGGCCTGCCCACCCTGCCAGGGAGCAATTCCATCCCAATAGCACATCTAACTTACTTCAGAAGAGTAAAAAGCACACAAAAATTACCCAGAGTCAGGAAGAAAAAGAACGCATTAATAATATCAAATCCAAACAAGAAATACAGGATAGTCACAGGCAGGTGGAATGCAAATAATCCAGCTGGCACATGTACAGCTATAAAGGGCACCCTGGAGGAAATTATTGCCCAGAACCTAACTCTTTTACAGCTTCTCTTTGAGATGTGAACTAGACAAGGTTGTAGTATTGCCTGCAATATTTCTGTGATTTCCTGGGTCAGAAACAGGCAGCCTGGAGCCAAGCTCCTGTGTTCACCACAAAGCATCCTTTGGCCTAAGGAAAACCCAAGGAATGTGGTTTAGTGAGCTGAAAAGCAAACTCAGGAGTGTTCTGATCCCCACAGCTGTGCCAGGATCAGCCCCACAGCATGGACACAGCACCAGACTGTTCCTAAAACCACCCCACAAGCGATACCAAAGCCACTCCTCTGCAAAATCAACATTAAACCCACTCTGCATTGCCACAGGTTTTATATTTCCATGTGCAAATGGGGCAGGAGGGAAAATGCAGTTAGGAATCATAATCAAGTGTGTGAAAAATGACTGGGAAAAGTCGGTATGGGCAAATTATTAAATATTATATATATATATATTACCCAGATATAGATAATATATATAATAATTAAATATTACATATATATTATCTATCATCACTTACTTGCAATTACAAACTCATACATGTAATATTTGCTTCCCATCCTGCGTGCTGTGCTTAGGAAGAAACTTAAAAATGAAAAATAGCATGCCCTGAGGGAAAAATAATGGAAGAATAGCTACATTTATTTTTGTAATAGGAATAAAAGCATGCTCATATCCTTCTGACATACAGAGGAACAGACACACAGTTCCACACTAAATACATTTATAAATATACCCATTCACTGGGAATTATGGATCTAGCCAATGAAAATCACCCATTTCCACTTCACAGGGTGTTTCTCAGCATCACCAAAATGAGCATCACTAATTATTTTCCATCAGAGACCAGAAGAACTCTTCAGTGCCACCAGCAGAACTTCTCCAGGTGCTGAGATAAGAAACTGTGAGCACAGCTCAGGAACAGCCTGCTGAGAATCACTTTAATAAGGGGAAAAACTGTGAACTCCTCCCACACTGCTCCTCCTCCAAGGAAATATTTTTGTGGCCACTGCAGGCACAAAGGAGAGTGGCTCCTCGACACTGATTTATTTTTTTTATTTCCCTGTACTGAGCTCCAGAATTCCCTGAAGCTGAACTCAGGATTTGTGTGGAATATTGCACAGGAAATGCAATCAGCCACTGTTCCTTCCTACTAAAACCATCTCAGAAAAATCTGAAACACATCATAAATCAGTGAGCTCTCCTGTCAGGTCCATATCATTCCCTACATGATTCATTCTGAATATATCATCCAGAAATAATGTGTATGTTTATAGATATCTGACATATATTTTGTCCACATACACACACATCCAGGATATATTGGACTTCCTGAGGCAAGGACTATCTGGCAGTTTTCAGGATGAAAAGTTTTTCAAAAAATTCTTGATGGAGAAAAGCAGGGAGGGGGAAGAAGCAAATTTTCATCCCTAAAAACTCAAAGGTATTTGTGAAAATAACTCAGTTTCTCTTTGCTGAATTCAGTCAAGGCCAAATTCAAGTTTCAGTTACTCCAAGTTTCTTCAGGATCTAAAATAATTTCCTTTCCTCAATGTCCCTGCACCCCTGCCAATGAAAACAAATTTAATGTTCTCATTTCCACCACCTTCCTTCAACACAGAGGGACAGATCATAATTTTGTTTCCCTTACCTTGAACATGAAAATCTTTCTTCTTCCTTCACAAAACACAGTTACCAAACATTAATAACTTCCCTAAGTATCTAAAACTTAGGACTTTTGACCGGGAAAAGTAAAGTTTCTCGAGATTACACATTCCCCCAGACAGCTTTTCAGGACACAAAACTCCTCATGTTTTCTAGTATCAATAAGATACAGATTTAAATTAATATTTTAGAAGTGTAAACACCTGGCAGTGGCCTATGAGCACTTTCATGTGGTTTATGGGTGGCTTAATGGCTAAAAAGAGCTCTGTGGTGCACTAAAAAGCACTAGTGTATTTTTAAAAAGCATTTTTGTATCAGTGCCTGGTGTGAAATGAGCCTCACCTTTCACCTCCAGCTAAAACCAGATCCATCTCTTGCAGAAAAGAACAGAATCCTCTTCCTGGCCAGTTTCTGTTCATCCACAGACAATCAGCCAGTATTGTTTAAAATTCATGGGCAATTACCCACCTTAACAGCTCCAGTGTGGAGGCAAGAATATAAATAACATTTATGTTGGAAATTACATCAGTGTAAAGCCAACATTCCCTCAATAGCATCAGAAACACAGAAAGACAGTGGGAAACAGAAATCAAAGTTCAGAATTTCTGGAAATCTCCAGCAGAGTGAACTCTTAGAAGCTCAAAAGCAGAGATGCTGGAACAGTCCTTGGCAGAAGCATTAATAAGAATAATCTATGTATGTGGTGGCTGAACACTAGAAAGCACAAACAAACCAAAGAAATCCCAAAAAATTCCCCCTACCCACAAGGTCTTTCCATTCTTTACAAAAACTGTAAAAAGAAAAAAAGATAGCATAGACACAAATCTGAAAATAAATGAAGGTTATTTTAGTTCTTCCTTTCATGAGCTTCCACAATGCTTCCATGTTTTGCAAAATGATTTTTCTTGTCTCTTGTTGCAGTCTGAAAAAAAAATTCAACTCATCTCCGCTGGAGAAAACTGCATTTCAACATCCATGCATGGAGAAATGGAAGTATTTTCAGGAGGAAAGATTGACTTTGATTGCATTAGAAAATTGAATCTGGTTTATTTCTTTGCCATTAATCATGGATATGACCTTTTCATTTTTGGATTATGTTCTGTCCATAACAGAAACGTTGGAGGGTCTGGAAGGAGGGTTATTTGTTTTCACCAGAGATTCAATCTCTACCCTTTATATCCCTATGTGGAAAAGCTCAGACTGAATGGAAAGCCACCAAAGAAATGAATGACAATGAAATTTTGTCCAACCTTCCCAAACTGGTCTGTGACACAATCCCATACTCATGATATGGGATCCCATATTATGATCCCATCATAATCTGCAGGCTGACAGTGTTTCCTGGCTCTCAGCTACCCCCAAACCATGCAAAGAGATTTAAACCACAGATGGAAACAGTGAGTTCAGGATAAAAGCATGACTTTCCACACCAAAAATTCTTCTTTTCATATATAAACTGAATAACTAAAATCACATTTTTAAAAGGCATTTGTAATGACATTTTCTTAGTCTTATTCCCCTGGTTAAAATGTGAGAGGTTTATTAAATTACCATAATATATTTATTTTATGGTGTTAAAAAATGTTCCAACTATTTCCAGGCTGCCCATCTCATTCCCTCCTCCACTCCCATTCCCAACAAGACCCCTAAAGGATGAGCACAACCCTTTTTAGTGTTTTACCCCAAAATCTCATTTATTCAGGGCTCGAACTTTGCCTTAGGGGAGCAGTGCAATACCAGAGTGACCTACACACAGAGAGGAGGTGGAATTCCCATCCCTGGAAGCTTCCTAAAATTAAACAAAGCCAGGGCTGGGCAGCTCCAGGAGGGGCATGAGCCCCCCTGGGACAGAGTCTGGTTTAGGTGACCTCCAGACCAACCTCTCCACGAGTTTCCTTCCACACTGGGCAGAGCACACAAAGCAAAGCAGAAACCACAAGATTTCTGCCTGAAAAAGCTGGGATTGGGAGCTCAGGGTGTAATATCCCAGCTCAAACTGCACCTATAATCCTCTGGGAGATGGGAGACAGGGAATGAGCAGTTTTCTGCCTCCAGCAGGCTCTTGATGTGTGGGAATGTGCAGTTGAGTGATAACACAGAACCTTTGTCCCTCAGCACTCTGCTTCCTCCCCTATTCCAGAAACAAGGAGCTGTAAAACAGCAAAACTCCCTTTTTTCCCCCCTTGCTTATGGTTAATATCTGTTCAGCCCCTGTGGCACAACAGAGCCCTTTGAAGGGCTAGAAAGCTGTTCCTTATCTCCCCTGGTTTATCTTTACTAGGCAGTTTCTCTGGCAGCACTGTTTTATCCTGTTCCAGAATAAACCACTCGCTGCAAGCACAAAGAAATGCTGAGCATATTTATAAAATAGAATCATTTATCAGAAGGGCCTGTCACAATCTGCAAGACAAAAATCAGGCAATTTCAAGCCCAGAAGCCAAGTTCTCAAGTGTTTATTGAAGATACTATTTTGAGATTTCTAGGGAAATTTTACCACATCACAGACCTCTAAAAGTGTAATTTCTGTTAATATTCTCAGGAACTTGGAGCTAACTTTTCCATGTGAATGTGCTTGATCTATGGCTGAAAAACTGACCACCCACATGGATAGGTAGGGCATTCACCTACACATATTTCCCAGAGGTACTTGGCATGTTGAAACTATAATGGGAATTTTATACGTCCCTCCCAGAGTTCCATTTCTCAGAATGCAGCACTGTCCAAACAAAACACCCACCAGACTGTCCAAAACAAACAAACAAACAGACAAAAAAAAATCATTGGAGACTGATTGACAAAGATACCACAATATCCATCACACCTCTATCCATTGACTTCTATTAAAGGCAGCACCAGAAAAATTGCCTGTATTAAATACTTCAAGTTTGTATAGCAATGCCATGGATCCATTGATAACAAAGCAACCCCTTAAGGACAAAAAAAACACCCAACAGATGAAGAACAGCACAGGGGACCAGCACAGAGATTGCCCAAAGCCAAAACCAAATGTGGAATCAGAGTTCAAACCTCAATCCAGAATTCCTGGTCATGGAGCATCAAATTTAACCTGCCTGACTCATTTTCCTGCAGCCCTGAGCTGAGGGAAAGGGGATAAGGGATAGCCCATAAATCTCCTTTTAGATCTGCTTTTATAAATTAATTTCTAAAAGCATTTATAAATGCACAGATATGGCTGGGACCCACCTGCCTCCTTGTTCAGCTCCACAAATGCTTAGGATGTCCTTAAGATGACATTTTCCACCTCATCTTTTGCTTTGCAGATGTTTCATTTGAGACTAAGAAACATGGCTTTCATTTTCCAGCTCCAGAATCTATAGGTGCACAGCTCCACGTTTATAGTCAGGAATACCTGCATAAATATAAATATAAATATGAATAGAAACAATAGAAATAATAGAAATATAAATAGTACATCTATTAAGTAAATGTTATAGTAATTATAAAAAAAGACAAAACCAAAAGAGAGAGAGGGATAAAGCCAACTGAGTGGGCAGTTTTTCAATCAGAAAAAAAATATTTGCTAGGTGAGTTTAATGACATTAAGTAATCTCCCAAATTGGCAAGTTATGCACAATAATTAATGGTTTATGTGCATTGGAAGCAGCAAGTCATGGATATCATTAAAGACATAAATCTTACAGATACTTCAAATACATGCTGGCAACAGAAGATTGCTTGCATCCAAAAGGATCAATAGAAGAAAACACAGAGAAACAACCCCAGCACACACTTGAGCTATCACATATTACTGCTTATGGCACAATGGACACCAAAAAGAATTCACAAAGATTTATTCAACTGCATGGGTGGATTAATTTATTATTTATTATAAAGATGAATCTGCAAATTAAATCAAAAATCTACTTTAATAATTTCTTGCAGTACTCTGAAGTTTAATATGCAGAATCAAAAACAAAAATAGTGGGCATGCAGACACTTAATGAACATTTAAACAAAGTTAAAAAGCCCTGACAAACACTCCAACACTTGTACTATTATTAGCCTGTTGCTCAGTTTTCCCAAATAAAAAGTAATGGTGGTGTAAATCAAGAGGGCTCCTTGTCTCAAACCATAATCCATTTGCTTTGTTTGAAATTCCATCAGAGCTTGTTTGAAACAGGATCTCTTCAGAATCCTCCAGCAAAAGTAGTCTGGGTTGAAAGTTTTTAACAGGAAGCTTGAAAAGCCTGCTACATTTGTATGAGTATCTTGTAAGAAAAATTATTATTTATAAGCTTCTGTGAGCTTATTCGCGTTATGACAAATTTGGAACTTTGCCTGGCAAAATAAATGACAATTTCAAAATAAATATAGAGCTCTGGACATGAGATAACAGAGGCACATCCCCCAAGGAATTGTCACTGCTGTGACAATTGGAGCTCTTTCAGGTGTGGTGACCAGCAGGGTGTCCTGGGGACATCAGGAAGAGCATTCCCAGCAGGGCAGGGAGGGATTCTCTGCCCAGCCCTGGCGGCACATCTGGAGCAATCCTGCCCCTCTGCCCAGCCCTGAACAGAGACCAGAGGGACTGTGGGGTCTCCTCCCTGGGGTATTCCAGAGCTGTGTGGACACAATCCTGTCCCTGTGCCCCGGCATGGCCCTGCTGGAGCAGGGAGGTGGCACCAGCTGAGCCCCTGTGATGCCTTCCAGCCTGACCCATCCTGGGGTTCTGTAATTCACTTTGGTCCTTTCTATATAAATGCAAATTCCAGTTCTACCTTCAGCAGCACAAAGCCCCTGGCATTCTAAAGGAGGTTAAATCCAGTTTGCTCCAAACACCTTTCTGGGAGACAGGAACATCTCACAGTAACACTTCAGCATGGGGTTAAGGCCTCCATCTCTGGTTGTGCTTGCAGAAAGAATTGTCTGGATGGAAGAGGTCCAAAGGAGAATAAACACACAGAGCAGTTGCAAATCAGTGTTATATGAAACATTATAAACATCCCTGATTTACAGTGTTCTACCTAAAACCTGTTTGCACTTAGCAAAAAGGTCAAACAGCAAAGGAGACCGAGCAGGAAACTGCTGCAGAAGTGAAGCTAAACATCATTGGGTGGGCAGTGGGGCTGGGAGCTCACAAGTTCTTCTTCAAGTCCTGTGTGACAGCCACAAGCAAGAAAAGACATTCATCTCTGGCAGAAGCAGTTTCCAGGGTAAAGCCTCTCAGGTCAGGCTGGAAGGCATCACAGGGGCTCAACTGGTACCACCTCCCTGCTCCAGCAGGGCCATGCCAGGGCACATGGACAGGATTGTGTTCACACAGCTCTGGAATATCCCCTGGGAGGGACACTCCACATCCTCTCTGCACAATCTGTTCAGTGCTTGGTCACTGCCCAGGGACAAAGTTCTGCCTCCTGTCCTGGTGGAACTTCCCAGGCATCACTTCCTGCCTGTTGCCTCTTCTGTTTCTCAGCACCACTGGGCACAGGCTGGTCCCTGCTCTGACACCCACAGGACCCAAGCTAACATCTGTTTAGAAATCAGGTTTATCATAATTGCAATGGGACAGGGAACAAGTCAAGAGCAGAAAGATTGCCTTAGTAACACCAAAAAAGGAGTTAATGGATGTAACACTGCTGAGAGTTGCACTTTTTGGCAATGGATATTATCCTCTTAGATTAAGAGCAGGAACATGGGGATTTCCTGTGGTCTCCTATTTGCTCACGGTGGAGAGGAATTGTGCAAAGTTTACAATTCCTCTTCACCAGTTTCACAAACAATGAAGTTGCCAGGTGCCCAACAGTGCTGTTTGCAAAAACATCATCGCACAAATTCTTTGTGATTTACATAACAAAATCGCCCCTTTGAATCCACGGAGAGTTTTGTGCAACACATTTCTAAACGTTTTTAAAAATGAGGGGAAAATAAGCATGATCTTACAGAAAGGAATGAATATTGGTAAGCCAGTTGCAAGAACATCCTCCAAACCCTGTGTGCATGTTTAACACAGAGCAGATGTACTAAACCTATGTGAATCACAAAGACATCCGTTTTGCTAAATATGCAATGATGTGTTACATATTTGGGATTTTCCAGATCTCAAAGTCGTTGTGTAAGGCAGCTCCACTAAAAGAAACTCCAGCGACTGCTACTTCAGCCCCAGTGCTGGTCACCAGGGCAGAGTGACAGCCCTGTGACTGATGAGGGCTGGGATGGTCCCAAACCAGGATGTGGTGTCTGATCCTCCGCTGCCTCCTGGGGTTACCTCAGGTGAACTCCCCACGTCACCTCCCCGCTGCAGCCAGCTCAGATTGCCACAGGTTTGCAGCCACACCCGGGGCTCTCCGGCGGGCGGGGAGAGCAGAGCGGCCGGACCGGGCTCTTCCGCGGAGAGAGGGGAACAAGAGGGGAACATCCCTCTGCAGCGGGACGGAGCGCCGGGGCGGGACGGCGCCGGGCATCCCACCGCATGCACGGCCTCCCATCGCATCCCATCCCATCGCATGCACCGCCTCCCATCGCATCCCATCCCATCGCATCCACCGCCTCCCATCGCATCCCATCCCACCGCATCCACCGCGTCCCATCGCATCCCATCGCATCCCATCGCATCGACCGCCTCCCATCGCATCCCATCCCACCGCATCCACCGCCTCCCATCGCACCCCATCGCATCTATCCCACCGCATCCCATCGCTTCCCACCCCGTCCATCACATCTATCCCACCACCCTCGCATCCTCGGCCTCCGCCCGTCCCGTCCCTGGCCGTCCCCGCCGTGCCCTGCCCAGCCCCGGGGCAGGGGGAGCGGCTCCGCCCGGCTCCGCCCGGCTCCGCCCGGCCCCGCTGCCCGAGCTGCCGCACCGCTGCCCGCTCTCCTGCTCGCTCCGGTGAGTGAACAGCGGCGGGGACAGGGAGGAGGGAGCCGGGTCGAGGGGAAGCGGGAGGGATTGGAGGGATTGGAGGGACTGGAGGCTCCTCGGAGTTCGCTCGTCCCGGCTGAGGCTGCGGCGGTACCTGAGCGCAGCGAGGGGAGCGGGGGGGAAAAGCCAACAGGAGCAGCACAAATCACCAGCAAACACACTCCGCTTCCCGCAACTCTTCCTCAGCATGAACTGGGAGCCCTTGGCAGATTCTGGCTGCTCCTTACCCGGCGCATCCCAGCCCAGAGCAGCAGAGGGGAGCGTGGAGCAAAGGGTCTCCCATAGGGGCAAACCAAGCTGAAGAAAAATCCCAAAAGTGCATCAGTAGCCTGCAGGAAGCTCAGGCAGCTTTCCTGCCCGGAGGACACTTGTCCAAGCTGCAGATCAGCGGCTCCAAAGGTTCCAGGTCTGCCCCCTGCCCCCGGGGCAGAGAAGAGTGGCTGCGGGTCAGAGCAGCAAGGGCCAGAGCACGGAGGGGATGTTCAGATGGAAATGGAAAGGAAGGGAAGGGAAACAGATGGATAAACTCCAGATTCTCCATTGTACTTAATGGCCACACTTGAATTAAGATGGTTCGGGGGAGTTCCTGTCAGCCCGGAAAATATTTATGTTTTTGTGTCAAGCATCAATCTGGTGAGGGAAGGGAAGGGAAGGGTACATGGCTGGGAAAAACAGGCAGGGAGGGGTTGGTTCCTCGTTCTAAGGGAGAACAGTGGCTTGGCTGAAGAAAGAGGAAGAGAAAGAACTTAAACCCTCATGCCCCTCCTCACCCTCTTCTGAAAACAATTGTGCTCTTGCGAGGAAAAATCCTAAATGCATTATTTTCATACATATCTTTTCTCGAATGAAGTCCAGCACATGCTGAGGGAGTTGACCCTATAGCAGGGACATAACCTGCCCTAAACCTTATCCCATTCTTGCTGTAGCCTTCCCAGGCTTTCCTTCACAGACAGGAGTGATGGAGAGGAATGGGAAATCTTGGATAAGGTGTTTTTAAAGATTTTACTTGCAAGGCTCCAGACACTCTCACTGTAAGAGACCCTGTGTCCCTCTCCCATCCAACAAAAAACATTAAAGCTGCCTGGAAAAAAAAAGAGCTTGTTTAAGTCAGATGTGTATTTCTAGAAAGGAAAAGCTTTGTATTTTCTATGAGTTATTGCTAAAATATGAAGTCGGTCATCAAATCACCACAGTAAGTTCACCAGATGTTTGAGGAGACTGAAAATAGGGGTTCCAAATTAGAGATGAAAAACAAAAAAAAGATGCAAAATAAAGTTTTCCATAACAGGGTTTACTTTTATTCCCAGTACAAAGAGACAGTGACTCCTCAAACCCACTAGGATTTTTTAATCTGGGCATTTTTGTGATGCTTTTCATAGAGCTCCAAGGCACCAAAAGTTCACTTGAGCTGAATTCAAGTATATCTCCAAAGAGTTTTCATAATGGTCAACCTCACCACTGAAAGAACTCCCAACTCTTATTCACATACATTGTTTTTTACTTTTGTGAGTAGTGATTTCCCAAGCCACTTGGAAAGAACCAGATCTTGATGTTCGAATGACAGGGTGAGTTACATTTTTAAAAGTTAATTGTATTTCTGATGCAGAGGGATTAAACCCACCAAGTTTTACTGTTGTCAGAGGTTGGAGTCAGTAGTAGCATAAGGTGGAGTCCAAAAAAAACCAAGTTTTTTTTTGCTGTCCTTGTAGGAAAGATGTCCTGTTAGACTGAGTTGGGATAACAGTTCCAAACACAGAATAGAAAGGCACCACTGCAGCTGCTCAGCTTTGAAGGAACCACATCCCTTGGAAATTCCCCTTTGTTTATATGGAACTTTACAGCTCACAGGTTTATTTATTGCATCAAAGGACTTTTCTTCTATTACAGAAGTGATTTCACAGGTCTGGCACCTATAGCAAATTCTCCTTTTTACAGTAATGGAGTAAACACAGCACAGCAGCACTTAAAGAAAATTACATTTAAATACTGTTTTGCTAAGAGATCACACTGATGACCAATTAGTTGATATTGATAATGTTTAGACTAGCAGGGAAAATTAATACCATATCTGGAAGCTCTGGGATTCTAGTCAAGACAAGATTTTTCTCCAATCTCTTGACAAAAATAATCCATATTTGGGAAATGCTATCACAAGAACAAGACTGGATTTTGTCATGGAAAAACTGACATTAGAACAATTTTAACTAGAAAATTGAGCTGCCGGAAGAGGAGTTTCATGGAAGTCTGAGCTTACATTTGGAAGGCCAAAACATTCTTTGGAATGTGTCCATCTTCTGCTAGCTCTTCTTAATACTCATGGAATATAGGCCAACTGTTAAAGAGAGTTGTTAAAAAAACGCCAGCCAGAGTCAAAAAAGTCTGTATCTATCTCCTGGTAATTTCAGGTTAAGGCTGAAATTTAAAAATAATAAATCTACTTAGGAAAAAAAAAAAAGTAAATACAGTGGGGTGTAGAAAATTGTTTCATTAAGTAGCTGGTGATGCTGCTTCAAGGATACTGAAGCTACACTTCCAAACTGTCCTGGCTGGACTGAGAATTGTCATTTGAGTGGGAAAAACAGGCAGGTTTACCAAGTTTTTTCATTTACTTTTTATCAAAAATATTCCTTGAATATTGGCAGGAATTGCACAGGGATTGTCCCCCTACAGAGAAATAAATTAGTTTTGAGAGGGAAATTAATCAAACTTCTAGCATGTTGATACTTTCAACAGCTCAAGAATAATTTAGGGAAAAAAATCACTAGAAATAAAGAAGTCTCTTAAGCACCACAGAGTGAGTAATGGCCATCTGAATTAAAGTCTCACTTTCTGCCTTGAGTTTAGTCTGAGAAACAAGAATTTTGCTCTTTGCAGCTGTAATTTCTTAAAAATCTATCAGCAAGAGATGTGCCAGTTTCTAGAAATTTACTCCCACTCAGTCAGGGCTTAACAGATTGCACCTGCACTAATGAGGCACCGAGGCATCCACTTAGCATCTCCCAGCAGATCCTTCTTCCTTGGAAATGTAATACAATAACAAATCATCATTGCTGAGCCTCCCTGTAGAAAAAGCTCTTCACAGACAGCAAAAATTAAAGAGGCATTTCACGGTGAGGTCAGGGTTTAGAATTTCCACAAAGCAATTCAAGGTTTTGGGCTGGTTTTTTTTAAAGTCTGTTCTGTCTTAGTGGACTTTGTTTCAATGTAATTAAACTGCGCAAACATTAAACCCCATTTATTCATTATTATTACTTTCCTCTACTGGCAGCTGAGTTAGAGATAAGGAATTACATCAGTGGCTCCTGAAGAAAGGGCACATTAACCTTCTTTGGAGCAGGAGGACCCCTGATCAGTTCTGCAAGTTGCTTCCTAAATCCTGCCCTATCCAACCACAGCAGTGCTCAGGAGAAAGTCTGGGAAGGAGTGAACACCATTTACTGTATTCTGTTGTTTTATTCACAGAATCCCACAATTCTTAGGGTTGGAAGGATCTCTGGAGATCATCCAGTCCAAGCCCAAATGCAGTTCATATATTCCATATGCAACCAATAAGAGCTGTCTAACCAGGCAGCTTTCTTTGCTGGTATTTTTTTTCAGTTGAAGACTCAAGTTGCTTTTTCTCCCTTTATTTTACCATACATTTAAATAGAAATATGTGGGGGTGAAGATCACTCCTTCCAGGTTCTTACATCAGCTCCTTGCCTTGACCATGCCTCTTACACTTAAACACACTTGAAGAGGTGGAGAGAAAGACACAGACTGGAATGTAATCACTCTCTAGACAAGCTGGTTTAACATCCATGGAGTAATTTCTGTCCCAAACATCCATGGAGTAATTTCTGTTCTCAATATCCATGGAGTAATTTCTGTCCCAAACATCCATGGAGTAATTTCTGTTCTCAATATCCATGGAGTAATTTCTGTCCCAAACATCCATGGAGTAATTTCTGTCCTCGTTCTCAGGAGATGCTCGAGGGCTCTGGGACCTGTGAGCAGCTGCCACAGAGGAATTGTCCTGGCAGAGCCTGAAGGAATCTGGGATCACAGCACTCCCCAGGGTGCTCCTGTCTCCTCTGCCTATGGATGCTGCTGGCCCCAAGGACAGAGCTCCTCTCCCAACACCCACCTGTGAGTAAAGCCCAGGCAAGAAGGAATTTAACCTCTCATAAGGAAGCACAAATCATTTGAGCTTAAACCCTGATTACTGGAATAAAAAGGATAGTTAAATGAAGTATTGCATCATTGAATTTCAATAGGAAATCCTGATTATTGAACCATCTGTTGCATTGTATTGCTCTGGCCATGTTTAGAGTTATGAGGGTGAGTACATCCTCAGTGTTAGCTGTGTAAATACTTTGAGCAAATATATTTACAGTCTCAATTTCCTTCCTTATTGCTTTAAGAGATTTACCAGAACATAAACTCAGACAAGCTATGAAATAGCACAAAATGAGTGTCACCCTCACAGACATTTTTCACCAATGAACTGGAGGCACAATTTGGTCAATTGACCATTTGCTCCAAGATTTAAAATACTATTAAGCAATTCTGCACTATGGATCAACACATGAAGTTAGCAGTTGGGAAACAGAAGATACTTATTAATCCTGAAAAATCCTATTATTTTGCATTTGATCTCAAATAGGCCTGGCATCTTTAAATGTTTGAAATCTGTGTGAGGCTAAATTGTGTAGGAAGAGATTACTCATTACCTATAATTTGAATGACTGCTTACTGACTGCCAACTGCTGGATTCTCAAGCTGTCAGATGGAGGTTGTAAATAAGCACTGGCTTGTTTAAATTATTTGGTACAAAATATGTTAATATTGCTTTTTGCTACCACATTTTAAATTGGTTTGCCAATATGGAGTTTATGTTATGGTTCATGATCGCTGTTTAATGAGATATAAAGAATTAAAGCTGTGAGGAATTATATTTCTTCTTCAGATTCTGGGGTCAGAAATAGATGAAGCTCTATGAAAACTGTTTGGGATTGGTTAGTGGGGTTTCATAAAACACAAACTATCTGTATGTAAAATGTTGTAAAATATTGTTATTTAGGAAAGCCCTAAAAGTGCTAAGCTGAAGCACAAATTAGCTTTATTATCTTATTACTACAGTGACTGGTATGGCTTTTTTCTTTTCTCTAGTTCTGGAAATAAAAATCCCCAAGCAACCCAACACGTTTTCATCCAGGAGTGCAAACCATGACTGAGCATCCAAGGTCTGGACGTGCACTGCGATTCTCACTCTGTCTGCCAAAAAGATGTCCAACAACACAACAGAGAACTCCAGCAACGCTCCCTCAGCTCTGCTGGGCCTGTTCCTGGGCAGCATTTCCCTCACCACCATTGTCATGAACATTTTGGTGCTGTGTGCTGTGAAAACAGAGAAGAAGCTGCAGACCGTGGGTAATTTATACATCGTGAGCCTGTCCATCGCGGATCTGATCGTGGGGGCGGCCGTGATGCCCCTGCACATCGTGTACCTGCTGAGCCCCGAGTGGCCCCTGGGGCTGGCAGCCTGTTTGTTCTGGCTCTCCATGGATTACGTGGCCAGCACGGCCTCCATTTTCAACCTCTTCATCCTGTGCATGGACCGGTACCGCTCGGTGCAGCAGCCGCTCAAGTACCTCAAGTACCGCACCAAAATGAGAGCCTCGCTGCTGATCCTGGGCGTCTGGCTGCTCTCCTTCACCTGGGTCATCCCCATCCTGGGCTGGCACGTCTTTGCCAACAACGGGCAAAGGAGGGTGACGAGGGACAAGTGTGAGACGGAGTTCTTCGATGTCACCTGGTTTAAAGTGCTGACGGCCATTTTCAACTTCTACCTGCCCTCCCTGCTGATGTTGTGGTTCTACTGCAAAATCTTCAGAACTGTTCGAAAACACTGCCAGCACCGAGAGCTCACCAATGGATCTTACTGGTCTGCCGTGGAAAAAAACGTGCATCAGACCAAGACCAAGGATGAGAAAAATATTTGCCTCCAGAAGCAAATGTTAGGTGAGAACAGCCCCGGCACAGACAAGCAGATCTCCCCAGACCCCCAAAAAGTGGAGGCAGAGCTTCATTTCAGCCATCCTGACAAGGCTTCCAAGGCACTGAGTAACAGGAAGGTCCCAAAGTGGAGCTGTTTCTCTCTCAGCACAGCCAAGCCTGAGCCTGGCTTGGATAAAGCAGGGAAGAAGGAGGTGTGTGCCACGAGAAAACCTGGGAACAAGGAGCAGCCCGACAGCCAGGACAGTGACTCCAGCGTGGCATCCGACAACCACACCTTCACTGAGGTCACCCCCCGAGCAGAGCAGCCCAGCCCCAGCCCCACAGGAGCCTGCTGTCCCCAGGGAGGGACTGAGCACAGGGATTCCAGGGGCCTGACGCTCCTGAGGAAAACCTGGCACACCCTGCACAGCCATTCCAGGAGCACCCAGCGGCACGGGAACAGGGAGAGGAAGGCAGCCAAGCAGCTGGGGGTCATCATGGCAGCCTTCATGCTCTGCTGGATCCCCTACTTCGTGCTGTTCATGGTGGTCACGTTCCACGAGCATGAACAGCTCTCAGAACTGCACAGGTTCACCATATGGCTCGGCTACATCAACTCCACCTTAAATCCATTCCTGTATCCTCTCTGCAATCACAACTTCAAGAAGACTTTTAAAAAGATCCTTCACATTCATTGATGCTGCTCTGGGGTTTTGGAGCTCAAATGCAGCTCAGAAGTTCAACCAAACAAAATGTTCCAGTTTCAAAGGATGGGTACAGTAAAAGACTTTGGCAAACTGTAATCTATAAAGAAATGTTAGTAAAAGTGGGAAACGTGCATTTAATAGTTTTAACATGTTTGAAGTACAACTTCAGGTCAAGAATCTGAAAAACTCTAGGTCAATATATGAACTGTTACAGTGTTGTCAACCTTTTACCATTTGGGATCACCACTTCCATCACAAGAAATGGATACAAATAGATGTTTTCATTGATTATAAATTATGCAGCTACAGAAAAGGAAGCAATCACAGTTCTGTGATTGGCAAAAGCATTTTTTTCTTTCAACTTACTCCATTAAAGACATTGTTTGTGAAGTGACATTTGCAGGTGGAGGCACTTTGCACAGTCAAAGAAAGAACTTCCAACTGTTTAAAAAACTTCCCTATTTATTTATATCTTCCTCCAAATCACAAACTTTTCATCAAATGTCAAGTTTTAGTGTGTATCCTACTGTATCTCTTTGATATTGTGCTTATATTAACTGTACGTTATCCTTGCTGGAAAAAAAGTAGAATTTTTATGTCCCAAAAGAATTTCCATGTTCAATACACTCTCACCATCTGCTCTAGAAGGGTGTGCTGCTGCTTCTAGACTTGCATAATATAGTTGATTATACATTAAATATGTTTACCTTTTCTACCCTTTATATTTAATTGTATTTCATAAATATTGCTGTCAAATATTTCAGGGAAAAAAAAACAATAAAAGAATACTCAGTGTTGGAAAAGAGACCAAGAAGATGTTGAAGTGCAACTGAAAGCTGGGCTGGCTTTGATATTACAAAGAAAAAATAAAGTTCTCTCATTCCTTTTGTTGTGCTGATGAATTTCCCACATCCTGAACACTTTCTTAATTGTATTTAAAGGATGCAATATTAAATGAAGCCCTAAATATATCTGCATTTTAATAAAACTGGGAAATGTGCTAAAGGAATAAACTTAAATTCAGTCTATTTCAGTGTATTATGCAAGGTTCAGAGATTGACTTTGGTTTCAAGTTGCACACAGGAAAAACTGCAATTAGGAAATTTAAATCTAGGAGAAATAAGGCAAAATGCAGGGAGAGAACATAAAACCAGCAAAATTAATTGCAGAATTCAGACAACTTTTTCACTGCAGGAGGAACAGCTGCACAAGTAGTAAAATGCACCTTTTTGGAGTAGAGAACAGAAGCTTTTGAAACACGTGCTCTAATCCCTGCCCTTTCACAAACAATTGCTGAGGTTCACAGCCAATAAATTGTTTTTTTCTATTCTGATTTGCAACAGCAATTCTGGCCAAAATGGATGGTAATTTAGATGATCCCTGAGGAAATGAAAGTCAGCAACAGTTATTAGTGGTGAAAAACACATTTACCCAAGCACCACTGGGAGTTATCAAGAAATCTGTCCTGTTGATCATGAAAATTGCCTTTTCTGACCTTAAAACGGACCAATACATGACAAAACCTCAGCAAGATCATTTTAAAATTGGTTTAAAAATGATGGTGAGTGTAACAACAAAAACCTTTGGTAAAAATAAAGAACATTCAAACAGATAAACACAGGAAAATAAAGCTGCCTGAATACTTTTTATTTCAAGTGATTTTATCCGTGATCTTTGTGTAACTGTGTTAACAGCAAAGACAGGGGATTTGTGATAGCCACATCTTATAGCTATTAGATAACAATAAAACAGGGAAATGAGATAGTGCCTAATTGAAGAAACTAAGGAAATTTCTCAGTTTATTTCATTGAGCAGGCAATTCGAGTGGCTCTGGATGAGACGGAAGCAGAGGAAAGCAAATTACGGTAAGAAGTGGAGAAGCTTCCCACCAACGTGAGGCCAAGGCTCAAGAGAATATTTCAGGCGTGGCTTCCTGCAAAATTTTTCAGCTTTTTCCAGTTCACGACTAAGGTCAGAGGACACGGAGCTTCCAGAAAACACAACGAGAGCCTGGGGATTTCTCGGAGATGCGCTGGGGTGGAGGTGTGGTGGGAGAGGACCTGGTTTTGCAGGCACAGAATTCGAAAATTCCTCCCGGAGCGTTCCCCGCGCCGGTGGGGACATCTGCTGGGACAGGAGCGAATCCCGGCACGCTGCAGGCAGCAATTTTCACCGTGTTTTATCCCATGTTCTCAGGAAATGCCGCGGACAGGAGAGAAAAAATGAGTGCAGGTGCATATTTTGGCCTTTTCCCACCATCTAAAATAACTGCATTACATTCTGTGAGGGCTCTGTTGTGTGCCGGGGAAGCCGGAGCAGGACACGGCAGTGGACACAGGGCTACGAGCGCTGCGGGACACGAGCCGTGACTGCGCCGGCCTGGCCCGAGGCGAGGGAAGCTAACGAGGGGAGGCGGGCACCGCCAGCTCCCGCTGGGACCGGGAACGGGACCGGGACCATGATTGTGACCTGGACAGGGACAGGCATCCACACCGCCTCAGGCCCTGCGCGCCCACCGCGCCTCATGGCGTCATCACCCCGCGCCGCCCGCTCCTCACGTGCGCGCGGCTGGGTGACGTCACCGGTGTGCGCCGGCCGGCGATGCGGGAAGTGCGGAGCGAGCGGCGCAGCCGGTGAGGGGGAGCGGGGACGGAGCGGGAGGGTTCTGCTGCCTTGGGGCACTGCCACGGCCCCGGCGCTGCCCCTGCGGAGTCACAGCATTGGCACTGTCCCCGTCCCTGCACTGTCCCCGCCGGGTCACAGCACCGGCACCGTCCCCGCACTGCCCCTTGCACCCGCCGCGGTCGGTGTGTCCGGGCCTCAGCCGGCTCCCGGGGCTGCAGTCACGCGTAGATGATGCTGAGGCTGCTCCGTGCCGAGCGGCCGGGGCCGGGTCGCTGTGCGGGGTCGGTCCCGGTTCCGTGTAGGTCCTCTGTGGGTCCCGTGTCGCTGTGCGGGGCCGGTGCCATGTCAGTGTGCGGCGATGGTGCCGTGTCCATGTTCGGGGCCGGTCCCGGTTCCGTGTAGGTCCTCTGTGGGTCCCGTGTCGCTGTGCGGGGCCGGTGCCATGTCAGTGTGCGGCGATGGTGCCGTGTCCATGTTCGGGGCCGGTCCCGGTTCCGTGTAGGTCCTCTGTGGGTCCCGTGTCGCTGTGCGGGGCCGGTGCCATGTCAGTGTGCGGCGATGGTGCCGTGTCCATGTTCGGGGCCGGTCCCGGTTCCGTGTAGGTCCTCTGTGGGTCCCGTGTCGCTGTGCGGGGCCGGTGCCATGTCAGTGTGCGGCGATGGTGCCGTGTCCATGTTCGGGGCCGGTCCCGGTTCCGTGTAGGTCCTCTGTGGGTCCCGTGTCGCTGTGCGGGGCCGGTGCCATGTCAGTGTGCGGCGATGGTGCCGTGTCCATGTTCGGGGCCGGTCCCGGTTCCGTGTAGGTCCTCTGTGGGTCCCGTGTCGCTGTGCGGGGCCGGTGCCATGTCAGTGTGCGGCGATGGTGCCGTGTCCATGTTCGGGGCCGGTCCCGGTTCCGTGTAGGTCCTCTGTGGGTCCCGTGTCGCTGTGCGGGGCCGGTGCCATGTCAGTGTGCGGCGATGGTGCCGTGTCCATGTTCGGGGCCGGTCCCGGTTCCGTGTAGGTCCTCTGTGGGTCCCGTGTCGCTGTGCGGGGCCGGTGCCATGTCAGTGTGCGGCGATGGTGCCGTGTCCATGTTCGGGGCCGGTCCCGGTTCCGTGTAGGTCCTCTGTCAGTCCCGTGTCCATGTTCGATCCCGGTGTCGGTGCCGTGTAGCTGTGCAGGGCCAGTCCCGGTGCCGGTCCCGTGTGGCTGTGCGGGGCCGGTCCTGTGTCCATGTGCGGGGCTATGTCCCGATGTCGGGCCGTGTCGCCGTGCGGGGCCATGTCCCGGTGTCGGTGCCGTGTCCATGTGCGGGGCCGTGTCCATGTGCGGGGCTGTGTCCATGTGCGGGGCCATGTCCCGGTGTCGGT